>CM031566.1:16323359-16354359 GCA_018467065.1 Ephestia elutella
CAAACAAACTCACTTTCGCATTATAATATTAGTTAGGTAGGACTAGCTGTAGCACCGAGGCTCCGCTTTTGTGGAAATTTCGGGATAATACCTACTCTATAATGCTATTTTAGGTTATATTTTGCCTTTCATCGAAATCAGTCAGATTTTGCGTGATTGTACACACATTCTCACACACACACACACACATCCAAATTTAGTTCCTCGCGAATCATTTAGCTCGAGAAATAAACAACAGAAGCTGTTGAATTAATTTTGTCCAGGTCTATCCATACAATCCACTCAAAAAATAACCAATCGAAATGTTTGGGACCCAAAATTGCGTAGTCAGCAATATTACGTATTACTCGAAGCCCCACTTACTGTTTCGGATTCAATTTCGCACTTTAGCTGATGCTGCAATATTCGATATCCTCGAGTCCACCTGTCTTCGATTGCATCGAGCCCCAGGGATCTTCAATGAAACCGACCCACTGATTTCGAAATACAAAAACGCTAGACAGGCCACTTTGATCTAAAAAATAGCGGCTTGAACTTGCTGGTTCCAAGCCCACTTTAATCTAAAAAGACCGCTCTTTTTAGATCAAAGTGGACTCTGTCTTGAATTTGCTAGTCCTAATAGTACATAAGTTATAGTAGTCATGTTATATGGTACAGCATAAAATTGTTAGTTACAACTTAGAAGTTTCACAAAAAAAATATTTTGCCTTATTCTATAACATTTATTATAATCTTCTCTAAAACTTAAACATAAAATAAGAACACATATATCTTCTTTCTAATTCTAAGTATTACTATACTAATGGTAATAAACACTTTTTTAGATTATAAGTTGGGTCTTACCATAGCCATAGATTAAACAATACTATCCCAGTATATCTTACAAATAAAAAATAAAAAGAAACTTTACGGCTGTGCTATATTGTGGTGGTTTATGTAAACCCATTTAATGAAAATCGATTACACAAATGCGATTCTTCTTATTCGTGATTCTACACAGACGTTATTTCAATTCAATCGGGATTCTTCCTATTCATTGGATATTTCTATCCAGCGACATAGTATTTAATATAGATCAATGAGCAATTCAGACTTCCGAAAAAATGCTTGACAATCAATGTTCTTTCATCTTGGAAATAAAAACGAATCTGAAAATATTATCGATATAGGCAGTTTAGTTTTAATTTCGAGATGGTCGTTTTATTTTATTCAGTTTAGATTCAAACTAAGTCTAGCTACTACGATTGCTCGCTTTGCAAAAAACTACTATAAATATCTAGACTATACTATCCTTCTAAAAATGTGCTAAACATAGTTATCATATGCCGTCTCTCTCCTCATCATATGTCTAAACCAGGCCCTTGATTCTACAAATTACAAACGTAGATGTCGAGCCTCAGTTGTGTCTCAAAGGCCAAGGCCAAAGAAATCGTAATAAAACATAGAAGTCTTATAGAGATCTTGTCACTTTATTCAAATTTCCTTAGATCTTGAGACACAATAAATTGAAACACGACATTTACGTTTGTAATTAGTGGAATCGGCCCCCAGGTCAATCTATTACTCCTCACTTTTACATTCATAGGCACTATGATCTTCCTCTCATATATAGAAGGACAAATGCTATGCTAAACGTACACTTAGTTGGCAAATAAATGAATATGAATATGAACATATATACTTAAAGATTTCTTATAGATACTATCCGTTCGTGTTACGCACAAACATATTTTTTTTTCAAAACGAGGTGACAACAAAATGTAACATCCTCATTTCAGCAGAGTGAAGACTCTTTTCCTCTGGTTCTTATATTGCAATTATTATCTTTCCGTTTTTATGAACTGGATAATACTTTATTTAACCATAATAATACGTACACTCTTCTAAAATCTTGAATAAAATCTTTAAATCTTTTATGAATCTTTTAATTTCGTCTTGTACTGTTAGCGCAGTAAATAGACGAGAATCAAATTACAAACGGTCCAGTAATTGTGAATTTTTTGAAATGTTGTGTAGGATTATTGTGAGTATTCAAAATAAAAAGGGCACAATTGCCAAGTTTCCGCGTCCGTGGTAATCTTAAAAAAACTAAAAAAAAAAAAAAACTTTTTTCAGATTTAGGCTCATATTTTCGTTTAGATGCATTTTTGCTAGGAAAGTGTTCTACAAAATCTTGTAGATAATTAGATTTCCTTTTATTTACTTTTTACATTTTGTATCTAGGACTGATAGTTACCGAGATGTGTGCTCATAAAAAAAATTAAAAAAATCTTCTTTTTCGGAAATTTGTCAAACTTTTCACTTCAGAACGCTGTAATCTAGTTATGGGATATTTTAGGAGAATAAGTATTGGAACAAAATTTGTAGGGAATTTAATTACCTACAAAACGCATTTGCATTTTTCTTAACCAACCCTGCAGAATGGGGAGTAAAACTCAATATTAAAACTAAGGAATATTGCTTTTTTTGTTATAATATTTTATTTTCTGCTAACTGCGCCTCGGGTCTTCGCTCCCGTGGGAATTTCAGGATATAAAGTAACCTATGTACTATTTCTGGTATTTTTCTACTAGTATACCAAATTTAATACAAATCCGTCCATAGTTCATTGAATAAAGACCAAAATAGAGCTAAGGGTAGGGTTTACTTACAAAAGGTTCAATAGTTCTGAATTTTTGATATGTTATTTAGGATGGTTAGTAAGTGTTTAAAATGCAAGAGGCACAATTTCTCCCCCCTTCCACGCCCGCCATATGTTGGAAAAACCAAAAAAAATTGCCACTTTCTTCAGATTTGCGCTCTCACCTTCGTTTAGATGCATTTTAGCTACATTAGAGTTCTACACAACGTTGTAAAAATAAATTTCATATAATGTACAATTTATATTTTGTTTCTAGGACTAATAGTTATGGAGATGTGCACTTTAAAAAAATCGCATTTTTTAATCGCATTTGGAAATTTGTCAAACTTTTTACTTCAGAGCGCTGTAATTTATTTATGGCCTACTCTAGGAAAATATATATTGGAATAAAATTTGAAGAAAATTTAATTGCCTACAAAACACATGCTTTTTTTTTTTAACCAACCCTACTTAGTAGGGAGTAAAAGTAAAAGTTAAAATATTACGTTTTTGCTATCATATTTTATTGTCTACTAGCTGCAGCCGGGGCTTTACTCCCATCGGAATATTGGGATAAAAAGTACCTTATGTGCTAGCCCTGATATTTTTCTACTAGCATACCAAATTTTATTGAAATCCGTCTAGTAGATTTTTTAGATTGAGCAAGAAATATCACATCCAAAGTTTTTCATTTTAAAATCGTGTTTCTTTCCTAATCTTTATTGCTGATGAAGCAAATATTATCTAATATCTGTACTTGATAATGTCCACAGACACTTTTACAGTGTCCCAATCAGGTACCGGTTTACTCACCTGCAATGAATCACACTATAAATGGGAAAGTTTGGATGTGATATTTGTTGCTTAATCACACAAAATCTACTAGACGGATTTCGATTAAATTTGGTATACTAGTAAAAAATATCAGGACTAGCACATAAGGTACTTTATATCCCGAAATTTCCATGGGACTGAAATTCAGTTAGTAAAAAGTAAAATATTATAGCAAAAAACAATTTCCGTTGTTTTATCATTTAGTTTTACTCTCCACCTTGCAGGGTTGGTTAAGAAATATGCAATTGCGTTTTGCAGGTAATTAAATTCCCTACGATGTTTGTTCTGCTACTTTTTCTCCTAGAATAGGTCATGACTGGATTACATCGTTTTAAATTAAAAAAGATTGACGAATGTTTGAAAAATGAGATTTTTTTAAGGCAAAGGATTTTTTTTTCTCGGAAACTGTCAGTCCTAGAAACAAAATATAAAATTTAAATAACGGCAAATTTAATTTTCTACAACATTGTGTAGAACACTTTTCTAGCGAAAATGCACTTAAAAGAAAATATAAGCGAAAAACCGAACAAAGTGGTGATTTTTTTTTTATTTTTCCAATTTGGCGGCGAATGCAAAAGCTAGTCAATTGTGCCATATTTATTTTAAATACTTACAACCATCCTAAACAATAATATAAACAAAATTGAGTTACTGGACCGCACGTAATTAACCCCTAGGGAAGGTTCGCTCTATTTACTGCGCTATGTCCACTATGTCAGTTAATGCTTATTTCTTATGTTTTTTATCAATAAAATATTAATTGCTCACTGCTGATCTCAAAGCTGCATACGTCGAATATATTAATCTAGCAACGGACATTAGACACAAGAAACTTAGTTTCACTAATCCTCCAGCACTAACAGCCATTCCCTTTTGTGAGATCCTCAACATCATCAGAACAGTCTTCATATTTCTCACATCAAAGTGCTCCCAATTACTCTCATACACTGCCCTGATAAACACGTTACTCGAATCTAGAAGCTTCTGTCCTGTAATACAGTCCATTGTTACCTGCACTAATGCAAATGGCATGATCAGGTATGTATTCTCTAGACCACCTAAAAACTCTGCAATCAAAGACACTATCAATAGACCAAATTCAATGCCTATTGCACTACGAAAAACATCTTCAATTTGGTGAAGAAAACTCATATTTGTTATATGATAATCTATTATGTTGTGTAATTGTTTCTTAACGTATTCATTCAAAATAACATGTTTTTCTCTCATTATTTCAACAGATTCAGATCTCGAATATCCTGTAACTATATGATTTTGATTGTAATACTCTTGGGCATCATCCCAAACATTTGTTAGTTCTTCACTAAGACTCAGCATTTGTCCTTCTATATATCCAGTGATGATAATGAAAAATGCAGATATGTTGGCAGTACCATAACAAGTAAATATGACGCCCCCTAAAGATAGAAAGTATGCGATTTCATAGTTCGGCGATTCGTATAGTGGCTGCAAACCTGAAACGAAACAAATTGCTAAATTAAGAAAGGTGTTTTGTTATCACCTAAAGCTTTAGCTACAAACGGGAATAAATAAATAAATAAAAAATCAGCCAAGTGCGAGTCAAGCTCGCGCACCGAGGGTTCCGTACACGCAAAGCATCTCACATTATAGCTCTAACTAAAACACCAATTAGTATTAAAAACAAACTTAACTTTGCAGTTCGATTCCTAAGATTCATACTGAATCCAGCGCAAAAATAAATTTGTAACAGCATATTTAAAAGGGCACGTTGTATAGCAGGCTATATCATGAGCAGTTCCCCAAAAATCAGAAATAATATCAAAAACCGATTAAGACCATCATATATTTGTTTTTTCGTGATCTTGTTATGGTACAAAAATACATTTAATATCGCTTAAAATCGTATAATGGCGATACTGACATGGCGCCCGTACGTATGTTCAGAAATTATGATACAGAAAATCAGATACAATGCTCGATATTTTCATTATATTTTAGAAAATTAATTAAAGTAAATCTTCCATCATCATTCCATATCACAAAAACATATGTGTATTTCACATAAATAGATGAATAATAAATAAAATAAACAATTCTTTCCCGCGGGCACATATGTAATAAAAGTACATTTTTGAACGTACCGGAAATCGGAACTGTCAAATGAAGCGCGTCAACGTCAAATCATGATGGGTGTCGGCCATTTTGATGGAACTCGCCTAACCTTCATTTCGATTTTGTTGACTAAATGTACCATAGAAAGGCTACGAATTTATCGGATTTACTTATAAGGCATCGATACTGACCCAAAAATGAAAAGTTCAGATAGGTGCTCATGATATAGCCGGCATTTGTGCAACAACCCCTTTTCAGATTTATTCCTGTATAAGTACTGTACCTAGCTTTTTGCCCCATAGGTTTTGATTGCTACCTGAAATCGCGAAATATACGAAAATTTGCAACATTTACGGTAATACCTCTTGATCACGTTGACGTATAATATTGATTTTTTTTTTTTTTTGCAGAAAGAGTCCGTGGTCGGATCCACATATTCGATATCAATTTCAACTTGATACTTTTAAGCGTTCCTGAGAAAAAAAGTTTGACATACAGACGAACAGATGGACAGACGGACAACAAAGTGATCTTCTAAGGGTCCTGTTTTAGCCTTTTGAGGTACGGAACCCTAAAAAGGACATATTGGCATGAAACCCGAGTTCCCCGGATAAACATTCTAAACGCGATGAAAATGCTATTTTTAGTTAAAAAAATCAAACTTCTTACCGAATAGAAACTCCGTGTCTTCCATCACGTGCCTCCCAGGCATTAGCAAAGGTTTTATACTATATACTACTCCGTTCCCTATGATAATGAACCAAAATATGATCGCTCTTTTCTTGACTCGCCTTAATACTTTTAGCAGATTACTTGTGAATCTGGTGTTTGAAATTCCTTTCAAGTCATGGATCAAATATTCTCCTATCATACATCTCAAGGAATCTCTGAAAAAGGCCAATATAATGTCTTCTTATCATAGTTTCTCATTCTACTGATTTTCAAGTGTGGTATTTACAATATGAGGTGATAGTATTTAAAAATGTGAGGAATCGAACTTATGTTGGTATAGTGGCGTATTGTTGTGGCAATCCTTGGGGGAGGCCTTTGTCCAGCAGTGGACGTCTTTTGGCTGAGAGAGAGAGAGTGGCGTATTGGGTGACGCCACAGTACTTAAACATCAAGGTCCCATCTGCCATCAAATAGACCACATTCATAGGGTTCATGGAAACCTGTCCGTTATGGAAGATAGTGCCTTAAGCGAGGCGACATAATCTAATAAAATATACTAAAACTAGCTTTCGCCCGCGTGAATTTCCCATGGGAACAGTGCTTTTTCCGGGATGAAAGGTACCCTATGTACTTCCCAGTATTCCTAATTATGTGTATGCTAAACTTCAGGAAGATTGGTTTAGTAGACAGAGCATGAAGAGGTAACAAACAAATAAACATTTATAATATTAGTTAGGATACTCACTGGTTCATGTAGATATATATCAGTTTGACTGTAGAGATCTCACTAGCGATCCCAAGTGCGAAGACGATCATGGCACTAACGAGGTCAGTATTCTCGGTGGAGTTGATGAAAACGAACCATACCATAGAGAAGACGTAGACGTAGAAGTAACACGTGAGAATGGTGATCGTAAATATGATGCATGTTATTGGAATTTCTGAAAACATATGCAATAAAGTTTGGATAAAAATGCTTGACGTAAACATACAGAGACACCCAATGATAGGCCATGAAAAGGTAGGTGATGATAAATTAAGTTGTTATGATAGAAATGTAACAAAAGATATCAACTGAGTTTTCTAATTTTACGTGTTATCTATTAATGTGCGTAGAATACAGAAGAGTGTAAGATTTGAATGCAAAGAGAAAAAATAATTTAATTTATATTTCAAATACAAGAATTCTTCGAAAATTGGTAATTTTTTATCATACGAACTGTTGCACTTACTTTTCTTATACGCTGGGTCTACATTCAGGGAGAGAGCTCTCAACATCATCGAAGTATTTCCTACCATCACCGGTAAAGAACAATTATCTAGTCCATACTCTTGTAATTTCAATGCCATACTTCGTTTGATTTCATATACCGAATGAAAGACTCCATTGCTAGGGCTATGAGAGCTCATGGTTCATGCGTTCTTTGATAATCCTTTATTATCTTCTATTTTTCTGCTCTCTAGTCAGTTCTTTTTCGAATATCACTGAATATAATTACCTTAATTACATAACAAATTTATTTTTCTTAAAACTGTACATATTATTATATGTTATATTTTTCTATACTTACCACAAAACATTTGAATATAAAATACTTTGTTAAGCTCATCCATCAACCTTGCATTGAACCAGGCAGTAAATGTGACACAAAAGAAGATTGTTGCTATGGCAGTTTACTGTGCTACAAAGTGTAGGTACTGTAGCAAAAGTGAAGCTATTTGCAAATGACTATAGTTAACATGATTTAATTTCCCAGTATTTTATACCATGCAACGAAAGCATGCATCTGATGAAGAACTCCAAGAGACCAGCTACTCTATAAAACAAATGGAAATGGGGCCTTAGTAAAAGTCGTTCAACTTGATGAGCATTTTCCACTGACGTATGTATAAATGGACAGGAAACGGGATAGGACAAAGAAGGACTCAGGATGGGAGTGGTGGTACACGGGAAATTGTAGATAACGAGCAGACGAAGATCGTTTATTGAATGAAATATCACTTTTGATTCATTTTAACACCGCGACTGTACTACGAGTACCTAATATATCCCCGCGGGACACGGGATAACCAAATGGCTGTAATTTTGAGTACTGGAGTTTAGATTACTACAGTTTGGAACACAAAAAGATTTTTCATCTAAGCGAAACTCACGCGGGCGAAGCCACGGGCAACAGCTAGTATAAATTAAAATAGACTTTTTAGGAAATTACTAAATGTTTAAGTTTAGAATGTTCATACCATGCCAGTAAATGCGACAAAAAAGAAGATGGTTTTGGTTGTATTGTAACTGCAATAGCAGTTTACTGTATGGGTACTGTAGCAAAACTGAAGCTATCTGCATTTGCAACTGGTATTTACCATGCAGTAACCTTCACGTGATTTTATTTACCAAATCGATTAATAATTGTTGAATAACTAAACATACAAGTGGCGTTTGGGAGCCATTTTACAAAATTACAACCTTCGTTGGATCGTATAACGTTTTTACAGATTATTATCAAAAAATATTAAATTAAATTAAACTCAGACCTTTATTTTAAAAAGTACTTCATTATCTTATACATTATAAGCCGCACCCCGAGGCTTCGCTCCTATGTGCTGTTCGCAGTATTTTTCTACTAGTATACCAAATTTAATCAAAATCCTTCCAGTAGATTTTGCGTGATCAAACATCCTCAGAAATTCACAAACTCACATCCAAACTTTTGCATTTATAATATTAGTAGCAAGTAAGATAAAACATTCCAACCTTGCCTATACTGCAATATAATAAAATAACGAGCTTAAAGTTATAATAAAAGCTCATTATTCTATTGGTGAACCACTCAAAGCAGGCGATATCGAAATGAAGCCCTCTACTGAGTCTCACCGATTGTCACTATTTACTGATTGGAAATATATTTTATCGAAGGTGGCAATCAGTAAATGTAATTGTGAGGGCAAAAGCATTAATATTTTAGTATTGATATTTAGTTTAAAGAGACGAATGCACAATGTGTTTCATTAGTCAATTAATACTTAATTCCTAAATTATCGGCTTGAGTCTGTATTGGTATAACATACTCATTAGCAAATCAATATTTACTAAGTTACATTGTGTATATACCTTGTAGACCTTGTAGAAGCTAGAATACATTTTGGGGGAGTAGGTATTGTAAAATAGTATGGTATGTAATTGTATAGTAGTATAAATATTTCGTTGCTATAGAAAACAAATAAATGATTTCTTTCTTAAGACACTTCTGCTATAATACCACTGGTGTTGCAAGTGTCCAGGGTAGCGATGTTCGCTTACCCTCAAGTGGCCTGCTTGCTCGTTTGCCGCAATATGTTATAAAAAAGAAGTACATAGGTACTTTTTTCGGCCCGGTATTCCAGAAATAAAGATGTTCACATCAAACAACTGTATTATTATATTAGTTTAGATTCTAATTAGATTATACATATAACCTAGATTATTTGTATGATGGTAGCATAGGTGCTGATCAAGAATAGCTATATTTATATTATTTATTCCATAATATTACCTCAACATATTGCGACATATTGCATTATGACTATCACTTTGTACAAAATGTAAATTCTCTAAGAAAAAATACATTTTATCATATTAATTTCTATAATACAAATATATTGTCACAAATTTACAATATACCTAACTGGCGTGGGCCAGGGACCTTGTTTTTCGAAATTCGGGAGATCTCTTAGTGCTCCCCTACACTCCCAAAGGAACGTACATACCATAAATTTCAGCTTCCTACGCCCAGTAGCTTTGGCTGTACGTTGTCTGTCAGTTAGTCAGTGACAGAATAATTTTATATTTATTGATGATTATAAGCATAGGATTTCATGAACGGGGAGTTAACTTTTGATCCCAAATCCCTCCCGTTGGAAGACAATCCTGGGTGCTGTGCTGGTGGTTTATCATCGCGCCGGGGCTATGGAGCGAGAATAGGTCCCGGCACAAATGCGGTAGGCGTTGACACCGTGTGGTTTTAGTGGGTTCGAGTCCCACATACCCGTCCGGCCTCCCGTGACTGGATGGACGAGACGAGGGTCTTTCCACACGTAAAAAAAAGGATATGTTCGTCATAATCATAATTACAATAAATAATTGAAGCCACTTATAAAATTTCAACTTCGCAAGTCAAGCAAAAAATCTAGCGAACTAGATTTAACTCGAGCATACTCGTAAATATGCATATTTTGCAAGTTAAATAAAATATTCCCATATTTTTTCGTACGTTATAATAAAGATTAGCACTAAAGCGGTACAGGCGAACTTTCTTCGGTATAATAATAATATGAATCTACTTTCGTATCTATCTCTTGCAGTTGCAAGGGTTCTCAATTGGGATCCTTTGACATTGTTTCATCTCTCCTCCGGACTTGTATCAAATAGTTGTTGACTGGCCGCAGGGCTATGTCCAGCTTCAGCTGCATCTTGTCTGCCTCGGATTCGAACTCCAGCTCCCTCACACATTGCGCCAGGGCCGTCTTCAGAAACGCCATGGCGTACTTTTTACCTGTAAATTATGCGATAATAATAAATTTTGTATCTTCTTGACTTAGCCTTACTTTTTACAAGGCAGTGGTGGGTTAGCCTAGTATCAAGAGTAGCAAATACTACGGGCCCCGCGCTCCAGTTTGGGAAATAACTTTCCTTTACGGCAATAGTCATGCAATGCAATGGGCGCTAGGTGGTATATGGTATTTTTATTCTACTTACACACACACATATTCTAGCTAAGAGGGTAAATGGGGTCAAAATCGACATTCAAGTGGGCAAAGCCGTGTTCCGAAAGATAGTTCTAATCATGTTACCAATGCAAGCTCGCTTCCCGTAGCTAAAGGCAGCGAACGCGGGGGAGTTCCCCGGACAGTCGGGCTTCAACCATCGCTCGGGTCGGTACTGCAGCGCGTCCGGGCCCCAGAGCCGCTGGGACCGGCACAGGCCCCACACCCCAATCGCGCACACCGTGCCCTTGGGTATTGTGCACGATCCTGTGGGAAAACGGAGAATGTAGTTCTATCACTCGGCACTTTATCTATCTATTCTCATATTCATCAGGAATCGTTAATTCCAACTCCTGTGTATGGTGGCATGGTATTTTTGTGTACGATAATCACACATGAGGAAGGCTATTCAGAATCCCGAAATTCCCACGGAAGCGAAGCTGCATGGCACAGCAAGTGTAAGAAGAAACCCCTTACTAATTCTCAGATCCCGGTCAGCGTAGCGGAGGACTGACGGAGCTGGTGGGTACAGCCTCAAGGTCTCACTGATGACGGCCTCGCAGTACGGCATACGTTCCAAATCCTCTTTTGTTACAGGCCGTTTGCTGTCTCCGAATATTTCTTTCAACCTGTGAACAACAAAAGTATTAAATATATTTCGTAGAAAAGGGGATTCTATCACAACCGTCAAGATTGATATATAGGTTCCTTTTATGGTGGTCTAGGAGCGAAAAAAAAACATAGAATGTGCCAGCCGCTTCTTTTTCCGCGCAGATTTTAATGGTCAATCAAGACATTAGGCTTCAAACTGTGCATTACCAGTCCAGCACAAGTAGGATGTAAAACAGAGCGGTCGCCATCGTCTCCTTCCAAAAGAGAAAGAAAGACAGAGACAAAGTACAATAAAAGTGCTCACTCTCGGTACAAGGTCTCCTGCACCGTGCGGTAGCAGCCCAGCATCAGAAGGATGTAGAACAGAGCAGTCGCCACCGTCTCCTGACCGGCCAGGATGATGTTGTGGACCTCGTGCTGAATCTGCGACGAGCTGAACTCCGGGTCACCTAACTGCAGCTCTAGAAGGTTCTCCAGGTACGATTTGTACTTGGCCCGCGGTTTACCTGGTTAAATTTAAAATTCTTATTACAATCCCTTTGGCTTCCACTGACACCCCTCATACATTTTTTCTAAAATACCTCTCATGTACAGCAAAAAATTTTGCATGCAAAAAATGGGATGTTGACGTTTTTAGAAGTGTGCCGGCTGTTGTAATAGGTCAAGATGTTGGGCAAGAAAATATTTTTTATCCTCCAGGCATTACTTACCGTTTATACTATTTTCAGATTTGTTCGTGTTTTCATTTATTTCATTAACTTGAGACATCACCTAAAATTGAAATGCATCATTTAAGTTTAAGTACCTATAAGTACACAAAATTACTTTTAGGCTTCTGCAATCTGAAACGTGATCACAATTCCAGAAAATTTCTATTCAATTACTTGTACAGTCATTTTTATCGACCACCATCCAGGAAACCTGCGACATGGTGGACAGTTCAATTCATTGGTATGCAATACGGACCTCTAAATGGCGACAGACGTCAAATCATATTGGATTCGATTAGAAACTTAAAGAAAATCTGGTTCTGGGTTATCTATAACTATAACAGATACAAAATATAACAGATAACATATATTACTTCTTTATCCTTTACGAGGTAGACAGAGCAGAGAATCGTAGGTCGTCAATACTCACGATATTGGTAACTTGATGGAGTACTGCTACGTGTTTCTTTAGCTCCTGGTACATGGGCGTGAGGCGGTACATGAAGTCTGAATGGAGGTGGATGTTGAACCCTCTGTGCAGAATGAGGGCTAAGGTCCGTTTGAACGAGTGGTAGTACTGCTCCATGAATGTGGAGTCTGTTGAGTAGCACGTTCCCAGCACTGTTACTGAAGGTTCAAAATCATATATCTAAATATACATTATAAAACACGTTACTAATTCGAGTAATGATAATTAAGGCTGCTCCGGCTGTCTTGTCCTTTGAGCTTTTCTATGCAAATATTTAGTGAACAAACTACACGACGAAGATTTCAAAATGCACAAAATACGTAAATTTTGTTGTATTATTTGAAAAAATTGAAAAAGACTCACGACAAATAGTCTCTAAAGTATTGGTGGCGAGGATATCCATGACATCGAACGGTGGTGTGCCGGCTTTTGCCTTCAACTGCTCCGTCAACTTAGCAACTTGGGAGCTGAACCTCTCCTGGTAACTCTCCACTGTCGCCGTGGTGAACGAACCGGCGGCAATTAACTTCTTGTAAGTACGCTTCCAAACTGAACCTTAAAATAATTGCAATTAATGCGAATCGAAGCCCAAGAATTAGTGATTCATTTTGCCAAATCTTTCATTACTATAATCCAAGTGCACATTACAGTTTTGTTTTCACAGATGTTTGTATAAGGTACATCAAAAAGCAAAACAAAAATATATTATACTATTGAAGATGATGTTGTATGAATCTATAAAAAATTCGGAAAACTTACTTTGGAGCTAACTCGATTTTTGTTATTTGTCTACCATATACCATATGGCATTGTTATATACCATAGAGCAACATGAGCCTCCACAATGGGTGTCTTGTCTACTCCTTAACACCGCCTTTATATTTTATTGAATTTTATATTTATCTTCACCATCATATCATTTACGAAAATTGTCTACCTACCTTACATAACTAAATAACTTTACATCAATTTCAAATCTATGTGGTCCGTTTTGCTCTATTATATTTTATGTGTGATTCTTACCAGGTGCAACCACAATGCCATCTCCAAGCCAAAGTTTCGCGAAACTGTAATAGTAGGGTTTCTCTATGAAAGCGTTGGTCACCATTTTCACATCGTCAGGATTACACAATACTGAAATGTTATTAATATCGTTAAATGACACTAACATTATAAAGAGAAACTGTTTACAAGTTTGTGAGTTCGTTTGTAGGGAGTTTTCTTCGGAACTACTGAACCGATTTAAAAAATTCTTTCACCAATAGAAAGCATTATACTTTAGTGACAAGTCTAAAGTCAATCAATTTAGTCTTCAATCAATGGCTTCCTGCTTATTTTTCCATGACTCCCAAAAATCTATAGTAGGTATTGTAAATACTTACTCAAAGCTGGATTATAACCAACCCAAATTAGAACAGGCTTATCAGTTTCTTCCGCCTTTTCGCACATTTCTTCTAATTTGCGGAATATTGCTGAAAATGAATTACAGTCTCTGTTATCGAGTGTTTAAACATTCAAATCAGAAATATTTATTAATCAGAAAACAGTACAAAATATGATACACATTAATAGTTTCTTTCATAACTTCAGTCTGCAAACAGACGTGCAAAAGATTGGAAAAAAAATAATATTTTTTTTTTTACCTTCAGGACCTCCAAGGAAGTGGTGCATGCTTCCAACGAACGGAAGGTACGAGAACGATGGTAGATCCTTCAGCATACTGCGCGCGCGTCGTTCCTTCAAATACGTGACGCAATACGCGCAGACCAGAAGTAGGGCCCCAAGGAGTAACGAAATCATCTTTGAAATACAGATAGTTTAGTCTTTACAGTCGTCTCTGCCTACAGTTTGTAGACTCCGTAAATCATTGTATGTTTTTATTGGTCTATTAAGCCCATTTTATTCAAAATATAGTATCTGTATTCTTGATTCACTGAAAGCAAATGACACGAAAACTTGAGGCTCATCCCACCAATGAATAAACGCGAATTGATGTGTGTGTTTATAAAGTCAATTACGCAAAATCTACTGGACGGATTTCGATGAAACTTGGTACACGAGTAGAATATAATCTAAAATATTAGGGTATTTTTTATCCCGATCTTTTTATTCCACGAGAGCGAAACCCCGGGACGCAGCTAATCACATAAAAAACTACTATTTGTGATGTCGAAAATAGTTAAACTTGTTCGTTCTTACAATATTTGTCTTTTATATTTATACTAGCTTTCGCCCGCGGCTTCAACCGCGTGAATTTCCCACGGGAACAGTGCTTTTTCCCGGGATGAAAGGTACCCTATGTCCTTCTCCGCGTACTTCCAGCTATGTGTATGCGAAATTTTAGGAAGATTGGTTCAGTAGATAAAGCGTGAAGAGGTAACAAACAAACAAACAAACTCACTCTCGCATTTATAATATTAGTTAGGATGCAAGGTGTCAGACTTAGTTATGATAAAATAGCCGTATAGTTTATCCATTTATACAGCGATGTCATTAAACACACATATTCACAAGTACCTATTTAATTCACAGATGAAACATACAAAACAATACATGCAACAATAGTCATAAAATAATTTATTTAATTTTCTCGTATAAGTGTGGTCATCTTTCTGATTGTCTGGCTAATTCATTTAATGTAATAAATACCGTGTTAGCGACAATTATATATAATTAAATTTAATTATTTTATCTCATTTGCAGATAAAACATAATAGTCGCAATAAAATGTGTAAAAACCTACCACGGAAGTTATTATGGACACCAATAAAGTTAGGACAGATGCCTAATGATTTTTTTGCTCTGCCGTACAAATTGACCCATTCACTGATTAGCCTTATATGGAAAGTCAAATTTCTGTACCAGTTTTTATGTTAGAGCAAAAACAGTACAACTTTAAAATACGAGTTATCACATTTGTTGTATTGGGACCCCCCTTATTTTTTTACACGACTGACCAAAAAAGGAGTGTTATGTTTTCAGGGTTCAAGTATGTATGTAAGTTTCTTTATTCCACCATAAGTCCTGAACGGCTTAACAGATATTGATGAGAGATGTATTTTTAGATTCCTAGCATTCCTCTGAGTGACATAGGCTATATGAATTGTCAGTCGTGTTTTTTGTTTTTTAATAATTAGCTTGTATCTTTTTTGTTTTAGTATAAGCATCTATTTGTCGTTAAAGCGGCCATATAATTACACGTTCTATCTACCTATTTAAGTTCTAGAGATAGAACCCTTTGATATACAAACAGATAGCAGAGGCACAACCCAAAGACGGGTTTGGGTACGAAACCCTAATAACTGAATTCTGGATACATTTAGGTATAGTCATAGATGTTACATATGTACATAAAGATATATAACTAGCTATGCTGTAGCTTCGCCTGCGGCAAAGCCATTCCGGGGCAGTGGTCCAACTACTCTAGAGAACTGTTTTTTACATAGTTGGATCACAGCACCTTTTTGAGAGTTCGTGGTCCAATTCATTTAAAACATAACTTGCCAACTCTAAAAACCTCAACTGCATCTTTATGTGCATACCTATTGGTTTACGGTTATATGGTTTTACGTATATCTTAAGTTTCATATAAATTTTGACCTTTCTATTTCAAACCCACGGGGGTTGATTTAAAAAAAAATTGTAGCATATGTTTGACCCCAGGTCTTCAATTAAATCCATACCAAATTTCATCTAAATCGGTCCAGCGGTTTAGCCGTGAAAGCTTGACAGACAGTAAATTTATAATATTCAATGGAATTTGAATGGATGTATGGATATTTAACGACCAAGCGAGCGAAGGCTATAATTCAAGAAGGGCGAAAACACATTGTTTGTATGTATGTATGTTTATTCCGCGATAACACTCGAACTATGAATTAATTTCGATGATATTAAGAATACGATAAGATACAATAGCAACTATCCATTTCTTTGCGCAACAAAATCGGTTCAGCCGTTTTTGAGATATATCTACGCATTTTTATGAAAATAAATTTCTCATATTTTTAAAATAATAATCGCGAGGTCAGTTCGCGGCGAGCCACTAGTTATTGGTCCTTCAAAATCAACGTTCATTCAAGTAATTGCATGTTGGATAAGAATTATACAAATGCATTCAGCAGGATGTCAACAAAATAGGAAATTACTCGAAGATTACATGACACAACGGTTCTGATATGAAAATTACATGTTTGTGTACTATACAATTGCATACTTTTAGACTGATTTAACCATGTGGGAAATATAGGGAAAGTACACAAAATACTTGACTGCAGTCCTAGATGTCACATCCTAAGTTATACGGGATAAGGGGCGCCGACTACGTGCGTGCTCGGGGGCGCCAACACCGACAAAAGTCAAATAGTGTTTGAGCACAAGAAAAGATGTGCTAGAAAAAAGTCGCTGGAAAGAGAAAGGTAGGAAGAAGGAAAGAGAAAGGTAAAGGAAAGAGAAGGAAGGAGAAAGGAGAAGGAAAAAGAAAGAAAAGTCTTGGTAGCTAAACATCCGAGAGTGGACCGGGATAGCTAATGCTGCTGAGCTGTTCCGCAGAGCTAAGGACAAGGACTTGAGCATGTTAATAGCTAACTCACTAGTTGGAGAGGCACCTTTAGAAGAAGATGAGAAAAGTAGCTTTTATCTACAGCAATCTCTTTCAGCATCTAGAGGGATTTTCCGAGACCCAAATTAAAAAAATAAATAGTTCGAGATGAATTCATAGGTAGCGCTTAGTAAAAGGCGAGACCATTCAAAAAGCAAAAATGCACGGTATTGGCATTTAAAAAAAAATTTATAAAAAAACATCTAAAAAGTATAATTATTGTGATTTGTGCAACTGTCAAACTGTTATGTGATTTTTTTTCTGCCTCTGGCAGACAATAAAAAGTGCACAATATAGGTACAGCCATTATTACGACTCGGCTTTCAATAAAACGCCATCTGTTGAGACTTTTTATATGGTTTTTTTTTTCTTAATTTAGCTGTCAAAAAAATCGCTCAAAATGCTTCCCCTTTTCACGTCAATAAGTCTATGTATTATCTAGTTTTCTATGTATCGTACCAATCCCACTTTTAGCGCGAAAGTTTGGGTGTAAGTTTGTGGATTTATGAGGATGTTTGTTACTCAATCACGCAAAATCTATTGGACGGATTTCGATGAAATTTGTTATATAGGTAGAAAAATACCGGAAATAGCACATAGGATACTTTTTATCCCAAAATTCCCACGGGAGCGAAGC
This sequence comes from Ephestia elutella, assembly GCA_018467065.1. Taxonomy (NCBI): domain Eukaryota; kingdom Metazoa; phylum Arthropoda; class Insecta; order Lepidoptera; family Pyralidae; genus Ephestia; species Ephestia elutella. Next base: position 16,341,348 of record CM031566.1, read on the forward strand.
CCCGAGGCGCGGCTAGTATAAAATATAAAAGAAAATTCCTATTATTAGAAGTGTCTGATATAGGTATTCATAAACAGATTCTTTTATTCGCCAAATACTTTTGCACTGGTAACAAATAATGTAATATTTATGGCATAAAAATGTTTTATATTAGACTAGTGACCCATTTCACCAAGAAATGGAATTTCCAAAATTCCATTCTCATTGCCAAATTTCACATCTCTACATTCAGCAGAGGTCTTCTGATTAGACCATTTAGCCCCCATGCATCTAACTTTAACATAACATAATAAATTAAAAACGACATAGATTTTCACCCTAAGTGTAAAATCTATTTATTAATAAATAAGACAAAATTTTAATTTATTTACCCGACCAATTAAATTACAGATAATAAAAGAAACTAAACTTCAAAAACGAACAAAAAGATAAAACTATAAATAGAAAATGTCCCTTCAAAAACTGTAAAAAAAATATTACTCACTGTGCCATCCGCGCAGTTTTCTTAAGAGGTTACTAAACCATACTAAACCTCACTTTATCTCTTAATGTGTAGTTCTACAGACTATATAATACTATACTAGGTATACGGTAATTGAGTGATCTATCTAATTATGACCCAGTGACTTGTAAGTTATTTGTGCTAGATCGGCTACCCTTACAGAACTCACTTATATAGAAAAAAAACGATATATGTAATAATATAGATAACCTATACGAATTGGGCTTGAACGTCCATTTCCCCCGAAAGACCACATCCATTGAACGGCCACATCCCTAAACGGCCATTTCGTTCGAACGACCACATACTTAAAAGGCTACATTCCTCGAACGACCGTAACCGACAAGGGCCATAAATATCTAGAAGGAGATGGCGGGTCGACATAGACTAATTTTTACCTGAGTGGCTACAACTTGCAATAGAGAGAGAATGGAAGAAAAAGGGGGAGGCCTTTGCCCAACAGTGGGACACAACACCTACAAGCTAGTTAAAAAAAAGTAATAATATGTTTATATCTAATATCGGTATCAACGATAATTAGTAGGTACACCCTACTAATATTATAAATGCAAAGTTTGGATGTGAGTTTGTGAGGAAGTTTGTCACGCAAAATCTACTGGACGGATTTCGATGAAATTTGGTATGCGGGTAGAAAAATACCGAGAATAGCACATAGGGTACTTTTTATCCCGAAACTCCCACTAGAGCGAAGCCGCGGGGCGCGGCTAATCCTAACTAATATTATAAATGCGAAAGTGAGTTTGTTTGTTACCTCTTCACGCTTCATCTACTGAACCAATCTTCCTGAAATTTCGCATACACATAGTTAGAAGTACGGAGAAGGACATAGGGTACCTTTCATCCTGGGAAAAGGCACGGTTCCCGTGGAAAATTCACGCGGGCGAAGCCGCGGGAGAAAGCTAGTAATTATATAAATAGTAAAATCGTTAACAATCCGCTTGCCGTTCCACTGTATTTTAATCGCAATGCCCGACATGATGACAAAACAAACGAATCCAAACTCGACTACCAGCACTTTCTATCTAGGAGTTTCAATGGCACTCCTCCTGCTCCATCTTCAGACCTTCATCATCAAGAGAAATAGAAAGTGCTCATAATTACAAAACAAACGCGCACAAACTGACTAGACTGTTCTACTATTTCCATAAGATAGTTCCAGTTCCTACCGGCTCCATCATGAGATCAGCTCGATGGTACCATAATATTGCATTGTCATCGAACTTACATAACTAAGCCAAGTTTCACCTCAATCGAATAACAGCAAGTGAGTGAAAAATGGTTTGGAAGATTTAAAAAAAAAGGTTACCTTCTTATTTACATACGACCATTGCAAATTAAGTAAATTAAATAAAAGCCTTGAGATTTTTGATTCGGTCATCATACACCCAAGATTTTTGAAAAAATCTTCGGTAGAGAAACAAACATCACTTGCTTTATTATTAGTATAATTTCAAGACAATAAGCAGATAATTTTAAGACTTCCATTACTTTATAAGGTACACATACGGATGTTGATAAATTATGAAATTACGAATAAATTAGACGCAGGCTTACTGAATAGGAAAATTACTATTCGTTCTTCAATATTACTACAACTATGAATATGTGATGATGGTTCGGATTGCTTAGCTCATGACAGAAGAAATAGAACTATGATTACATGATTTAACTTTAATGATTTAATCATTTAAAACATTCAATCCAAAGCTATTTTTTTCTAAAAAGACATCTTTAACACTGCCTAGTCTAGACTAAAGGTATAAAGGAATAAAGGTGCACTAAAATTTATTCCGAATCAATACACCTTGGTAATATCGCTCTATCTATATCTTTATTACAAATTAAATTATTGAATTTAATTTGATTTGAATATATGTGTCTGGATCAAGGTCTGGACCTTAGTTATTCAATCAATCAAAATTTGGCGTAAAATAATTATTTTATTAATGGGAATCCTTTGACATGGTTTCATCTCTCCTACGGACTTGTATCAAATAGTTACTGACGGGCCTCAGGACTACATCCATCTTTAGCTGCATCTTGTCTGCCTCGGATTGGAACTCCAGCTCCCTCACACACTGCGCCAGCGCCGTCTTCAGAAACGCCATGGCGTACTTTTTACCTAAATAGTCGTAATAAATAATTAATTACGTTTCTTTTATTATATTTTTGCCCATCATCAGATTCTCCTGAAGTATATCAAACTATAAGTACTGATATACATAAAATTTGCACACACTTTCTACTTCCTACTATTCTATTCTACTAATATTATAAATGCGAAAGTTTTTATGTGAATTTGTGAGTTTGATTTTAACTATCTGTTCTCATATTCAGCAAGGAGTGTTAATGCTAACTCTTAAGTTAAGTGAAAATTGTATCTATGTTTGATAGCAACATTCAAGAGGAAGGCTATCCGGAACCCAGAAATTCAAAGCACAGCCGCGTGGCACAGCAAGTGTAAGAAGAAATTCCTTACTGATTTTCAGATCCTGGTCAGCGTGACAGAGAAACGACGGAGCTGGTGGATACAGCCTCAAAGTCTCGCTGATAACAGCCTCGCAGTACGGCATATGGTCTAGGTCCTCTTTGGTGACTGCCCGTTTGCTGTCTCCGAAAATTTCTTTCAACCTGTGCACAACAAAGACATTTTATGTATTTTGAATCGTAGAGAAATGGGTTCTATCACAGCCGCAAAGATTTTATAAAATGCTTGGAAATAAGGTGCCTTCCATGCTGCTCTGGAAGTGAAGAAAGACATAGAATATGCCAGCTGCTTCTTTTTCCGCGAAGATTACATAGTCAATCGAGAGAAAGGGCATTAACAGTCCAGCATGAACAGTGCGTTTGCCACCGTCTCCTGCCAGAAGAGAAAGAGATAGGAAGATCTTTCTATCTCCCTTAAGTACAAAGTACTCGAAAAAGTACACTAAAGAACTCACACTTGGCTTCAAAAGGTTCTCTGCACCATGCGGTAGCAGCCTTTCATCAATAGGACATAGATCAACGCGGTCGTCACCGTCTTTTGGCAGAAGATAGATAGATAGAGATAAAATAAAACAAAGAGCTCACTCTTGGTACAAGGTCCTCTGCACCGTACGATGGCAGCCCAGCATCGAAAAGATGAAGAACAGCGCAGTCGCTAACGTCTCCTGGCCAGCAAAAATGATGTTGTGGACCTCGTACTGGATCTGCTGCGAGCTGAACTCTGGGTCACGTGACTGCAGCTCCAGAAGTTTCTCCAGGTAAGATTTGTACTTAGCCTGCGGTTTCCCTGATTACACAAATGCACAGCTTCCTTTAAAAGTGAGTATCACATTCTCATATAATTTTCAAATAGAATACCGATAAGACATGTTGAAAGAAAGAGTCATCAAAATTTAATGTACCAAAAATAGTCGATAACAGTAATCCAACGATATTTTTATCATTATTGAAAAAAAAAGATCCAAAATACGGATCCAAGGAAAAAAAAAAGTTTCTGACATAGCTTTAGAATTAGAAGTGAGCCGGCTGTAAGACGTCAAAAAGTTGGACAAGAGATGAAGGTACCGATGAAGTAGGTAAGGCTATAAAGTTTTTAAAACTTACCATTTTTATCATTTTTAGAATTCTTCATGTTTTGTTCAATAACTTGAGACATCACCTAAAATTTAAATGCATCAATTAGGACACACAACTACGTGATCACCATTCCTACATATTTCTGGCTTATGAATGACTTTAATACAGACATTTTCATCGACTACGTCCAGAAAACGACAGAATTCCAATGACAGAAAACATCACGAGGAAACCTGCGGCAGGTCATAAACTCATAAACAGTCTACTAAGACTGTTCAATTCACTGGTATAAATTAGTTCAATTTACTGGTAAATACCTCAAAATAAATCACATCAAATGCCACTAGGCAACTTTGAAATAAATCTGACACCACACACTTACGGTATTGGTAACTTGATGGAGAACTGCCACGTGTTTCTTTAGCTCCTGGTACATGAGCGTGAGGCGGTATATGAACTCTGGGTGAAGGTGAATGTTGAACCCTCTCTGCAAGACGAGGGCTAAGGTTCGTTTGAACGAGTGGCAGTACTGCTCCATGAAGCTGGAGTCTGATGAGTAGCACGTACCCAACGCTGTTACTGAAGGCAATCGAATTCATATGAAAAAAAAACTTCGGAACTCTAAAAATTTAGCTTTCTAAAGGTGTATTAAAAATGAGTTTACTATTTAAAAGCCAAAAGGGACAATTATGTATACAGAACAATGATCTTGACTGAAACTTGAAACAATGACTTCAAAGTCAAGAATTTTCAGTACGAGACTCGACAAAGAATTTGAATAAGACTCACAGCAAATAGTCTCCAAAGTATTGGTTTCGAGAATATCCACAACATCGAACGGTGGCCTGCCGGCTTCTGCCTTCAACTGCTCCGTCAGCTTAGTGGCTTGGGAGCTGAACCTCTCCTGGTAACTCTCCACTGTCGCCGCTGTGAACGAACCGGCGGCAAAGGATTTCTTGGAGGTACGCTTCCATATGGAACCTTACAAACAGTGTCACGTCTTTATATCTTACGGGGTAGACTGAATGAAGAGTTTAGAGACTCTAAGGCCACACAAGGCGGATTGGTGGGTTTTGACGACAGCATTTTCAGCCGGGACCAATTCGAAGCAAGAAGGAGCTTGAGAAAATATACTTTGTTTCACCCATCCCGAGATTCTGTCGCAACTAATTGCCAAGAAAGAATAAAAATTCCTTTTTCACAACAGGTTGTGAAACTCAGTTGCCATGGCGGCCGAAAGGGATAAATTAGCTTTACAACCACTAGCAATAGTCAAAATTACTTTATTGAAACTTGGCCTGCTCAGGCACTGTTTCACATCAAAAAGTAATTACATAATTACATTGTATTATAAATCTCAACGCTACAAACTACTAGCATTTCGGGACGACCACAGCTAAGAAGAAATGCCGAAAGAAACTCATATCGTAGGTTTTATCTACTCATGTGATACTACTACGGCGGCGGAGAGCTTATTTTTGTAGTAATAGTTGTAAATGCACTTTAGTTAACATCGCATATATTAATTGTAACTATTACTTTAATTCCCATAATCCAGATTTCTTTAGTTTGGGAATTACGGAATTCATGTACTTTATACATTTCCACCATTTCTATTTAGGTATAATTTTGTGCAGAGCAACTACGCTCTGCTGCCAGAAAATGTGCGCAGAGCGAATCCGGACAAACGAAGCGGCGGGAAGAATTCTGTACCGGAACTTCACCGGGAAAAAACCACCGGTAAAAAATAAGTACCGGGAAGAAATCTCCACGCGGCACCACGTTTGCCCGACTAAAACCTAAATAACTTAACGCAGTCTGCTACCACCGTAGCTTATGAAGGGAGCTACAGGGCCCTATATGATAACCTAACCTATAAATTAATTACACTTAAAAAACACTTACCAAACTAAATCTTCTTTCTCTTCGGATCCAAACTTGAGTATCTTCGGGAAGGGGGAATTCCTAATCACCCTACCTAACCCTTGAGATCTCAATTCCCCAGGACAAATAAATAGATTTCTTCCCGTAGTTTCACTCGGGAACAGCCAGATGTGAACCGCCAGCCACGTTTCACCTCTCACAAGAAAAAGTCACCATGACGGGTACACAAACACAAAGTTCAATAGTTATTTAACAAACAGGAAATTCACAAACACAACTCAAGCTAATTAGCAATCAAAGAACGCGGAACCTCTCGCGTATTAAAAATCAAACCGATATCGCATAGGGCAATGCAATGGCGACCGTCCGCGAGCCATTCGCGCTAGCAGTGTGAAAACCCCGAACGCCCTCTGGCGGCAGCAATGCGAAACGCCCGCGTTTAGTTTTACCCAATATATTACAAACATCCCCCCGTCCCGGTCTGAGAAGCAGACCGCTAGCTTACTCTACGGGAAGGCGGGCGAGAGAGGTCACACCTCTCCTTAAAATCGAACCGTCGACCAACACCTCAGCCACACGCGGAGTGCCATCTCCGCCAAGAATCAAACGTAATATGCGAGCTCGTCGCCAAAGCAATGAGGGCAAATTTGCCTCTTTTAACAATACTAAATCACCCTCCCTGGGAGGCTCAGTCCTGTCTGTCCACTTCACTCTTTGCTGCAGCAAATGCAAATATTCAAGCGACCAGCGACGCCAAAAGTCCTGGCTCATTTGCTGCAACATTTGAAAACGCGACAACCGATATACGCGTTCATCCTTCCACGGGTATTCGGGCAGGGCATTCAACGGCCCTCCCACCAAAAAATGACCAGGGGTGAGAGCTTCCAAGTCATTTGGATCTGGAGATAGCGGACAGAGAGGACGAGAGTTGAGGACCGCCTCAACTTTACAAAACACTGTGGCCAGCTCTTCAAAAGTTAGAGCCGTTTCTCCGATAATGCGGCGGAGGTGGGTCTTTGCGGATTTCACAGCCGCTTCAAAAATCCCTCCCCAATGGGGGCAACTTGGGGGACTAAACTTCCAGGTTATTCCCCTTTGGGCAGCAATTTGACTTAAACTAGTACAATTTTTATCAATAAACACAGAAACATCCTTAAGATAATTTACAGTTCCCTTATAGTTTGTGCCATTGTCAGACCTAATAAGGGAAGGTAGACCTCGACGCGAAACAAAGCGATCCAACGCGGCGACGAAGGCCTCCGTAGTCAGAGCCGATACCACCTCCAAATGGACAGCCTTGGTGGCCAAACAAACAAATACACACAAATAGCCCTTCACAATACGGGCATTACGAAAGGGAGAAGCCTTGATCGAAAAGGGACCGGCAAAATCGGTTCCAACGCCGTCAAACGGTCTCGAAGGTCGGATTCGATCAGCGGGCAAATCACCCATCTGTGGTTGCATCGTGGATGCCTTCAACCTATAACATGCAATACATCGAAACAGGACACTACGGATTGCTCTTCGGGCAGACAAAATCCAAAATTCGCGTTGCAAAATAGCCAACAAAGCATTGCACCCAGCATGGGCGTTACGAATGTGTCGATCAGACACCAAAAGCTGCACCAAGGGTCCGCCCTTGGGCAACAACAGAGGATGGCGAGTCTCATATGGAAGATCCGCCTTCCGGAGCCTGCCTCCAACCCGAAGAAGCCCATCCGAGTCGATGTACGGGTTCAAACGAGCGACCGCGCCCTTCAACTTAGCGCGTCCGTCGCGCAAAGTACGAAGCTCTGACTCAAACCGTCCGGTCTGCACGACACGGACCCAATGCAACAATGCGCTCCGGCGCTCTTCTGCATCTGCAATCGGCTCCAACCGCTTTGCCAGTGGGTTTCTACAATTATGTATGAAACGCTTAATCCAACTGGTAACACCCAGAAGCTTATCCAAGCTGCTATACCGAGCAAGTAGCCAATCCGGCTCCGACGTCGTCTCAGCGACTACAGCATGTACACGGAGCCCGGTCAAACTCAAAGAAGTAACATCTGTCTGACAGACAGGCCAAGAAGTTTCTGATCCCATCAGCCACTCTGGACCCCACCAGAGCGGGTGTGACACCAGTTCTGGTGCCGTACAACCTCGGGAAGCACAGTCCGCTGGGTTAAGCTCTCCCGGCACATGTCTCCATGTTATATCAATTCCGATATTCTGGATTTGGGAAACCCGATTTCCCACAAAAACCTCCAAGGTATGTGGGGCCGCGCGCAACCATGCAAGCGCGACCTGGCTATCCGACCAGGCGAAGATGTCTCGTATCTCGACCGTGGCCGCCAGCTCACATGCAACGTGATGCAACAATTTAGAGAGAAGGTGAGCTCCACTCAACTCAAGCTTGGGAATAGTCAGCCTAGTCCTGATGGGGGCGACCTTGCTCTTCCCTAACAAAAGCGAGACATTGACCCGGCCATCGGCGTCAACTGTCCGCATATAGACTGACGCGGCATAGCCTCGCTCCGACGCGTCACAAAAGCCATGCAGGCTGGCTCGATATTTCCCGGGGGCAATATTCGACGAGGCAAGGCAATCCGATTGACTTCCTTAATCGATGAAAACAACTCGAGCCAATCATCCAATGGAGAGCCAAACAGCGGCTCGTCCCACGAGACGCCCAAAGTCCAAAGTCTCTGAAGAAGACACTTCGCAGAGAATATCACTGGACTGATCCAACCGCTTGGATCAAACATACGAGCTATTACGGACAACACCGTTCTCTTAGTCCAGACTTTTGGTATTTCCAAGTCCACTTGGAATGTGAAAATATCGGTTAGCGGCTGGTACTGCATGCCCAGCACCGCTATCCTGTTGGGATCATCCACATCCTCAAACAGGTGAGGGTTCTGTTGGTGATCCTCCGGGATCCCTTCTAGAACTTTAGGCTCATTAGACAACCACTTACGTAGCTCGTAGCCACCTGTCTTCAATATTTCAATCAATTCATCCCGCAGTAGGAGGGCCTCCTCAATACTTTGGGCTCCGGTGCACACGTCATCAACATACAAGTCACGTGACAGCACGGAAGCCCCACGGGGAAAGCGGATCCGTTCCCGCTCTGCCAATTCAAGCAATGATCTGATGGCGATATAGGGACTAGATTTCAAACCATAGGTGTTTGTATTGAGTTCATACACCGTCACAGGATCCTCAGGGCGCTCACGCCAGAGTATCAACTGGAATCGCCTGTCCTCAGGATGTATGACTGTCTGGCGGAACATCATCCGGATGTCCGCGCCAAAAACCACTTGATGTCTTCTAAAGTTCAAGATGATGTCAATTATGTCCCTATGCAATTTGGGACCTGAATGCAAACATAGATTCAACGAAACCCCGTTCGAAGTGGGTGCGGACCCATCGAAGACGGTCCTCAATCTGCCTGTTGAGGCCTTCACCACCGCGTGGTGGGGCAAAAAATAATGCTCAGTTGAGCTCCAATCAACTCGAGCCGGAGACATGTGACCCAAATCCTCGTACTCGCGCATAAATTCAATATATTTATCGCGAAGTACGTGGTCACGCTGCATGCGTCGCTCCATGGACAGCAGTCGTTTCTCCGCAAGCGCCCTACTTTGCCCTAGGCTAGGACGAGAGGCAACAAAAGGTAACCTAGTTACAAACCGACCGGAGGGCAACCTCTCCGTGGTCGATCGAAAAAGGGTTTCGCACTCAGCGTGTTCCGGATCCATCCTGGAACTCATAGGTGGCTCCTCCACCTCCCAAAACCTTTGCATGGTCTTGGCCAAGGACGCAGATGCGACAACCGGTGGCTCCTCCGCGGTGCCATTATCAAACACAGGGCCCATCAGGGCAAAACCAAAGATAGTAGACACTGCCATCAGTGAAGACGAACCCAGAGCTTTCTGGGTACCCAACAAAATCCAACCCAATACGTCCGAGCCCAGGAGCAAGTCCACTGGGCCGGGATGAAAGACAAAGGGGTCGGCCAAATCCAGACCCGAAACCAAAGACAACACACCCGGCGGTATGTCTGTCGAGGGTGCCAACCCGCAATGGTATCCATTACCATAGCCGAAGTCGTGATCCTCATTGTGGAGGACTTCAGCGAAGAAAAGGTGACAAGTGTCTGGCCCGTCAGACACTTCACTTGTATGCCACCAACTCCAAGAAGTGGCACAGGCGGAGTCTTCCACGACTAAACCTAACTGGTGTGCCACTCGAGTGGTAACCAAACTGCTTTGAGCCCCTGAGTCCAACAGAGCTCTCAAGTTAATGGCTTCTCCCCCACGACCCCATACGCGGACCACCGCGGTAGGGAGCAGAACCGTCCGCGGCTCTGTCCCAGCAAGGGAGCAAGCTAGTTACGGGCTCCCCACTCTCTCCAAACCAGGGGCGCGCCACTGACCCGGATAATATGGCGGGCGAGTGCACATCCCCATCTGAGGGGGTATAACCCGCGGCCCGGCCATACATATGGTACGGCGGGTGGTACTCCAGCCGTGGAGTACTCGTGCAGCGGCGGAGAAAACCGCTGCGGCTGCATGTGTTGGGTATTGGTAACCCGCGTGGAGGGGTGTCCCCACTCTCACGTCCGATCTAGGGCCCCCGCCGCATGGGGGCCCTATCCGGGCCTGGCCAGCTACATACTGGCCATGACCTTGGGGCGCGTGGTCCCGGTCCGCCAAGACCCGCGCAGGTACGCGACCCCCCTCCCGAGGGGGGTGCGACGAGCGAAAGCCGCGTCCTCCGTCCGGTGGTGGAGGGCTTCGCGCAGGAGCGCCCCCGCCCATAGGGGACCCCTGCCTCAACATCCGGGTGCCATCCCCGTTGCGGTTCATGCAAAGCATCGCGTGGTGCCGCCCACGGCATGCACTGCATGGTATGGCACTGGGACAGTCACGTGCATAGTGACCGCCCAAACAATAAAAGCAAAGTTCATGCCGCTTTGCCATGCGGCGCCGATCTTGTACTGGCAGTCCCTGCCAGTCCCTGCATTGCAGCAGGCTGTGGCCCATCCGACCACATTGCAGGCAGTCCGCGTCCCTCGCGACTGCTGCCGTGTGCGCAACCCGCACACCAGCTCCACGCGGTGGCGGTTGCCGTCCCTGTTGGGGCTTCCTCGCCATGAGGGTTCCAAGGGCCTACGTTCAGGCGCTCTGGATGGCGCTGAGTCCGTCATGGTATTCTCAGCAGCCCGTGCCTCAAACTCCAAAAACTTCACCAAGTCAGTGAATGTTGGTAGGGTGGTGCTATCCCGTTCCGCATTCTCGCGCTCAAATCGCGAGCGGATGTCATTGGGTAATTTGCCCAATACAATGTGCACCAGCAAAAAGGACCATTGGTCCACCGGCAGCCCCAGTGTGCGGAGCGCGTTACAGGCCACTGTAACGGGCGTGAGCAACTGCAGGCGCAACTGTGCCCTGTTGGCCACCTTGGGCAGGGCCATCAACTGTGCGGCGTGCGCATCCGCTAACAAACGTAAGTTTTGATAGCGGGAGTTCAATAACTCCCAAGCCGTGTCGTACTGGTCGTCCTCCACCCGGAGGTGCTGGATGAGCGACCGCGCTTCATCCTCAAGAGTGGAGAGGAGGTAGGCCATCTTCTGGGCCTTCGACAAATCCTGTCGTGCTACGACCAGGGACTCAAACATATTTTTATATGCTACCCACTCCTCCATCCTACCCCCAAAGTGGGACAGCTGAAGGGTGGGGAGCCGACCAGTAACCGCTGGTCCTTCCTGTCTAACAGGTGTGCGAGGGCTGGTCCGCCAGCCTGTCTCGCCCTTATTGCGGTCACCGCCTCCGCGATATCATCGTGCAGACTCAGGATCTGGTCCATGTCCGCCATGTGACCTGCGTAGGCCTCCGGGGTAAGATCGGCTTCGGTAAGCGCCGCCATGGCCGCTTCCGCGCTAATCAATCGTGAGTGGAGGTGATCCGCTCTTAGCAGTATGGCGCCCTCCCTGTCCTTCCGGGACAGGGAGTCCTCCGGCCGTCACAAACCATCTCAATTCGTTGGCGAGTGTCGCCCTAGCATTGGAGGCCTTCGCCATCGCGTCAAGTCACAAACAAAAAATAACAAAAGGTAAATAAAAAACAACAAAATCAAGCAACTACACGAAGAACCGCGGTAGGTATGAGAATGGCACAAACCCGGAACGCACGGTACAAACCGCAAACAAATACAAAAAAGGTTACAAATATTCTTATACAAACAAACTAAGAAAAATCTAATAATTTTTACAAACAATTAATTATTTTTTACAAACGAACAAATAGAGGGTAGATAAACTACGCTCTGCTACCAGAAAAATGTGCAGAGCAACTACGCTCTGCTGCCAGAAAATGTGCGCAGAGCGAATCCGGACAAACGAAGCGGCGGGAAGAATTCTGTACCGGAACTTCACCGGGAAAAAACCACCGGTAAAAAATAAGTACCGGGAAGAAATCTCCACGCGGCACCACGTTTGCCCGACTAAAACCTAAATAACTTAACGCAGTCTGCTACCACCGTAGCTTATGAAGGGAGCTACAGGGCCCTATATGATAACCTAACCTATAAATTAATTACACTTAAAAAACACTTACCAAACTAAATCTTCTTTCTCTTCGGATCCAAACTTGAGTATCTTCGGGAAGGGGGAATTCCTAATCACCCTACCTAACCCTTGAGATCTCAATTCCCCAGGACAAATAAATAGATTTCTTCCCGTAGTTTCACTCGGGAACAGCCAGATGTGAACCGCCAGCCACGTTTCACCTCTCACAAGAAAAAGTCACCATGACGGGTACACAAACACAAAGTTCAATAGTTATTTAACAAACAGGAAATTCACAAACACAACTCAAGCTAATTAGCAATCAAAGAACGCGGAACCTCTCGCGTATTAAAAATCAAACCGATATCGCATAGGGCAATGCAATGGCGACCGTCCGCGAGCCATTCGCGCTAGCAGTGTGAAAACCCCGAACGCCCTCTGGCGGCAGCAATGCGAAACGCCCGCGTTTAGTTTTACCCAATATATTA
>CM031566.1:16354459-16375459 GCA_018467065.1 Ephestia elutella
CTTACTCTCCTTCAGAGATCAGATTTATCAGTATCCCATTAATGAATTGTAGGTTGAATTCATATATGATATATAGTTAATTATTTAGATTTTAACATAAAAATAAAGATCTCAGCTGATCACAATATATGGGATGAACCATAATTGTGAAAACTGATAAGTCGCTTGGTGACTGTTGGCGCTGATGCCTGGGTATTCTGTGTATAGGATTCTTTGTGTAGCTGGACTGTAATTAAGGCGCTGAATATGGAGAAGATCTTTATTTAACTTTACAAGTGTGCGAGAGGAAGAATGGAGGCTCTTAGGCGAGACGGACAAGACGAGTCAAGATGGCTGAATCCGTTTCCTTCCACCGCCGCCGGCGCCGCCACGTCTGCCCGCATCCGGTCTGGCGGTGTTGCCAGGCTTCGGCGGCAACAGAGACATTTTGTCTCTCCTGTCTGTTTTATTTAATTATACAAAGACAGACAGACTAAACTATGTTCAGACCTTAGTTATTCATTATTCATATTGAAAGCAAGAATATAATAGCTGAGCATCTGGAGGGAACCTGACCAGTTTGGAGACGAGGGTTACTGTAACATGCGGACGGAGGGGCATGTTTGCCATAGCCAGATCCAGCTAATAAAGCTGAGAATTATCAATTTTGTAGCAATATTTGCATTTTCCATACTTACATATTTTTACCGACCTTAAGAAATACATACTTACTTATATAAACATTTCTAGCAGGGCCTGGCCCATACTAGACCCAACTATAAGCTGAGAGGTTCTATTAAAGCAAATAAAACCATAATCTGTACCATTGATCACATACTCTATACTCACCTACCTAAGTTAAGCGTTAGGAACATACATATGATTGTAGACATCTTTCAAAGTTGTGGTATTTCAAAAGCTAGAAAACCTCATAGCTCACCTTATAATCAATCATTTAATAATTAGTAGCGTTAAGTGTATATTTAAGACAAACCAATAATATAAGTTAGCCAAGTAAGACTTAGTTTTAATTTCTACAGATAGTCCTTAGCATTATCTGTAATTCCTGTAATCTAGATAAGGTTGGTTAAGATATAGACAGTACATAGTAGTAAGATATTTAATCCAGGTAATAGTAAAAGACTCCCGACATTAATCGGAATACAATCAGGGTACTACACTAGAGAATCACTGGCCAATCCATAATATTACGGGAACTAACATGTAAATTCGTGATGTAAACACACTTCATACTAGGTTTAGGTTATTGTCAAGTTAGGCTAAGGAGAAACCAAATAAGAATAGATAATGAGTAGGTTAGAATAGTTACTTCTGGGTGACGTAACCAGGGATTTAACCATTCTTGGAGACTTGGGTAGGAGGTTAGTTACAGTGTGCAATCGTTCAGACTTAGTAATACAGAATTTAACACGCAATATGTTTCAGGTGTCCACTTTATATTCAAACTGCTGTTCCCTTTCCTAATATTTGGCTTTTACTACGTGTTTCTCTTCTCCGGTCTCTGGTTTGTGCTCATCAGGTAAACTTCAGTTTTTTATTTTATTATTATGTTTGATTATTCCAGTCACCTTTATCTTCTGGCACTGAAATAAAATTATGGTCTCAATCGCTGAGCGGATGTGGTTGTGAAACACTTATGAGATATATACCCGGACTAACATATCTTATCCAGTTATTTCTACGGGAGCCCTTGTATCTATAAACCTTAATCAAATAGTGTCATTATGAATCTTATCTCAGGTGTAGTCAAATCGGCCTGGACAACTACAAATTGGTGGTGCTTTCCCTGGTGATCTCCGCAGAGATAGCCCCGATCAAGTACTGCTACTTATTATGGAACAGGTATAAAAAAAATCCTATGTCTATGGTCCTATGTTGAATATCCTCCCCAGTTCATCCCTGACGTATTTAAAATCATTTGCAGTTTTGGCAGCTAAGCTGTGGAACACACTAAAGATATTAAAATGGCTCCTTTTATCTTCTTTCAAATCAAAACTTTTAAAATCTTCGCATGTCACTTCGAACATTTAAACTAGGTAGTCTTTTCTTTATTCCTTTTCTAATTTTCCCATAAGTAGTCATATGTATTATATATGTATTATTATATTATATATGTTAGTATTATTATATTATTTATGTATCATATTTATGTATATACACTAATTCTGATTACCCTTTTCTTCTATTTGTACGTACTTACTTCTACCCTTTTACTGAGTAAATATATCCTCTCAATTTATCGCTGGTTGACTGGAAGAGATCCCTTTATGGGATAAGTCCGCCTTTGTATTTTTACCTTTTTAGTTATGTTAATAGGTTCACTGTATATCCTTAGTACAATAAAGACCCTACAAACAAACAAACAAAAAATTACGTTATACTTAATATAAGTGATTTCAAAAACTTTTCTGAAGATACTCCAAAAGAAACAGTCAGTCTTTGGATAAGAAATTCAACTGATGGAAATGCTATTTCAGGTTGGCTACTAGAGACCTTTTAGATCACTACTTGGCCTGCGACGCACAACTGGACCCCAGCAGCAGGATGGGCAGACACGTCCTCCAGCACATGCGCATTGTGTACAAGAGGGCGGCCTTTTATTGGATATTCATCATTGGCAACGGATCCGTATTCTGCGCAAGACCCCTTTTTTCATCCTACTGAGAGGAGAACTATTGATGATAATTTTCCTTTTTATGGTGAGTATCGTTCTATGATACAATTTGATTTTATGATTCAAATATCCCGGGACTTCATCTCCGAATTTTATTGAGATAGAAAGTACCCTTATACCAAATTTCATTAAAATCCGTCCAAAAACGTACGTTACGGGACGAAGTAACTAACATTATTTCAAATCTTAATAATCCAGAATCCTATCTTTATTATTATTTTTTTACGTTGCAGGCCTGGAGCCTACTACAGAATCTCCCAATTACGAATTGAGTATATTATCCATGGTATTAGCTGTAATCTTCACTTCATTCGTTATAGCCCAGGTCAACGTTCTTCTACTTCCCATAGTAGGCTACACTGAGTCTCATTTGATAGCTATGAGTTCCGAACTTAGAACTCTTTGGGATGACGCTGAACAGTATTGTGAAGATGTCAAAAATAATCCTGGACCAAGTAACGATGTTGATGATAAAATAATCAAGAATTTTTATGTTAGAACTAAACTCAGAGATATCAATCGTTTTCACGTGATCAATATAAATTTGATAAAAGAAACTCAGAGTATATTCCAGAATGCATTTGCTGGAGAGCTGCTTGTATTGATAGTCGCTCTCATCACGGAGCTGCTAGGCGGTTTGGAAAATACATACATTCAGATACCTTTTGCGTACATTCAAGTGGGAATAGAATGCCTAGCGGGGCAAAAATTGACAGATGCAGGCATAATTTTCGAAAATGCAGTTTATGATAGCCAATGGGAGAATTTCGATGTAACCAACAGAAGGACTATTGTGTGTATGTTGATGAATTCTCAGAAACCCCTAAACTTGACTGCCGGCGGCATATCTATCATGAACTTTGAACTGCTGATGAGGATCAATAAAGGTATTTATTCTGCGTATACCACGCTGCAAACAAAATAAGGAATTAACATATCTTTCCTTACGAGCCCTTAGATTATACCTATATGTCATATATAATTAATATCCTAATTAATGTTGTACATGTAAAAGTGAGTTTGTTAGAATCCTCCTCACTCCTTCACGTCGGAATGGAGTGTTGCATCCACGTATTCTCTTTGTATAAGTATTATCTAATAGTATACCTAGATGGGATTGTTGAAGTGGAAGAAACTTGTTGCAGCAATTAAAAGTTTACACATTGTTTAAAAAATAAAGCAATATTTTACTGATTAGAGGGATATACACTTTAAAAAGAATCCGGTAAAACTGACACTGATTTTAAACATTACTGTTGATCCACTTTAGAAATACTAAGATTGTTTATAAACAAAAGTTAGTTCTGTATCTGAAGTATTTAGAATAGGTACTGTCACAATATACTTACTACACCTACTATGCGAAACTAAATAAAATAAAATAAAAATAAAATTCTTTTATTTCAAGCAGAACCCATAGTGTTTGTAACAAAGACAACTTATAACTATGATATGTTAGTATTTTGTCTGCATCAAAATTTGTTGATAGTTTGGTATCTTTGACTAGGTGAGAGTCCAGTGCTGCATGACAGCACCGTCCACATCCAACCTAGTCGCAACCGTTTCAACCAAACTGTTGGCACTTTACCGCAATCGGTGAATCAGGGATGCAGTACGCTTTCTTATGATTGCTGACAGACTGTCAACATCAGCTTTAGCCAGCATCCCCGAAACACTACAAGAACGGCGCAGTCCCATCAATACCCTAAAAGCATTGTTGTACTAAGAGCGCAGGGCCTTGTATGCTGTTTGGGTATAATCTGTCCAAATGCTGCACCTGTACAGAGAGTTACAAAATGCTTTGGAAAGCGTAATTTTTACCTGTTTAGTATATTGGACAAACATTCGAGCTATCATATTAATATGATAAAAGTTATCATATTAATATGCATTCGAGCTATCATATTAATATGATAGCTCGAATGTTTCCCAATGTACTACACAGGTAATTTTTGGACGGGCGACATCGACGGATTGATATGGATGCTTTCGGTAAAAAGATCTTTGAATGATACCCAATTATTGCAATTTCCATGAAACGTTGGAATTTCAATTTTTGGTATTGATTTCTCCATATGTGCCACTGACCACATCTTTTTGTTAATTGCTTTTTTCATCTTGTTAAATTCCATTTCATAGGTGGAGTACGCTTGATCATATTCTTGGTTACGACCTTCCAACTCGCTGTCTAGATCCCAATGCATTGTGTCAATGGTAGACCAGTGGGCCTGTAGGGTACGTAACAAGTCCTCGAATTCCCATTTTTCCAATACTGAATCCAAATCGATACCTAGTTGTTATGTTACGTTGAAACGCCTTGAAGTTGCTGCTTTGTTTTTTCAGCATTTCTTCAGTCTTGCCGAATGTTCCTGAGGAAGTCTTGATGGTTGTTGTAGAGGCTGAAGGTTGACGAGTATTAGCCTTACCCGTAAAAGTTGGTGGTTTCAATACCGGGGTCCTGGGCCTGTCTGCTGCTGTTGGTTGATAATTTTGGATATGCGACCTAATTAACTCGTATCTTTCTCTTACTCGACCTAATTCGTTTGATGTAAAATAACTATGAGACTCATTACCGAACTCCAATAACTTATTATGATTTGTTTCAAATTCGTGAAAATAGCTATCGAGAATATCTAGCCTACGTTGCAGATATTTTGGTGCTTTACGCTCCGGAGAGTCCTTTTTGAAATTGCTATATACGTGCTCAATAGCGTTAGAAATTTGATATTGATTGGCAAAAATATCATCCATGGTAGTCATGATGATTTGGCCTGTGGTGTGGCCCTAGAATAGCACCAACCCATCTCTTCCCGTGGGTGTCGTAAGAGGCGACTAAGGGATCTAAAACACCGGAGGATGGGCAGCAGCATCTTTCCGCGTACTATGACATCACACTGCGATCGCCAACCCGCCTGCCAAGCGTGGCGATTACGGCAAAACCCCCCTATGGTTGATACACCCACAACACGGCCCCTAGTCCCCGGCGGCCCCGCTATCCCGGACTCTGGTAGCGGTTACGGTAACGGCGGGGCAGGGGGTGCTAAGAATCCCCGGCAGATGCCAGGCTACCAACCCCGACGACCCTTGGCCCTGGCAACTTACAACACGTGCACACTGCGGACCGACGAGAAACTCGCTGAACTGGAGGAAGAATTGAGCAGGTTACGATGGGATATTGTAGGATTATGTGAAGTCCGAAGAGAGGGGGAGGACACCATGATCCTCAAATCCGGAAACCTGCTCTATTTCCGGGAGGGCGACCAACTGTCCCAGGGTGGTGTCGGGTTTATCGTCCACAGGTCCCTCGTCAACAACGTGGTCCAGTTCGAGAGTGTTTCGGCGAGGGTAGCGTACCTTGTACTCAGAATCACCAAACGGTATTCGTTGAAGGTAATACAAGTATACGCACCGCCCTCATATCGCTCCGACGACAAGGTAGAGACTATGTATGAGGATATTTCTAGAGCCATACATAGCTCCCAGGCCCACTATACCGTTGTGATGGGGGACTTTAACGCGAAACTGGGCAAACGAAGCGATGATGAGCTGAGAGTGGGAAATTTTGGATATGGAACGAGGAATGCACGTGGTCATCTGCTGGCCGGCTTTATGGAGAAGGAGGGCCTCTTTATGATGAACTCCTTCTTCAAAAAGCCAAAACAGCGAAAGTGGACATGGTTGCATCCTAATGGCGTTACAAAAAATGAGATTGACTTCATCTTGTCGACGAAGAGGCACATATTCAATGATGTCTCTGTGATCAATGCCGTAAAAACAGGAAGCGATCACCGATTGGTAAGAGGCATATTGAATCTTAGAATAAAACTCGAAAGGACACCTTTCGAGTTTTATTCTAAGATTCAATGATAAGAATGACTGATGAAGTCTACGCTCAGACCAGCGCCTATCCAGCTCCAAAACCCCGAGAGCTTTCAGCTCGACTTGCAGAATCGCTTCGAATGCCTGGGAGACTGCGAAAATCTGGACGATTATAATGACAGGTTTGTGCAAATTGTCCAAACAGCTGGGTCTAAGGCTTTCAAAACCCGCTGTTCAAAAGGAACCAAAAAGATCTCGGACCTCACCAACAAACTCATGGAAGAAAGACGAAACTTGGTTCTGCAGTCCTCTGACGATGCTGCTCAGTATCGACGTCTAAACAGACAGATCTCCAAGTCCCTAACGCGCGATTTACGGCAATTCAATACTGACCGTGTTGAAGAGGCGATTAAGCGAAATAAGGGCTCAAAAGTGTTTGCAAGGGATCTGTCTGTTGGTCAAAGCCAACTGACCAAGCTGAAGACTGAGGATGGCAGAATCATTTCGTCGAAGCCAGAGCTGTTGGAAGAGGTTGAGAAGTTCTACGGACAATTATACACCAGCGTACGCGCACCTGTCAGTAATCTGGCCAAAGATCCAAGAGCCAGATTGACCCGACACTACACCGAAGATATCCCGGACGTCAGCCTATACGAGATTAGAATGGCTCTCAAACAGTTAAAAAACAATAAGGCACCGGGTGATGATGGAATCACGGCTGAGCTTCTGAAAGCAGGTGGAACACCGGTATTAAAAGCTCTTCAGAAGCTATTCGATTCCGTCATACTCGAGGGACAAACGCCTACGGCATGGCACAGAAGTGTGGTGGTACTTTTCTTCAAAAAAGGCGACAAAACCTTATTGAAGAATTATAGGCCTATCTCACTTCTGAGCCATGTCTACAAACTGTTTTCGAGAGTCATTACGAATCGTCTCGCTCGCAGGTTCGACGACTTCCAGCCTCCCGAACAAGCCGGTTTCCGAAAAGGCTTTAGTACCGTAGACCACTTACATACGCTGCGGCAGATTATACAGAAGACTGAGGAGTATAATCAGCCCTTATGCTTGGCGTTTGTGGACTACGAGAAAGCCTTCGATTCGATCGAGACCTGGGCTGTGCTACAGTCGCTCCAACGGTGCCAAATTGACTATCGATATATCGAAGCGCTGAAGTGTTTGTACGAAAACGCCACCATGTCGGTCCGTCTCCAGGATCAAGGCTCGAAACCTATCCAGTTGAAGCGAGGGGTGAGACAGGGAGACGTTATATCTCCGAAACTGTTCACCGCCGCCCTGGAAGATGTCTTCAAGCTTCTGGACTGGAGCGGACTCGGTATCAATATCAACGGCGAGTACCTCACTCACCTTCGATTCGCTGACGATATCGTAGTCATGGCTGAGACCTTGGAAGACCTAGGCACAATGCTCGATGGCCTCTGTAGAGCCTCTCAACAAGTGGGTCTAAAAATGAACATGGATAAGACGAAAATCATGTCTAATATCCGTGTCGCACCCACTCCTCTAAAGGTTGGAGACTCTACACTCGAAGTTGTTGACAATTACGTATACCTGGGACAAACAGTTCAGTTAGGTAAGTCCAACTTCGAGAAAGAGGTCAACCGTCGAATCCAACTCGGCTGGGCAGCGTTCGGGAAGCTTCGCGATATCTTCTCGTCCAAAATACCGCAGTGTCTCAAGACTAAGGTCTTTGACCAGTGTGTGTTGCCAGTGATGACATACGGAACAGAGACGTGGTCGCTTACTATGGGCCTCATAAGAAGGCTCAAGGTCACCCAAAGGGCGGTGGAGCGCGCTATGCTCGGAGTTTCCCTGCGTGATCGAATCAGAAATGAGGAGATCCGTAGGAGAACTAAAGTAACCGATATAGCCCGCAGAATCGCCAAACTTAAGTGGCAGTGGGCGGGGCACATAGCTCGCAGAACAGATAGCCGTTGGGGCAGAAAAGTTCTCGAGTGGCGACCACGAACCGGAAAACGTAGTGTTGGCAGGCCTCCCACTCGGTGGACCGACGACCTGGTGAAGGTCGCGGGTTGCGCATGGATGCGGGCAGCGCAGGACCGGTCGTTGTGGAAATCCTTGGGGGAGGCCTTTGTCCAGCAGTGGACGTCTTTCGGCTGAGAGAAGAAGAAGAAGAAGTCATGATGAAAAGTTAAAAAAGAAAAAGACCTTACTTGATAGATCTGGTAAGTGGTGTAGTAAGCGGATGTGTCACGCGCACAGTACCAGATGAATAAGGGAGGCCTTGGTGCCCCCTTTACTTGATATTTTTTTTTTTTTTTTTTATTTATTGGTTCGCAAACTGGTTGCTACAAGGTACACAATAAACAAAGATACAATTTCAAACAATTATAACAACCTACTACGAGCGAACACGGCATGCACATAATATGTAGCTCGCAGAATACAATTAATATTAATAAGTTAATAAAATCACGTTCATTAAATTTGTAATAACCAAAAAAGAAATTTAGAATAAAAAGTATTTTTTACTAAGATAACAAAGATCGTTTTATGGTTTTGGTCGATGCACTGAAGATGTCAATGTCATGGCAAATTTTGTTGCAGTTAGAGCACATGCGTATTATAGGTGAATGTTGGCGGTAATTTGTACGACAAAGAGCTTGTCTGAAAGTAACGCGATTGTGTAGTCGACTACCAGATCTAGGAATATAGAAACTAAGTTTATGTAATATATCAGGACAATCAATTGAACCTATAATAATTTTATGTAGAAATATTACATCCAAAGCCAAACGACGCTGTTCAAGAGAGTTAATACAAAAATGTTCTAGCCTAGAATGGTAGGATGGCAAATCGTGACAGCTATTATTAAAGTATGTTAGATGATACAGAAATTTCTTCTGGATGCTTTCAATTCTGGAGACATGCACCGCGTAAGATGGATTCCATACAGGGCCGCAATATTCAAGGATACTTCGTACGTAACAGTTAAATAATACTATTGGGATTTCAGGTTCCTTAAAAACTTTTGTTTGACGAATAACGAAGCCAGCTAATTTCGAAGCCTTCTTGACTATGTTGTTAATGTGGTCCCTGAAGTCTAACTTTTTATCCATTATGATACCAAGATCACGAACGTTATCAAGTTCTTGGAGTAGAGTTCCATTGATTGTATACACTAGATTACGTGGGTATATTTTACGTGAGAAATTTATGAAAAAACATTTAGCAGCATTTAAGATCATATAGTTTTCTTGGCACCATTGACTGATTTTGTTAAGATCATTTTGTAACAAGGCAATATCTTGGTCAGACCGAATTTCACGATAGACTTTTAAATCGTCGGCAAAAAGTTTATGTTTTGAACTTATGCTAGAGCTTAAGTCGTTAATAAAAACTAAAAAGAAAAGAGGGCCAAGATGCGAGCCCTGTGGAACGCCAGAGGGGACATCCTTAGGTTGGGACCTAAAGCCACGAACAACAACCAACTGTGAGCGATTTCTCAAATATGATTCGCACCATCTCAGCAGAGAACCACATATTCCAGCATGTGCAAGCTTCTGTATAAGTTTACCATGGTTGACCACGTCAAACGCTTTAGAAAAGTCGGTGTATACAGCATGGACCTCCTCATTATTTTCCAAAGCCTCAGTTATATCATCCACATATCCCACGAGGTTTGACGTTGTCGACCGGCCAGGAAGAAAGCCATGTTGCTGATTATTGAAAAGTGGTTTAAGATGAAAGAAAAGATGTCTCTGTACCAACGATTCAAACAACATGCCTATATAAGATAAAATTGAAATTGGCCTAAAATTTGCTACGTTAGCTAAGTCTCCCTTTTTGTGAACGGGTGTGACGTTAGCGATCTTCCACTTTGAGGGGAAAACTCCGGTTGTGAGAGAATGATTAAAGATCAGATATAGAGGTTCGACCACTTCCAAAGCGCAAATCTTAAAAAATACAGGTGGAATGCCGTCTGGGCCTGGACCTTTATTTACGTTAGCTGTTTTAAGAGACTCCAGAATATCAGATTTCGACAGGTAACAAGCACTAAGAGAAGCATGGCAAGTATCAGAACTGTCAATGCTGGATAACGATGGCGAGTTAACATAAGTCGAGTGAAAATATTCAGAAAAGAGGTCACAGATCTGCTGTCCACCCTGAACATTCTGGTTCTCCAGAAACATTTCATCAGGTATGTCTGTGCAATTTGATCTCAATGACTTGATGAACGTCCAGAAGTATCTGGGATTATTTTTAATATTGGTTTTAGCCTGAGACTTGAAGTCAGAGAAGCAAGTATCAATCATTTGATCGCAGCGACTGCGTAACATTTTGTATGTGAGATGATCTCTGGGATTACCGTACTTTTTAAATCTTTTGTGAAATTTAGCTTTTTCTTGTAATGTCTTAATCAGAGAACGACTAAACCAACAAGGATATTTCTTATCTTTCGTAATAGTGGTAGGCGTATGTTTAGATATTATAGGCAGAAGGAGGTCATAAAACTTATCAACCATATCATCAACGTTATGCAGACTGTTAAAGTGAGTGGACCAGACAATTTCTGACAAGTCCTAAATAATTAAGTTTTTATTCTGGTTTGTTAACTTTTGTTGACTTCCTCGATACAGGTTCGCCTAGTGAGGAAGTCATAGATTAAGTGATTTAGATATTAAGTTTCTGCAATGTATATAACAAATGTTAAAAAATTGTGTGTATTGCAGTAAATAAAACATTTTTCATTTTCATTTTCATTTTCCTCTTTAATATGTGTATAGTTCGCTTTACAAAAGTTTAAAAAAGGGGTTCTGTTGTAAACGATGCGTTTGTTTAAGCGACACTTCATTTTAATATGTAGGGTAGGATGATGGCCGTCTATTTCGACAAGTGGAAATTGGTGCTCAGTTACATCAAAAACATTGAGTTCGTTAGAGAAAATTAAATCTAGTGAGCGGTCCTTGGTTTTATTAGTCACTGAACTCAACTGATGAAGATTGTTAAATGAGAGGGTGTCAACGAACAGGTTCTCTTCTGAAGACTGATTGCCTGAAGGCAGATATGCGCCGGTATTAGGGTCCTTGTGCCAGGATAATTTAGGAAAATTAAAATCGCCGGCTAGGAGCAAAAGTGAATCTTGTGGAAGTTTATGCTGCAGTACATCGGTAAGATTATCTGAAATACGCTTTAGCTGGTTGAATATTACGGGGGATGGAAGATAAATAGTAGCAATGCAAAGATGCCCAACTGTGTTCCCGTGACTCAATTTAATAGAGACCCACAAATCTTCATCGATTGATTCCCATTGTCGTCTGCGAATAGGTTCATGTTTTTTTAAGACAGCAATGAGTACACCGCCCCCATCTAATTTAGTGCTATTGGTGGTATCACGATCTCTACGAAACACAACATATCTCTCATCAATAACTTCATGATCGTACACATTATCTTTAAGCCATGTTTCAGTCAGAAGAATGACATCAGCATTTTGCTTCAGTGCATTGGCCAGAATTTCATGGGTTTTAGTCCTTAGACCTCTGACATTTTGATAAATAATATTAAAGTTATTAATAAATTTGCTATTGTTATTTGATAAAGATACCATAAATACACAAACCTAAATGGAATTAATAATGTCCAAATTATTAACAATAAAACTTTTGGAGTTGACGTCCTTTCTCATGAAAATCCTGCCGTTCCGCACCCAGACAAAATCAAATTTCTTCTCTTTGGCCACTCTACGGGCAGCCGCATGAAGTTGTTTGTTAGCTGGAGTAAGATGTTCGCAGACGTAAATGGGCGTTTTATCCTTGTCGGCAATACCCAGATGAGCAGAGTTTAATTTGTCGTTTTGATGAGTCCTGTTGTAAGTTTTTACCGCTGCAATGAGAGAATCTCGAATCAACGGGCTCGAAAGCTTCACTATAATTGACCTAGGACGTTTAGATTCTTTGTTGATCTTAGCAACTCGGTGGTAGTTAAGGATCTCGTGTTCGCGAATAGGATGACCAATGGTGCCCGCGAGCTGATTTATAACAGTTTTCAGATTTTCCGCAGAGTGTTCAGGCACGCACTGAATTTCTAAGTTAGTGTCACGTGATTGTTGTTCAAACTGATTAAGTTTAGAACTTAGATCCCCAACTTGAGTCTGCAGAATACCCAAGTCCGACCTCAATGCCTTATTCTCTACCTTTAAATCCTCGTAGTCCTTGGTTTTCTGGTTTAAAGCTTCCTGGAGTTGATCGTATCTGTCCGACATATATTGTACACTAGTGGTCAGATCCTGTAACTTTGCGCGCGTGTCAGCACTATCAGCGGCAAAGTCGCTACTGATGTCCTTACGTAGACGAGACAAAGCTTCTTCGAGACTTCTATCAAAGTAGTTTTTAAGGTCTTCAATATTACTGATAGCCTGTGTATCACCAGTATGGCAGGGCGTCACAGTTGGAGAATAAGTATTTGTAATATCGCCTCGCCGATCAATTGACTTGCACTCTGTACACTTCCAGGAAGCTTTGTAGGCTTTTGACTCCTTGGCAAAATTTTCCGGCGGAATGTCCAAACACTGGTAGTGATATGAAGCAGCACATTTAGTACAGCCCTTGATATCGGTGGTTTTTATCTGTTTCTTACATTTCTTGCAAATTGACATATTTACAACTCCTGACAATATTGGGAAATTTTCTAACAATGGCAACACTAAGTAGATGTCAGATTCAATTTTGATATGTCAATAGAAGTTGACAGCTGTCAATTGAGTTTGGCAGGTCAGTTATATGAACAAAAGAAGGTAGATTTGATAACATGCCAGTTTTAATAAGTTGAGGGTATAAAAATACAACTTATCTGGCGAGTTTTTTGTGGTATTCCGGTGTTAAATTTCTTGAATAACACTTGTACAGCTGGCAGATGAGTAAAACCAACTAGTGATAACACTTTTAATACGAAAAACTAACTTTTATACAAGTAAATTAAACAAAGTATCGGGAGCTAGATGTTAACAAGATTAGGCAGGGTTGCCAGAATGGCCAGAATGCCAATATTGTCCGGAAACCTTGATAATCCGGGTCTTGATAAACACGTGGGTCTTGATAACCACGTGGTTTAGTGCACTGCTTCCAATAGTCGCTGAGCGGAACCACTAACGCGTTTTAAGTTCACTGAAACTTGACACGTGAGGTCCCGCTTTTTGATAAAGCTCGAAGGACCAATGTTCGG
This sequence comes from Ephestia elutella, assembly GCA_018467065.1. Classification (NCBI taxonomy): domain Eukaryota; kingdom Metazoa; phylum Arthropoda; class Insecta; order Lepidoptera; family Pyralidae; genus Ephestia; species Ephestia elutella. Next base: position 16,368,156 of record CM031566.1, read on the forward strand.
GTTGCCGAAACTACACCGAAACTAAGATGATGATTAATGATAAACTTGATCAACTGATAGAAGATTGATATAAATTTGATGATGTATGATAAAATGAGTGACGCGCGGCGCACTTGATGACCGATGGCGAACTGAGTATAAAATTGAATAGAATTGCTGAGTTAGGTGAAAATGCTGACACTATACGATGCTAGCTCGTACACCTAACACACAAGGCTCTACGCTCCCATTCTATATCAAGATCACCTGTGAGCGACTCAGTGACCCAGTGTCCTAGATATTTAAATTTCTGCACTTGGTTCTAGGGCAATGCCACGAAAAGCAACGACGACGTTTTAATATTGTAAAAAAAGTGCATTAGAGGAATTAGGGTTTGAACGTCCATTTCCCCCTAAAAGTGCCCGAGCTATTTGCAACATAAAACAAGGAGACTCATGCAAACCACACTTCAAAAATTAAAAATTCTTACATTTCCGTCACTGTACATTTTCGGAGTATCACTTTGCACATTTCAAGAGAGTAGAAAGTCAACGTCGCTTCGATAAACTTTATCCTATAGCAACAAGAACTGTTTTCCTACACAATAGTATCTACTCAATGGCACCTAGAATTTACAATAAACTATTACCGTCACAAGTTAAAACATGTAACAAAATTAGCGATTTTAAACGCCTACTGTTCAAATTTCTTGTAGACAAAGCATTCTATTCAGTGGAGGAATACCTGTCTGAGTCTGACAGATTTTAATAATTGATTTTATTTACAATATATATTTGATTTATTTAATTTTTTGATAATTGACATGCATGAAATATTAGTCTATTTTTATTTAATTTTATTTTCTGATTTGACTTTGATTTTGTATGCCTAATGGCGCAACATGTAGAACTAAACTTTATTTTAATACCTATATGTAACTCATGACAAAATAAATGAATGAGGGTATTTCCGAGAACCAAATAAAAAAAAATAGTTCCAGATGACTTCATAGGTGGCACTTAGTAAAAGGCGAGACTATACAAAAAGCAAAAATAAAACCTAAAAAAAACGAAAATTATTATTAATTATTAAAAATTATCAATATTGTGATTTGTGCAACTGTCAAACTATTAGGTTATATTTTTTCTGCCTCTGGCTGACAATAAAAAGCGCACAATATAGGTATTATTACGACTCGGCTTTCAATAAAACGCCATCTGTTGAGACTTATTTATATTGTTTTTTTTTTTTTAAATATAAAACAATTTGGTCACTCCTTACCTATCATATCATCTCTTATACATATATAAACATTTTTATCTTAACATGATTATTTTGCTGTATCCACAGTAATCAGAATAATATAATACAACAAGAAATGGCATAGCTGCTGTATTGTACCTTAGATTTGCCTTAGAGCATTATTTAACCCACAGGAGACGTTGCAAGTTCAAATTTCTATGCAAAATAGTCTGCCGCTCTCTGTGGGGGAAAAACACGCTCACCTTCTATGCAAAATAATCTGCCGCTCTCTGTGGGGGAAAAACACGCTCACCTTCTATGCAAAATAGTCTGCCGCTCTCTGTGAGAGAAAAACACGCTCACCTTCTATGCAAAATAGTCTGCCGCTCTCTGTGGGGGAAAAACACGCTCACTGCAGAGCGCCGTGTAATACTAATAATGTATTGTATAATTGCATCTTGTTGACTACTATTTTATAAATTACTTGTATTTAGTCTAATATTTATTATGATTGATAATATTATCATTAATGACTTTTTGTATGCCTCATGGCGGGACCTAGAGGAACTCACTTAATTGTATAGCACCTCTCTATATAAACCTATATTCACGAAATAAATGATTTGATTGATTGATTGAATAACAATTTATACGCCGACCAATAGCATAAAAGCTATTCGCACAATCACAGACAGTATGAGCAGGGTATATGTTTGGCAGAGGGTGCCCGTAGTGGCCTTTCCTGTTGATTAAATGCCATACCTTGGTTTGTACCAATTTAAAAAAAATGTTAATGGTATCTGTATACAGCCACTGATATCCTCTAAAGTAACTGCCACGAAAACATGTAAGTTCTTATTTTCTACACCTTGCTGGCGGCTACTTTAGTTGTTCCATGAGTGTAGGTACTAGGTACCAATGAAGAAAGAAACTTTTACTTTCTTAAAACAATGAGATAAAGTCTAAAATTATATACATATCAATGTACGCTTTTGACTGTACTTATTTTATGTGTTTCTAGCGGGGTCTATATAAAGTTTGAATTGTAATCGGATACATGTAGAAATTGTAGAATTACCAAAACTACAAACAAGAGACTAAGGGCAACATCACCTATAGAACCAATAAAGGCACTGGCACTGGGTCTATGGGTTTCCTGTCAATGTGAACCCGGTTCCTCATCAGTTTGAGAGAGTTCTCAGTCACCTTTACGCAGACTCTTATTAAAAGACCCTCCAGTTTGTGGCTGTACAGTGCTAGAGCTCTGAATTTTTTTTAAACAAGTTTACAGACAGCCTCACACAAAAGTGTACCACCTGCAATACTTTTCACTATGAAATGTAGAAAATTGAAATAAAATCTAAAAATCTATGAAATTTTCAATCTATACTTTTCTATATTGCCACTGCACATCATAGAGCAACACGGACTCCTTCCGGGCCGCGCGCGGAAGTCCTTGTTGCTCGAAGCTGCACATACATAAAAACCATGGATTTATGAATTATACTAGATCTATGCATAACACTATAAAGTACAAGAAATGAATAGCTGAAGCATTGCAGTGTCAATAAGTCAAGACAATTACTTTTTATTTATATTATTAATGTGACAAACTACTATGCGGTTTGAATGGAAATGCATTCTTTTTAAACCAAATAAGAAATAAATACTAAAATAAATGTTATCAAAAATAGCATGACTTGATGACTTATATTATTATTGTCTGGAACTAGTTTTAGTAATGCTAATAGGTACCAACATGCTAGATAGATATTATAAGGTTAACGACACTTATCAAAGTCCATTAGGTGTTAAACCACACACTTGTGGCCTCATCAAGGCAGCTACAGCTAGAGGTGGCCACAACCCTCAGCCATGAGGATGCAACAACAAAGATGAAGAACCAAGAATCCTACTAATATTATAAATGCGAAAGTTTGAATGTGAGTCTGTGAGTTTGTGATGATGTTTATTACTTAATCATGCAAAATCTTCTGGACGGATTTCGATGAAATTTGGTATACGGTTAAAAAAATACTAAGAATAGCACGTAGGGTACTTTTATCCCGAAATTCCTACTGGAGCTAAACCCCGGGACGCCACTGGTCTAAAATAAGAATAATTTGCTTACCTTACACCCTTGTCTGTGATATCACAACATCCTCCCAAATTAAGCAGCTACAATGATTTACTATGTTTGGCTAAAGCATAGAGGCACTTGTCTGTGATCTGTTTATTTCCCCTTCAAGTTCACCGTCTTCAAATGTCTGAACTTCTTTAAGCATATCAAGATGCAACTCTCGGATATACAAACACAATACTTTAAATCTACATCTTCCAACTTGCTCTGGTGCAATGCTAATACCTCCATAGCCCCTGTAGTTAACCAGGTACACCTACCTAGTTTCAGAATTCTTAAATTATTACAGTACAAAATTATTGGCTGCAAACATTTTGCTGATAAATTTTTAAACTGGGTTAAGTTCAAATTTGTTAAGCCTGGATTGCGGAGCAGGAGAGGGATCAAGTCAGTATCTGTAAGCGTCACGCAGCGACTCAAATTCAATATATTCAGCTTCGTACATGTCCCTGTGAACACCTGCAAAGCAAGCGGTTTTCAGACACCTTAATCAAATTTCTACCTACACAGTCGGCGACGGAAATCACTTACACCAAGAGTATGCGGTGAAAACCCCTTATTCATCAATTTCAAAAAATTTCGATACACAATGAAAGTTGAAACAGTCTCTGATTGTAAGTTGAGGCAGAATTTTTGACACTAATATATCTTTCCAACTTGGCTGTGCAGCGTTCCGGAAGCTTCGTGATATCTTCTTGTCCAAAATACCGCAGTGTCTCAAGACTAAGGTCTTTGACCAGTGTGTGTTGCCAGTAATGGCATACGGAACAGAGACGTGGTCGCTTACTATGGGCCTCATAAGAAGGCTCAAGGTCACCCAAAGGGCGATGGAGCGCGCTATGCTCGGAGTTTCCCAGCGTGATCGAATCAAAAATGAGGAGATCCGTAGGAGAACTTAAGTAACCGACATAGCCCGCAGAATCGCCAAACTTAAAAGTGGCAGTGGGCGGGGCACATAGCTCGTAGAACAGATATCCGTTGCGGCAGATCAGTTCTCGAGTGGCGATCACGAACCGGAAAACGTAGTGTTGGCAGGCCTCCCACTCGGTGGACCGACGACCTGGTGAAGGTCGCGGGATGCGCATGGATGCGGGCAGCGCAGGACCGGTCGTTGTGGAAATCCTTGGGGGAGGCCTTTGTCCAGCAGTGGACGTCTTTCGGCTGAGAGAAGAGAAGAAGAAGATATTTTGTTACCGACACATCAATCTTTATTCTATCTGTTGTATTTATATCTACTCTATGCGCGCGGGAAGCATGTACCTACTTACTGACGCCATGCAAATTCGTAACCATATTTGGTAATGTTTGCGGCTCTCAGCTGTGATTGGTGCAATCCTAACGGACACACAGCGAGCGCCTGTACGTTGAGAAATTATAAATCTGTAACAAATAGATATTACATATTTAAACAAAAGACACTGAAAAAGAAAGCAAGTTAAATTGGAACAAAAAGCTTATAAAGGTGAAGGTGATGCAAGTAAGGACAATAGATAGTTTAGTTACATTTAGTTTTTAAGATACAGTCGATTTTATGACAAAAGACCCTAAAAAATTTATCAAATTTTTCACTTTTTTGCGATTTTCGAATAGTAGATTATGCAACTGATACATAATGAGAGGCATTAAAACATGAGTGTGGTTATGAAACGAGCCGAAGGCGAGTTTCATAATAACAACACACGAGTGTGTCACAGCATACAATACTTTTAGCAACTCAAAGTTATTTGATTTTTTTAAATAAAAGTGGAACGGCTATAAGAACAATTATAATTATTTTTAAATCAAAACAATTACTGGCAAATAGCGAAAATAAATTGATTGGCAAAAATAAACTCGGAAAAATGGGAGCACGAAACGACACGTTCGCACGGTTCAAATTCAACCGCCAGAGAGCGCTGTCATCGCTTTCCCGTCAATCCACACTCGGGGCAGCTAATAATACTTTATCTTCACTCATAGGAACAATTAAAATTAAACAAAGTAGCTAGTTAACAAAGAAAAGATTTATAGCGGGAAATTAAGTTCAAACTACGAATGCGTGCGCCACTTTTTTCACAAGTTCAAACTGCACATGCGTGCCCTCTTTTTTACATTCAGCCTAAAACCATAGCCTAATTTAATAAATTAAAAAGTAAAAGTGTTAAAAAGTTATTTTACGATACAGCTAACAGTCTCAGCTAGCAGTACTATAATGACTTTTATTTATAAAGTACGTCTTTATAAAACCATATTCAAATTCGTAATTCGAATATTTCGACATGAGTGTAGATAAAAAAGTTTTCGTTTTTTTTTTTTTTCACCATATTATTAGCCCTTGTTAAGACGCATGTCTTTTGAGACCTCAAACATGTATGTAGCCCTAAAACTCACGACACCAAGGCAATGTCACACTCTGAGCGAAAATGGGGGCTATACAGAAGCAATCAAAAAAAATTTTCAATGTTAAAATTTCCTAGAAATCCATCCAGTTGTCATGCGTGAAAGATCACAAACATCCTTCGAGCAACAAGGACTTCCGAGCGAGAAGTCCGTGTTGCTCTATGTAAACATCTAAACAAATATCCATCCAGCCAGCCAGCAGTTTATATTATTTTCAGTGAAGTGAACAACAAAACAAATACTTACAAAGTTCTGTTACTGCAATCCTAACACTCCCACAAGTTTTCGCATTAAAAGTATACATATTGCGAAGTAAGATTAAAATAAAAAGAACTTTATAAGGTACATCTTAAATAAGTATTATTTTCAACCGATTTCCTTATATTTTATTGTACCTTGTAATAGAACTTTTCCCTTTTGACCGCGTTCAACGTCGTCGTCGAGCGATTCGCATCGTCGATGACGAGACTCTCGTCAGCCATCTCGATCCTCTGGCTCTGCGTAGGGATGTCGCATCCTTGTGCATTCTTTACCGAATATATCATGGGGAGTGCTCTGAGGAATTGTTCGACGTAATACCTGCCGCAGAATATCACCACCGTACCATCCGTCACAGGTTGAAGTTCCATCCATACCATCTGGATGACTGGCTGTCAACCACATTTATAAGACACTTCTTGCCACGTACGACCAAACTGTGGAACCAACTTCCTGCGGCGGTGTTCCCGAACCGATACGATATTGGAACCTTCAAAAAACGAGTCTACATCTTCTTGAAAGGCCGGCAACACTCTTGTGATACCCCTGGTGTTGCAGTAGTCCATGGGCAGCGATTATCCCTTACCATCAGGTGACCCGCTTGCTCGTTTGCCGCCCTGTTATAAAAAAAAAGAACTGACAAGACCTTACAAAATCTAAATCTTAACTATATTATTATATCCACTAGCTGCGCCCCGGGGCTTCGCTCCTATGACGCTATACCCGGTATTTTTTTTCTATCCGTATAGGTACCAAATTTCATCGAAATCCGTCCAGTTGATTTTGCGTGATTGAGTAACAAACATCCTCACAAACTCACATTCAAACTTTCGCATTTATAAAATTAGTAGGATTACAAGACTTTTAAAGTCGATTATTATGATAATGTCCACAATTAAATGAAATGATAATATCCATTATTAAGAAATAATTAGATATTGCAGCCTCCACGTTCTCACACTTTTATAGTCCGCTCATAAAAAATGCAAGTTTAAATGACATTATTATTTTTAAGTAGACAATAATGATTCGTCCAACAATTAAAATAAAAGTGCCGTATAAATAAATTAAAACTGATAATTATCTAAATAAAAATGCTAGACACAATTTCTTGTTGACTTAGTTTCTGTATACCTGCAATACCCTTCGGAGAGATATAATATCCTTTAAGTTTTACAGGTAATTCGAACAAGCATTACCCAAGGGTTTTTCAAATTCAGCAGCGCCAAGGATCCCATACCATCAATCCCCAGGACCCCTAAAAATCCAGATTTTTAGGAGTTATCGTGGAAATCAAAACTTAGTT
>CM031566.1:16375559-16594231 GCA_018467065.1 Ephestia elutella
AAAAGATCCATAATACGGATCCAAGGAAAAAAAGTTTCTGACATAGCTGAAAGAATTAGAAGTGAGCCGGCTGTAAGACGTCAAAAAGTTGGACAAGAGATGAAGGTACCGATGAAGTAGGTAAGGCTATAAAGTTTTTAAAACTTACCATTTTTATCATTTTTAGAATTCTTCATGTTTTTATTTTGTTCAATAACTTGAGACATAACCTCCAAAATTTAAATGCATCAATTAGGACACACAACTACGTGATCACCATTCCTAAATATTTCTGGCTTATGAATGACTATAATATAGACATTTCTCATCGACTACGTCCAGAAAACGGACAGAATTCCAATGACAGAAAACATCACGAGGAAACCTGCGGCAGGTCATAAACCCATAAACAGTCTACTAAGACTGTTCAATTCACTGGTAGAAATTAGTTCAATTCACTGGTAAATACCTCAAAATAAATCACATCAGATGCCACTAGGCAACTTTGAAATAAATCTGACAACACACACTTACGGTATTGGTAACTTGATGGAGAACTGCCACGTGTTTCTTTAGCTCCTGGTACATGAGCGTGAGGCGGTATATGAACTCTGGATGAAGGTGAATGTTGAACCCTCTCTGCAAGACGAGGGCTAAGGTTCGTTTGAACGAGTGGCAGTACTGCTCCATGAAGCTGGAGTCTGATGAGTAGCACGTACCCAACGCTGTTACTGAAGGTGCAATCAAACTCATATGAAAAAAAAACTTCGGAACTCTAAAAAATTTAGCTTTCAGGAAGGTGTATCAAAAATGAGTTTACTATTTAAAAGCCAAAAGGGACAATTATGTATACAGAACAATGATCTTGACTGAAACTTGAAACAATGACTTCAAAGTTCTGTGAATTTTCAGTACGAGAGACTCTGACAAAGAATTTGAATAAGACTCACAGCAAATAGTCTCCAAAGTATTGGTTTCCGAGAATATCCACAACATCGAACGGTGGCCTGCCGGCTTCTGCCTTCAACTGCTCCGTCAGCTTAGTGGCTTGGGAGCTGAACTCCTCTCCTCTGGTAACTCTCCACTGTCGCCGCTGTGAACGAACCGGCGGCAAAGGATTTCTCGGAGGTACGCTTCCATATGGAACCTTTAATACAAACAGTGTCACGTCTTTATATCTTACGGGGTAGACTGAGTGAAGAGTCTAGAGACTTCTAAGGCCACACAATGCGGATTGGTGGGTTTTGACGACAGCATTTTCAGCTGGGACCAATTCGAAGCCAGAAGGAGCTTGAGAAAATACACTTTGTTTCACCTATCCCGAGACCGATCTTTGATAAATTAGCTTTACAACCACTAGCAACAGTCAAAATTACCATTTTTTGAAACTTGGCCTGCTCAGGCACTGTTTCACATCAAAAAGTAATTACATAATTACATTGTATTATAAATCTCAACGCTACAAACTACTAGCATTTTGGGACGACCACAGCTAAGAAGAAATGCCGAAAGAAACTCATATCGTAGGTTTTATCTACTCGACTAGTTGCTGCCCGCGGCTTCGCCCGCGTGAGAGTTTCTTAGATGAAAAATCTTTTTGTGTTCCAAACTGGTAGTAACCTAAACTCCAGTACTCAAAATTTCAGGTATTTGGTTATCCCGTGCAAACCTGCGGGAATATATTAGGTACTCGTAGTAACAGTCGCGGTGTTAAAATGAATCAAAAGTGATATTTCTCATTCGATAATCGATCTTCGTCTGCTCGTTTCTATAATTTTCCGTGTACCACCACTCCCACCTCCCGAGTCCCTCTTTAACCTATCCCGTGTCCCGGTCTATTTATACGTCAGTAGAAAATGCTCATCAGGCTTGAACGACTTTTGCTAAGGCCCCATTTCCATTTTTTATAGAGTAGCTGGTCTCTTGGAGTTCTTCATCAGATGTTGCATAAACTTAAATTTTTATACGTCAGCAGAAAATGCTCATCAGGTTAAACGACTTTTGCTAAGGCGCCATTTCCATATATGTAATAGTGTAGCTGGTCCCTTGGAATTCTTCATCAGATGATCCTGATCTTCGATTTTTATACGTCAACAGAAAATGCTCGTCAGATTGATAAACTTTTTCAAAGGTACCATTTCCATATTTCTTATAGTTTAGCTGTTCTGTTAAGGTTCTTCATCAGGTGTTCCAGTTTTCAAAATCACTTATAGCCTATATGTTGCCCAGGCTTAATAGCTATACAACAAAAAAAGTTTCATTCAAATCCGTCTAGGAGTTATTGCGTGAAACGCGTACATACATACAGACGGACAGACTGTCTGTGACAGACAAACAGACAAAAAATTCCAAAAAAAAGTTTTTGCTTTCTGTTATTCTTTTTAAGCGTCCCTCTATCCATTTTCAGTCAAAAATACTAAATGTACTGTACAGAAAAAATATCTTTACTGTTTTATTTATTATACCCACGACCCCTTTATGCTGTTAAAAATCTTAATAGCGCGAAGTAGAAATCATCAAAATTGCGCAGCGCCATCTATTGAAAATATTGAGAAATAATTTCAGCTTACATTTCTCATTTTATCAACGCCATCTATTGGATTTTTTCTTGGCACAATCAGTAGATGACCGGAAATAAATTTGCAAATGAACTTTATTCGTTTCTTTTCAAAATTAAAAAAAAAAAAGTAAGAAATTAATTCTAGAAAACAAATAAAAAACGAAAACAGAAAATTTATTGTTAGTGGCAGGATTCGATCCAGCTACTTCCAGCTACTTTTCTTGAAAAATATAAAAATATTATTAAAATATTTAAAAAATATAGAATTCTAAAAAACTAATACAAAACGCAAAAAAAAAAATTGGAAAAAAAAGTCACATCTGGCAGGATTCGAACTCCTGTACTTAAAAAAATAGTCCGCGGCCTCTACCGATAGGCCAACATGCATTGCTTTTTGACTGGCGAAATTTCAAATGGGATTTGTCACCCTTTTTTTGGACTGTAAGGGTTGAAATTGTGGAACAACCCCTTTTATGTAGGCAGTATATTGTATAATGAAGACACTAAACCAAATTTCTCACGTTTATAGCTTTTATAGTTCTCGGTTTTGTGATGATAAATTAGTTTACCTCCCCTTTTTTTACTCCTCTTTAGAGGTTGAATTTAAAAAACGCTGAAACACGCCATTGGTTATTTTTGTTGAGAAGCATTCTTGCTTAAGTTTCAAGTAAATCAGTGAAGATTTAAATTTTTTTTCATACAAACTTTGCCCCCTCAATTTTAACCCCCTTAGGGGTCTAATTTTGAAAAATCCTTTCTTATCTGAGCAACTACGTATTAACATAAAACTTCGGTCCAAATTTCAAGTTTATAGCTTTTATGGTTTAGGCTGGGCGTTGATTTATCAGACACCCTTGTTCTTTTATATATATAATATATAATATATAGATAGATAGATATATATATATATATATATATAATATAATATATATATATATATATATATATATATATATATATATATATATATATATATATATATATATATATATAGATGTGATATTTTACTACGGGCGGCGGGAGAGCTTATTTTTGTAGTAATAGTTGTAAGTGCAACTTTAGTTAACATCGCATATATTAATTGTAACTATTACTTTAATTCCCAATAAATCCAGATTTCTCTAGTTTGGGAATTACGGAATTCATGTACTTTATACATTTCCACCATTTCTATTTAGGTATAATTTTCTATTGTACTCATTTCTGGCGGGTCCTTGGCGATGCCCTCAAAGCCACTAATAGATACAGGTTAATGCCTAGTTCAGTATGGTAGTTGGGTTGAGCGATGGATTCGCCTAATGAATGCATATGCGAATCTTTAATTTCGAATGGGTCAATAATAAAAATAAAAACTTTTTCATTTCATTTTAAATTACTGCGCCAATGAGCTCACATAACACAAAGAAACTATTACTTGTTGTCCGCGTTGCTCTATTACTATATACTCGTGTACTTATTTTATTACCACAGAGAAACCATTGACCTACTCCCCCCTTGATATAGGACTCTGTGAGATAGGGTCAGGTTCTCTGCATCTGACTGTACCTATATTTGTGGGATTGTGGGATTCTTACCAGGTGCAACCGCAGTGTCATCTCCAAGCCACAATTTCGTAAAACTGTAATAGTGCGGTTTCTCTATAAAAGCGTTGGTCACCATTTTCACATCTTCAGGATTACACAGCACTGAAACGTTATAATATCGTTAAATTATAATCTTTGCCTTTATTGTGTAAACTCATTAAGAAGTCCAGTGTTTCCCACTTAGAGCTTGTACCCCTTAATTTTTAAAAGAACGTTGTTAGGCTTTTTGGGGCCTAGCTAGCCGTTTTGCAAATTTAAATGGCAATGCTAATGCTTTGCGGCAAAGGCTAAGCATTGCCATTTTTGCAAGTTGCCTAGAGAGGTCATCTTGATAAAAATCTTGATATTAAAAATTTTAAGTATTATACTAAACTAAGCTTTTCGCCCGCGGCTTCGCCCGCGTGAATTTCCCACGGGAACAGTGCTTTTTCCCGGGATGAAAGGTATCCTATGTCCTTCTCCGTACTTCCAGCTTTCTGTATGCGAAATTTCAGGAAGTTTGGTTCAGTAGATAAAGCGTGAAGAGGTAACAAACAAACAAACAAACAAACAAACAAACAAACCAACAAACAAACAAACTCGCTTTCGCATTTATAAGTCTTTCGGTGGTATCGACCAATTATAGACAAAACTCATTCCTTTGGCGAGCAGGTAGACTGTTCAACACTGTTTCCAAAACCTTTGTTCACGACGGCACTTAGACGGCATACTGAACGGATTTGTTTTTGTATATCTTTGCTGATTTTCTATGGTTCAATAAGTAAAATCTTTAAATGTAAATATAGCCGTTCAGTATATAGGATATTTTTATGTAATAAGTTGATTGAATGTAAATAAAGATACCCTTTTTCATCCTTAGACTAGCGAACTAGGCTAATATAGGTTAAATATGTACTAGTTGTTAAGTATTAAAGAGTATTTCCTTCTGTTGTTTCATTTTAGTTCATATATTTAGGCAAACTAATCATAGAAACACTAGAAACAGATAGGTAGAGACCTGAAAAGGTCTGTTTTCACTCATTGTAGACAGCAACTGCACACGATGTTAGCGTAGCGATGAACACGGGCGCTCTGACGCCGCGCCGAATGGCAGGCGTGGTTTTATTAAGAAGGGGTGGGGGAAAGTTCATATTTATAGTCATTTACTCCGCGCTCGCTTGAGCCTCCCTGAGCATCGCCGCGTGACACAACTAGTCCTAGAATGTAGCCTAGAGTAAAATACACTTTGGTTTAAGCTGCCACATGTACCTAGATCTAAGGGTTAAGAGAAAATAAATTTGAAAGCTAGAGGGGTAGGCAGGGACCGCTGGCCAGCTCATTAATTAAAAATGTATAAAAGAACGCGCGGTTTCATACACCGTACAGTTTCAATTCAGTGCTCTCCGGGATCCAGAAATAGTGAAAAGTACCTAGTGCCTGGCTAGTGACCCTGCCCTCACCCTGGGGTTTTCATAGTGAATTCAATAGTGCTTTTATTTCCACCCAGTGTTAGTTACCTACTGTAGTCCTAGTGCGACAGTATCTAGTCACACCGCACACCCAAAACGGGAGCGGTAATTAGGCCCTCCCGTACAAAGTGGTCCTATCGAAGCCGGATAAAAAAGTAGTGAATCAGTGTGAATAAATGGACAGTACAGTAGAGTTTTTTTAATTTTAAAATAAATAACAGTGCATAACAGTGTCAGTATAGTATATAACAGTATTTTAAAGTGAGTTACAGTGTCAGCCAGATTGGCAAAAAGAAAGTAATCAGTACAGTGTCAGCCAGATCGGCATAAAGAAAGTAATCAGTCCAGTGTCAGCCAGATCGGCATAAAGAAAGTAATCAGTTACAGTGTCAGCCAGATTGGCAAAAAGAAAGTAATCAGTCCAGTGTCAGCCAGATTGGCAAAAAGAAAGTAATCAGTACAGTGTCAGCCAGATCGGCATAAAGAAAGTAATCAGTCCAGTGTCAGCCAGATTGGCAAAAAGAAAGTAATCAGTACAGTGTCAGCCAGATCGGCATAAAGAAAGTAATCAGTCCAGTGTCAGCCAGATTGGCATAGAGAAAGTAACAGTCGTCTACACCTTACATTAAGGCTAACCAGTGCTAAAAGTAAATAGTAGTCCAGTTTATAGACCGATGCCTGTAAAGTAAATAAACACTACAGTCTGTGAGTTTCCCCAAGTGGCGCGATTCGAGTGTAAAGTAACGCGTTGATGTACAGTGGTCCGAAAGGTGGTGAAGTCTCGAGTTAAGACTGTATACTGTGCCCTGTGTTTTTGAATTACACGAATACGCATAGAGACATGATGTTTATTGACTTCAAGTATTAACAGTGAGTATATAATCCAGTGTATAAACAAATAAGTGTCAAAGTAAATAAATGGACTGGCATATAGACTGTACGCGAATTTAAAGACTGATATTAGTAAACAATAGTGACTCTATAGACTGATTGCTGCTTTAAGTGACTGTTAATAGTAACCAGTGATAAAAATAATAAAGAATAGTAACTGTTAGTGCTGTTATATACTGTGAGGGCAAAATGGTGGTCACTAGAAGCCAGAAGGGTGACGAATCAGGTTCTTCTAACCCGGCGGGACCCGGAGAGCACCGGACTCATCAAGAACCTGCCGAACAAGTATTAATAGACGTTCAAGGAATACAGGGGTACAGAATGTGCCACGTCCGCCTGTATTGGAAGCTTTTTGGCAGCGTCGGGCAGCGGTATTACTGCTAACCCTACTCGCATGGAAATAGGCGAGTCAGAAGAAGAGGTCGTCTCGTCCAGGGCAACAGAATCGTCTCAGGCGTTGCTGGAAGGATCAAGGCGATCAAATACGCTGAGGCCTAACGACGTTCGGTCACGCCGATCGGCGGCCTCCCGCAAGAAGCTCCTCGCGGAGCTGGAGGCCAAAGAGAAGCTAGCCGAAAGCAGATTAAAGCAGGCCAAAGCTGAGGAGGAATTGCAAAGACTGAAGCTTCAAAAAATGAGGTTAGATGACACATCTGAGGAAGAAGAAGATGATGAACTCGAGTCAGTGAGAATTCAGAATTGGATTGAAAGGACGCCATTAAGGAGTCAAGATATTGCACCGCCAATGGAAGACAAGGTTAAGGAGGTAGAGGCAGCGCCGCAGCGACAAGATGAATATGTGCGGGAGATTGTTCGGGAACCAGTGATAGAGAAATGCACTGATGGGCCTACTCGTCAATCTCAAACTAATGTGGACGTCGCGACGCTCGCTACAGCTCTGGTTCAGGCAGCAAAAGGAAGCAGAGACCCTCCAAAGTATTTGCAAGAGTTACCATTCTTCAACGGCAATAGCAGCGAGTGGCTTGGGTTTAAGGCGGCCTATGAAGACTCACATAAGTTTTTCTCAGCGAGTGAAAACGTGTCAAGAATAAGAAGAAGTTTGAAAGGCACAGCTAAAGAAGCCGTTGGGTGCCTCTTATTCAGTCAATCTGACCCAAAGAAGATTATAGAAGCATTAGAAAGAAGATTCGGTCGACCGGAGTCACTCATACATGCGGAAATAGAGAAACTGAAGCATCTGCATAAGATAAGTGACAGTCCAAGAGAGTTGTGCGTCTTTGCAGGCGCAATAGATAACATAGTGGGAACAATAGAAGCCTTAAAGAAGTCTCACTATTTGTATAATCCAGAATTAGTCCGGATAGTGATTGAGAAACTAACGCCGATACTGAGAAACAAGTGGTATGATTATGTGGCGGTCAAGACAGAAGATATTCCAGATATAAAGAAGCTGTCTAACTTTCTCAATGAAGAAGCGGACAAGTGCGGAGCATACGCATTGCCTGAAATAGTGAAGGAAGATAGAAACTTTCAAGATAGGAGAAAGAGAAAAGAACAAGCCTTCACACTGAAGAAAGAAGTTTCAGAAAAGTGCCCCGCCTGTGAGAAACAACATTACCTAACAGATTGTGAGAAGTTCAAGCAAGCTACAACCGAAGAAAGGTGGTTGATATGTAAGAAGAATAACGTCTGTTTTCGGTGTATAAGAAGCAAACACAAGAGATTCGTCTGCAAAGCTCCAGTATGTGGACAAGATGGTTGTCAAATGAGGCATCACAAACTACTACACTATCAGAAGAAGGCAGCAACGCCAGAAGCTGTGACGTCAGCGAGGGAAGTCACCATGGCTACTGATCAACCGAGTTATCGACGGGCATATTTGAAGATTGTTCCCGTAGTGTTGACTGGCCCACTCACAAGCGTCGAGACATTCGCCTTGCTGGACGAAGGAAGCACCGTCACACTGATAGATGCATCCATTGCTGAAGTCATAGGAGCAGATGGGCCAAAGAAGACAATGTGGTTGCAGGGAATAAGCACAGAAGTGAGACACGAAAACAGCAAGATGCTTAGCTTCAAGATCAAAGGGAAATATGTTAAAGAAGTACATGAAGTCGAAGCGGTTCGTACGGTGGATCGTCTGAATTTCGCGTCTGACACAATAAGAAGAGAAGACATTGAAGATTGCGCTCACCTCACAGACATAGCAGAAGAAATCGTGTATGAGAGAGCGACGCCAAAGATACTTATTGGTCAGGATAATTGGCACCTGATAGTGACAAAGGGAGCTACGTGTAGGGAAGAAAAATCAACCTGTCGCGTCCTACACTCAATTAGGATGGGTACTGCATGGGTGTCAGAGCTCTACTACTGACACTATCGCCTTCTGTGGAAACCTGAAGCAGATGAAAAGGGTTGAAGATATGGAAGAACTTATCAAAGAACATTTCAAGCTGGAGTCACTTGGTATAGAAGCTAAGAAGCCAAGAGAAGATCCTGAGAGAAAAGCCCTCGACATTCTAGAAGAAAAGAGTCGTCGCCTACCCGAGGGGAGATATGAGACTGGCATGCTGTGGAAGGATAAAGATTTCGTTATTCCCAACAACTATCCACAGGCTGAGAAACGGCTTCATTTATTGGAGAAAAAGCTGGACCGTGATGAGGACCTCAAGGAGAAATACAAAGATCGTATGCAGAACCTACTCAAGTCGGGGTATGCTGAACCGGCACCCGCATCTCCAAAACAAGGTAGAACATGGTACCTTCCTCACTTTCCAGTGATCAATCCAGCCAAGCCTCACAAACCACCAAGATTGGTTCACGACGCAGCAGCCAAGTTCGCCGGGGTGAGCCTCAACGACATGCTTCTATCCGGGCCAGATCTACTCCAGTCCCTACCAGGGGTAATTATGAGGTTCCGTCAATATCCTTATGCAGTATCGGCGGACATCAAAGAAATGTTTATGCAGATAAAGATAAGAGAAGAAGATCGCGACACACTTCGGTTTCTATGGAGAGATGACCGGCGGGAGGGCGAACCAGATGAATATCGCATGACATCGGTCATTTTCGGAGCAACATCGTCACCATGCACCGCTCTATATGTTAAAAACAGGAATGCAGAGGACTACCAGGAACAATACCCGCACGCAGCAGAGGCAATAAAGAAGAATCATTATATGGATGATTACTTACAAAGTTTTGTCACTATAGAAGAAGCCATAGAGACGACGAAAGCGGTTGACTATGTACATAAACAAGCAGGATTCGTGCTCAACGGTTGGACTTCGAACAAACAAGAGATACTAGTAGAAGTTGAACCCGAGAAACACTCCAATTTCAACGTGATAATCGGAGGAAAAGAAACAGAGAAAGCTCTAGGGCTTCAGTGGAACGTCCAAGAAGATTGCTTCAGCTTCAAAATCAACAGGATGAAGACACCAGAAGAAGTCATCCAGAACGAGAGAAAACCGTCCAAAAGGGAAGCACTCAGCATCATCATGGCGCTCTTCGATCCCTTGGGTTATATATCTCCGATAACCATGCCAGCAAAGAGGATTTTCCAGGACACTTGGCGATATACCATCGGTTGGGACGAACCAATTCCAGAAGAACTCTGGCCAAGATGGCAGAAGTGGATGAGAAGTCTATTCAGCATAGAAAACCTGAGGATACCGCGGTGCTACGATTACAGAGCATCGACGCGCCGTCAACTACACACCTTTGTTGACGCAAGTGAGGAAGCTTATGCAGCCGCTGTATACTGGCGCTCCGAGAACAACGATGGCAGTATAACGGTAGCATTGGCAGCCGCGAAAAGCAAGGTGACACCGCTGAAACCTATCTCCATACCACGGCTGGAGCTACAGGCAGCACTTCTGGGGGCAAGATTGGCGCATACTGTCCTGGAGGAGCATGAGTTCGAAGTGGAGAAGAAAATATATTGGAGTGATTCACGCACGGCCTTAGCGTGGATACGATCGGAACCAAGAGCCTACAAAACGTTCGTCGCTCACAGATTGGCAGAGATTGAAGATACCACTAAGAAAAATGAATGGAGGTGGCTGCCGACGAAGGAAAACGTGGCTGATGATGCGACGAGGTCCACACCCAACGAGTTTGATCATAATCATCGATGGTTCAAGGGACCAGCGTTTCTCACGTTACCAGAAGACCAATGGCCAGTAGAAGTATCAAGTGAAGTTCCTGAAGACGACATAGAAAGGAAACCACTGAGATGTCACTTGGAGAGGGAACAACAATATCCCTATCTACCACAGATAGATAGATTTTCAAAGTGGACAAGACTGATAAGAGCAACAGCCTACGTCCTGCTATTCATCCAGAAGTTGTCAACGAAGAGGGCAATGGCAACAAGGAAAAGGACCAAGAAGACAGCAGAGAAGGATCCTACCTGGGCGAGAAACAAGAAGAAAGAAGTCTCCTTGCCTAGACCTAAAAGCAGCTCGACCCATCAAAGGAAATACGAAGAATTGTCGGCATATCTACTAATGAGAGCCGAAAAGATGTGGATAGAAGCCAGCCAAGAGGATTCCTTCCGTAAAGAAAAAATCAGGGTGAGAAACGGTGAGAAACCTGCCGGAGAAGATAGATTAGCTAGTCTCAACACATATATCGACGAAGAAGGCATCTTGAGACTCCGAGGGAGAGTTGCTGCAGCGAGAAACATAAGTGAAGACCAAATCAACCCTCCAGTATTAGACGGGAAGCATCGCTACACCAAGTTATACGTTCAATATGTGCACGAGAAACTCCATCACGGCGGAGTTGAGCTGGTAGTGAACGAGCTACGGCAACGAGTCTGGATAATCCGAATCAGGCCAGAAGTTCGCAGTGTCATCAAATCTTGCATCTTCTGCAGGATAAGAAGAACGAAGCCATTACATCCAGTGACGGGAGATTTGCCACCTGCACGACTAGCTCATCACGCACGTCCGTTCACCTTTACTGGCCTGGACTATTTTGGGCCCATGGAAGTCACCGTTGGACGTCACAAAGAGAAGCGATATGGAGCGTTGTTCACCTGCATGACGTCGCGAGCCATTCATATCGAGATTGCTCACTCGCTCAGCACGGATTCTGCGATAGCGGCACTCCGGAGGTTCATAGCAAGAAGAGGATGTCCGAAAGAGATGTGGAGCGACAACGCCACATGCTTCAAAGGTGCAGAAAAGGAGTTAGCAGAAGCCGCCTTAGAAGGTCTACAGCATGAGGTCGTCACGCACCAGATACATTGGCGATACATCCCCCTGCTTCTCCATTCATGGGGGAGCGTGGGAAAGGATGGTGCGCGCGGTGAAAGAAGCTCTCAAGACTACGCTACACGAGAAGTACCCGTCAGATGAGACACTCGCCACTCTACTTGCAGAAGTAGAAAACACCGTGAATTCGAGACCCTTAACCCATGTCTCAGTCTCTCCTGATGAACCTGAAGCTCTTACTCCTAACCATATCCTTGTGGGTCCCAATAGTCATGTTCCTCCTCCGGGGTACTTTGGGGTGGAAGACGTCAACGCCAGACAACAATGGAGAAGAGCCCAAGCCCTAGCTGACATATTCTGGAGAAGATGGGTGCGCGAGTACCTACCCATACTGCAGCACCGGCGGGAGCCATTCAACCCGTCCAAACCACCTGAGGTCGGGGACTTCGTGGTCATCTGCGACGCCAACTTACCGAGAAACACATGGCCGAAGGGGAGGATCGTGCGAGTCTACCCAGGTGCCGACGGAGAAGTGCGAGTCGTCGACGTCCAGGTTGGAGGCGGCCGGGTGTTACAACGTCCAACCAAGAAGATCGTCGTGATCCCAGAGGTATCGCCGGGCGGCGACGGCGGGAGAAATGTTCACGACGGCACTTAGACGGCATACTGAACGGATTTGTTTTTGTATATCTTTGCTGATTTTCTATGGTTCAATAAGTAAAATCTTTAAATGTAAATATAGCCGTTCAGTATATAGGATATTTTTATGTAATAAGTTGATTGAATGTAAATAAAGATACCCTTTTTCATCCTTAGACTAGCGAACTAGGCTAATATAGGTTAAATATGTACTAGTTGTTAAGTATTAAAGAGTATTTCCTTCTGTTGTTTCATTTTAGTTCATATATTTAGGCAAACTAATCATAGAAACACTAGAAACAGATAGGTAGAGACCTGAAAAGGTCTGTTTTCACTCATTGTAGACAGCAACTGCACACGATGTTAGCGTAGCGATGAACACGGGCGCTCTGACGCCGCGCCGAATGGCAGGCGTGGTTTTATTAAGAAGGGGTGGGGGGAAAGTTCATATTTATAGTCATTTACTCCGCGCTCGCTTGGAGCCTCCCCTGAGCATCGCCGCGTGACACAACTAGTCCTAGAATGTAGCCTAGAGTAAAATACACTTTGGTTTAAGCTGCCACATGTACCTAGATCTAAGGGTTAAGAGAAAATAAATTTGAAAGCTAGAGGGGTAGGCAGGGACCGCTGGCCAGCTCATTAATTAAAAATGTATAAAAGAACGCGCGGTTTCATACACCGTACAGTTTCAATTCAGTGCTCTCCGGGATCCAGAAATAGTGAAAAGTACCTAGTGCCTGGCTAGTGACCCTGCCCTCACCCTGGGGTTTTCATAGTGAATTCAATAGTGCTTTTATTTCCACCCAGTGTTAGTTACCTACTGTAGTCCTAGTGCGACAGTATCTAGTCACACCGCACACCCAAAACGGGAGCGGTAATTAGGCCCTCCCGTACAACCTTAGATTTTGATATTTTTAATACAACTCCAGCCAGGGCTAAACGTTTATTGTATGGCAAATTCTTCGAACAATAGTTTTTTATTTTTTTATTCTTATTGAACTTATTTTTCTTGAGCTTTTATTAAGTTTGTATAGTATTCTGCACTCAAAACTAGGACCTTTGTTTATAATGTTCATTTCAAATCATTTGATATTTACATGTTATATATATGTTACTTGTAGCCTGTAAATACTTACATAGGCACTCCTGATGATGTTCAGCGATTATCTGAATGTGTTGTTGGCGTTCCCGAAAATTCAAAATTTCTAGTGTGCTATTATTTGTGAAGACCTATAAATTGGCTTTGAAAATTGTATTTTATCACTATCATATTAATCTAGCTGTTGGTCTTCCGAATGTATAAAATAAAATAAAATAAAATAAAATAAATAAAATAATATTAGTTAGGATTTATGGTAGGAATGGTAAACACTTACTCAAAGCTGGATTATAACCTATCCAAATTAAAACTGGTTTATCAGTTTCTTCCGCCTTATTCCATGTTTCTTCTAATTTGCGAAATATTGCTAAAAAATAAATTTCAACATTACTAATCGAGTGTGTTAAAACTAACACTACACTAGTGTCAGATCTTATTCAAGTCACCTAAAGACATTTAAAGTGACGACCTTAAGAGTCCAAGACGCACGGGTCAGCGTCATAGCTGCACCCCGCTCACCGCGCTTGCACTTCGACGCTGCGTTGATATCTTTATTTATTTTTATTTTATCTTAACGGAAAACTTACAGCCTACAATTTCAACAAAACAGTAACAGTAAATAAGGACAAAAGCCATTTAAATTAAAAATTATTTACAGCATTAGCATATGATATGTCACTCGGGAGAATGCAAGGAATCTAAAGATCTAAAGATCTCATTTAGATCTCACATACATACCTACCTACATACTTGAACCCTGAAATCATAACACTCCTTTTTTTGGTCAGTCATGTAAAAATTATCCAACGTGCAAATACTTAAATACATCCTCCCTTTCTTTCTATACCTTCAGAACCTCCAAGGAAGTGGTGCATGCTTCCAACGAACGGGAGATATGACAACGACGGTAGATCCTTCAGCATGCTGCGCGCGCGCCGTTCCTTCAAATACGTGACGCAATACGCGCAGGCCAGAAGTAGGGTCCCAAGGAGTAACGAAATCATCTTTGAAATGCAGAAAGTTTTTTCGTCGTGACGACTGCCTAGCTCGTAGACTCCGAAGAACAATCTATGTTCATAATGGACTATTTGAGATCTTCATGAATCACTAAAAAGAAAATGACAAGAAATATATGAGGTCCAACAACCTATACATACAGGGTGTTTGGATAAACACTCTTATCCTTTCTGGGGTGAAAGTACTCATGAATATGAGCAACTTTTTGTATGGGACCGACTCTGAAATCTCAAAAAAAAACAGCTGTTCCATACATTTTGGGCGAGTAGGTAATGTAAAATGTGTGGAACAGCTGATTTTTAGGGTTCCGAAGTAAACAAGGAACCCTTATAGTTTCGTCATGTCTGTCCGTCCGTCCGTCCGTCTGTCTGCGGCTAATCTCAGAGACTACTAGTACTAAAAAACTGTAATTTGGTAGAGATATACATACTTATTACGCGGAGCGAACTGTAGAATAAAATAAGGAAAAATATTTTTTTTTAGGGGGCCTCCCCTACACCTAAAGTGGGGATGATTTTTTTCTCTCGATTATACCATCGTGTGGGGTATCATTTGATAAGTCTTTTAAAAATATTATGAGTGTCTGAAGAACATTTTTTGATTTAGGGATCCGTGTGCGAAATATTTAACTTTAAAGTGATAAATTTTAAAAGAGTCAAGTCACCCTCGAACAGGAAAATGGTGGAGGGTGGATACATGAAACAGATTATAATAACTAGCAAATATAATTAATTTAAAAGGAAAATTATCACGGCTATGTGGACTTTACACGTTAATGAGTAATAGACGATAAACTTACAAAATTGATTTTAGTATGAAAAATATTCGTAGGAACAATTTTCATTCTATATGATGGTATATACTTAGTGTTTGTAATATAATGGATGAAACGAAACGCAGGCGTTTCCCATTGTCGCCGCCAGACGGCCGCGGGGTTCTCACACTGCTAGCGCGAACGGCGTCGCGGTCGGCCGCCATTGTCCAGTGCTATATCGGTTTGTTTTAATACGCGGAGAGGTCCCGCGTCCCTTTTTGTCTAAAACCACGTTGATTGTTGGTTAGTTTGAGTTATAATTGTGAGTTTCCTTTTGTTAAATAACTATTCCGTTTGTGTTTGTGAAAAGACCTGTTATTGTGACTTTTTCCTGTGAGATGTGATGCGTGGCTGGTCGCTCATATCTAACTGTTGCCGAGCCAACTTCGGGAAGAAACCTACGTATTTGTTCTGGGGAATTGAGATCTCATGGGTTAGGTAGGGTGATTAGGGATCCCCCCTTTCCGAAGACATTCAAGATTGGATCCGAAGATTAAGAAGTCAACTTGGTGAGTTATATAATAAATTTAGTTAGTTAGTTATTAGTACATAGGGCCCGTAGCTCCCTATATAAGTTACGGTGGTAGCAGTCTGCGTATAGCTTAAGTTAAGTTAGGTTTTAGTCGGACAGACGTAGTGCCGGGTCGAGGTTTTTACCGGTATTTTTTACCCGGTAAATTTTTCGGTACCGAACCCTCCCGCCATTTCGTTTGTCCGGATTCTCTGCGCACATTTTCTGGTAGCAGAGCGTAGTTTATCTACCCTCTATTTGTTCGTTTGTAAAAGATAATTATTTGTAAAAATTATTCGATTTTACTTAGTTTGTTTATATAAGAACTTATATAGATTGATTGTTTGATTTTAGATATTTGTAACCTTTTTGTATTTGTTTGCGGTTTGTACCGTGCGTTCCGGGTTTGTGCCATTCTCATACCTACCGCGGTTTTTCGTGTTGTTGCTTGATTTTGTTCTTTATTTACCTTTTTTATCTTTTCTTATTTGTTTGTTTGTTTGTGACTTGACGCGATGGCGAAGGTCTCCAATGCTAGGGCGACACTCGCCAACGAATTGAGATGGTTTGTGACGGCCGGAGGACTCCTGTCCCGGAAGGACAGGGAGGGCGCCATACTGCTAAGAGCGGATCACCTCCACTCACGATTGATTAGCGCGGAAGCGGCCATGGTGGTGCTTACCGAAGCCGAACTTGCCCCGGAGGTCTACGCAGGTCACATGGCGGACATGGACCAGATCCTGAGTCTGCACGATGATATCGCGGAGGCGGCGACCGCAATAAGGGCGAGACAGGCTGGCGGACCAGCCCCTCGCACACCTGTTAGACAGGAAGGACCAGCGGTTACTGGTCGACTCCCCACCCTTCAGCTGTCCCACTTTGGGGGTAGGATGGAGGAGTGGGTAGCATATAAAAATATGTTTGAGTCCCTGGTCGTAGCACGACAGGATTTGTCGAAGGCCCAGAAGATGGCCTACCTCCTCTCCACGCTTGAGGATGAAGCGCGGTCGCTCATCCAGCACCTCCGGGTGGAGGACGACCAGTACGACACGGCTTGGGAGTTATTGAACTCCCGCTACCAAAACTTACATTTGTTAGCGGATGCGCACGCCGCACAGTTGATGGCCCTGCCCAAGGTGGCCAACAGGGCACAGTTGCGCCTGCAGTTGCTCACGCCCGTTACAGTGGACTGTAACGCGCTCCGCACACTGGGGCTGCCGGTGGACCAATGGTCTTTTTTGTTGGTGCACATTGTATTGGGCAAATTGCCCAATGACATCCGCTCGCGGTTTGAGCGCGAAAATGCGGAGCGGGATAGCACCACCCTACCAACATTCACTGACTTGGTGAAGTTTTTGGAGTTTGAGGCACGGGCTGCTGAGAATACCATGACGGACTCAGCGCCATCCAGAGCGCCTGAACGTAGGCCCTTGGAACCCTCATGGCGAGGGAAGCCCCAACAGGGACGGCAACCGCCACCGCGTGGAGCTGGTGTGCGGGTTGCACACACGGCAGCAGTCGCGAGGGACGCGGACTGCCTGCAATGTGGCCGGATGGGCCACAGCCTGCTGCAATGCAGGGACTGGCAGAGACTGCCAGTACAAGATCGGCGCCGCATGGCAAGGCGGCATGAACTTTGCTTCTACTGTTTGGGCAGTCACTATGCACGTGACTGTCCCAGGGCCATACCATGCAGTGCATGCCGTGGGCTGCACCACATGATGCTCTGCATGAACCGGAACGGGGATGGCCCCCGGTTGTTGAGGCAGGGGTCCCCTATGGGCGGGGGCGCTCCTGCGCGAAGCCCTCCACCATCGGACGCAGGACGCGGCTTCGCTCGTCGCACCCCCCCTCGGGAGGGGGGTCGCGTACCTGCGCGGGTCTTGGCGGACCGGGACCACGCGCCTCAAGGTCATGGCCAGTATGTGGCTGGCCAGGCCCCGGATAGGGCCCCCATGGGCGGGGGCCCTAGATCGGACGTGAGAGTGGGGACACCCCCCTCCACGCGGGTTACCAATACCCAACACATGCAGCCGCAGCGGTTTTCTCCGCCGCTGCACGAGTACCCACGGCTGGAGTACCACCCGCCGTACCATATGTATGGCCGGGCCGCGGGTTATGCCCCCCCTCAGGTAGGGATGTGCACTCGCCCGCCATACTATCCGGGTCAGTGGCGCCCCCCTTGTTTGGAGAGAGTGGGGAGCCCGTAACTAGCTTGCTCCCTTGCTGGGACAGAGCCGCGGACGGTTCTGCTCCCTACCGCGGTGGTCCGCGTATGGGGTCGTGGGGGGGAAGCCATGAATTTGAGAGCTCTGTTGGACTCAGGGGCTCAAAGCAGTTTGGTTACCACTCGAGTGGCACACCAGTTAGGTTTAGTCGTGGAAGACTCGCCTGTGCCACTTCTTGGAGTTGGTGGCATACAAGTGAAGTGTCTGACGGGCCAGACACTTGTCACCTTTTCTTCGCTGAAGTCCTCCACAATGAGGATCACGACTTCGGCTATGGTAATGGATACTGTGCAGAACAACTACGCTCTGCTGCCAGAAAATGTGCGCAGAGAATCCGGACAAACGAAGCGCCGTGAACCTCTTCACCGAAAAAGACCAGATTTTAAGTGGAGACCTATAGGTCCCCAAAAAAGCCCGATGATACCCGACGGTAAAGATTATATACGGCACTGCGTCTGTCCGACTAGAGCCTAAAACCTAACCTATACGCAGTCTGCTACCACCGTAGCTTATATAGGGAGCTACGGGGCCCTATATACTAACCTAATTTAATAACTACAATTCAAACCACTTACCAAACTGAATCTTCTTAATCTTCGGATCCAACTTCGAGTGTCTTCGGAAGAGGAGGGGGTTGTTCCCTAAATCACCCAACCTACCCCATGAGATCTCAATCCCCAGAAAAAATACCTGATCCGTCTAGCAGTTCCACTCGGCAACAGATTTCGGCGTCCCCAGGCAGCCACGTTTCGCATCTCACAAGAAACAGTCAAAGTAAAAGGTTTCACAAACACAAATGTTCAATAGTTATTTAACAAACAGGAAATTCACAAATATAACTCAAACTAGTTAACAAGCAAAAGACGCGAGACCTCTCCGCGTATTAAAATCAAACCGATATGTCAGGACAAATGGCGGCCGTCCGCCATGCCATTCACGCGAGCAATTTCATGCGGCGCGGCCTCCCCGCGCGATGTCCAAACAATACTGAATTCAAAATGGTCGCTCGCGACTGCCGACGCCGGCCGAGCGGGCGACGACGCTACTAATATGAAACTACCGCACGCGCTAGAATATTACGGCGGCGAACGGACAAAACAACATAGATTTTATTACAAACAGATACCATTGCGGGTTGGCACCCCTCGACAGACATACCGCCGGGTGTGTTGTCTTTGGTTTCGGGTCTGGATTTGGCCGACCCCTTTGTCTTTCATCCCGGCCCAGTGGACTTGCTCCTGGGCTCGGACGTATTGGGTTGGATTTTGTTGGGTACCCAGAAAGCTCTGGGTTCGTCTTCACTGATGGCAGTGTCTACTATCTTTGGTTTCGCCCTGATGGGCCCTGTGTTTGATAATAGCACCGTGGAGGAGCCACCGGTCGTCGCATCAGCGTCCTTGGCCAAGACCATGCAAAGGTTTTGGGAGGTGGAGGAGCCACCTATGAGTTCCAGGATGGATCCGGAACACGCTGAGTGCGAAGCCTTCTTTCGATCAACCACGGAGAGGTTGCCCTCCGGTCGGTTTGTAACTAGATTACCATTTGTTGCTACACGTCCTAGCCTAGGGCAAAGTAGGGCGCTTGCGGAGAAACGACTGCTGTCCATGGAGCGACGCATGCAGCGTGACCACGTACTTCGCGATAAATATATTGAATTTATGCGCGAGTACGAGGATTTGGGTCACATGTCTCCGGCTCGAGTTGATTGGAGCTCAACTGAGCATTATTTTTTGCCCCACCACGCGGTGGTGAAGGCCTCAACGGGCAAGTTGCGGACTGTCTTTGATAGGTCCGCACCCACTTCGAACGGAGTTTCGTTGAATCTATGTTTGCATTCAGGTCCCAAATTGCATAGGGACATAATTGACATCATCTTGAACTTTAGAAGACATCAAGTGGTTTTTGGCGCGGACATCCGGATGATGTTCTGCCAGACAGTCATACATCCTGAGGACAGGCGATTCCAGTTGATACTCTGGCGTGAGCGCCCTGAGGATCCTGTGACGGTGTATGAACTCAATACAAACACGTATGGTTTGAAATCTAGTCCCTATATCGCCATCAGATCATTGCTTGAATTGGCAGAGCGGGAACGGATCCGCTTTCCCCGTGGGGCTTC
Organism: Ephestia elutella; assembly: GCA_018467065.1. Taxonomy (NCBI): domain Eukaryota; kingdom Metazoa; phylum Arthropoda; class Insecta; order Lepidoptera; family Pyralidae; genus Ephestia; species Ephestia elutella. The sequence continues at coordinate 16,395,631 of CM031566.1, forward strand.
CGTGCTGTCACGTGACTTGTATGTTGATGACGTGTGCACCGGAGCCCAAAGTATTGAGGAGGCCCTCCTACTGCGGGATGAATTGATCGAAATATTGAAGACAGGTGGCTACGAGCTACGTAAGTGGTTGTCCAATGAGCCTAGAGTTCTAGAAGGGATCCCGGAGGATCACCAACAGAACCCTCACCTGTTTGAGGATGTGGATGATCCCAACAGGATAGCGGTGCTGGGCATGCAGTACCAGCCGCTAACCGATATTTTCACATTCCATGTGGACTTGGAAGTACCAAAAGTCTGGACTAAGAGAACGGTGTTGTCCGTAATAGCTCGTATGTTTGATCCAAGCGGTTGGATCAGTCCAGTGATATTCTCTGCGAAGTGTCTTCTTCAGAGACTTTGGACTTTGGGCGTCTCGTGGGACGAGCCGCTGTTTGGCTCTCCATTGGATGATTGGCTCGAGTTGTTTTCATCGATTAAGGAAGTCAATCGGATTGCCTTGCCTCGTCGAATATTGCCACCCGGGAAATATCGAGCCAGCCTGCATGGCTTTTGTGACGCGTCGGAGCGAGGCTACGCCGCGTCAGTCTATATGCGGACAGTTGACGCCGATGGCCGGGTCAATGTCTCGCTTTTGTTAGGGAAGAGCAAGGTCGCCCCCATCAGGACTAGGCCGACTATTCCCAAGCTTGAGTTGAGTGGAGCTCACCTTCTCTCTAAATTGTTGCATCACGTTGCCAGTGAGCTGGCGGCCACGGTCGAGATACGAGACATCTTCGCCTGGTCGGATAGCCAGGTCGCGCTTGCATGGTTGCGCGCGGCCCCACATACCTTGGAGGTTTTTGTTGGAAACAGGGTTTCCCAAATTCAAAATATTGGAATTGATATAACATGGAGACATGTGCCGGGAGAGCTTAACCCAGCGGACTGTGCTTCCCGAGGTTGTACGGCACCAGAATTGGTGTCACACCCGCTTTGGTGGGGTCCAGAGTGGCTGATGGGATCAGAAACATCTTGGCCTGTCTGTCAGACAGATGTTACTTCTTTGAGTTTGACTGGGCTTCGTGTACATGCTGTAGTCGCTGAGACGACGTCGGAGCCGGATTGGCTACTTGCTCGGTATAGCAGTTTGGATAAGCTTCTGGGTGTTACCAGTTGGATTAAGCGTTTCATACATAATTGTAGAAACCCACAGGCAAAGCGGTTGGAGCCGATTGCAGGTGCAGAAGAGCGCCGGAGCGCATTGTTGCATTGGGTCCGTGTCGTGCAGACCGGACGGTTTGAGTCAGAGCTTCATATTTTGCGCGACGCACGCGCTAAGTTGAAGGGCGCGGTCGCTCGTTTGAACCCGTACATCGACTCGGATGGGCTTCTTCGGGTTGGAGGCAGGCTCCGGAAGGCGGATCTTCCATATGAGACTCGCCATCCTCTGTTGTTGCCCAAGGGCGGACCCTTGGTGCAGCTTTTGGTGTCTGATCGACACATTCGTAACGCCCATGCTGGGTGCAATGCTTTGCTGGCTATTTTGCAACGCGAATTTTGGATTTTGTCTGCCCGAAGAGCAATCCGTAGTGTCCTGTTTCGATGTATTGCATGTTATAGGTTGAAGGCATCCACGATGCAACCACAGATGGGTGATTTGCCCGCTGATCGAATCCGACCTTCGAGGCCGTTTGACGGCGTTGGAACCGATTTTGCCGGCCCCTTTTCGATCAAGGCTTCTCCCTTTCGTAATGCCCGTATTGTGAAGGGCTATTTGTGTGTATTTGTTTGTTTGGCCACCAAGGCTGTCCATTTGGAGGTGGCTCTGACTACGGAGGCCTTCGTCGCCGCGTTGGATCGCTTTGTTTCGCGTCGAGGTCTACCTTCCCTTATTAGGTCGGATAATGGCACAAACTATAAAGGAACTGTAAATTATCTTAAGGATGTTTCTGTGTTTATTGATAAAAATTGTACTAGTTTAAGTCAAATTGCTGCCCAAAGGGGAATAACCTGGAAGTTTAGTCCCCCAAGTTGCCCCCATTGGGGAGGGATTTTTGAAGCGGCTGTGAAATCCGCAAAGACCCACCTCCGCCGCATTATCGGAGAAACGGCTCTAACTTTTGAAGAGCTGGCCACAGTGTTTTGTAAAGTTGAGGCGGTCCTCAACTCTCGTCCTCTCTGTCCGCTATCTCCAGATCCAAATGACTTGGAAGCTCTCACCCCTGGTCATTTTTTGGTGGGAGGGCCTTTAAATGCCCTGCCCGAATACCCTTGGAAGGATGAACGCGTATATCGGTTGTCGCGTTTTCAAATGTTGCAGCAAATGAGCCAGGACTTTTGGCGTCGCTGGTCGCTTGAATATTTGCATTTGCTGCAGCAAAGAGTGAAGTGGACAGACAGGACTGAGCCTCCCAGGGAGGGTGATTTAGTATTGTTAAAAGAGGCAAATTTGCCCTCATTGCTTTGGCGACGAGCTCGCATATTACGTTTGATTCTTGGCGGAGATGGCACTCCGCGTGTGGCTGAGGTGTTGGTCGACGGTTCGATTTTAAGGAGAGGTGTGACCTCTCTCGCCCGCCTTCCCGTAGAGTAAGCTAGCGGTCTGCTTCTCAGACCGGGACGGGGGGATGTTTGTAATATAATGGATGAAACGAAACGCAGGCGTTTCCCATTGTCGCCGCCAGACGGCCGCGGGGTTCTCACACTGCTAGCGCGAACGGCGTCGCGGTCGGCCGCCATTGTCCAGTGCTTTATCGGTTTGTTTTAATACGCGGAGAGGTCCCGCGTCCCTTTTTGTCTAAAACCACGTTGATTGTTGGTTAGTTTGAGTTATAATTGTGAGTTTCCTTTTGTTAAATAACTATTCCGTTTGTGTTTGTGAAAAGACCTGTTATTGTGACTTTTTCCTGTGAGATGTGATGCGTGGCTGGTCGCTCATATCTACCTGTTGCCGAGCCAACTTCGGGAAGAAACCTACGTATTTGTTCTGGGGAATTGAGATCTCATGGGTTAGGTAGGGTGATTAGGGATCCCCCCTTTCCGAAGACATTCAAGATTGGATCCGAAGATTAAGAAGTCAACTTGGTGAGTTGTATAATAAATTTAGTTAGTTAGTTATTAGTACATAGGGCCCGTAGCTCCCTATATAAGTTACGGTGGTAGCAGTCTGCGTATAGCTTAAGTTAAATTAGGTTTTAGTCGGACAGACGTAGTGCCGGGTCGAGGTTTTTACCGGTATTTTTTACCCGGTAAATTTTTCGGTACCGAACCCTCCCGCCATTTCGTTTGTCCGGATTCTCTGCGCACACTTAGGTTATTATCATTAGTTATATAAAAGTGGAAGTAAATAAGAAGAAAGAAGAAATAAGAAGAAGAAGATAAGAATTGTTGTATTGTATTGTAAATATAAGTTCATGTGTCCGCATTTCTACAGGATAGGTAACTTCGGAACCCTACATTGCGCGTGGCCCGACACGCACTTGACCAATTATTTTTTTCTGATTTCAGACTCGGTCCCATACAAAAAGTTGCTCATATTCATGAGTACTTTCACCCCCAGAAAGAATAACAGTGTTTACCCAAACACCCTGTATAATAAACTGTAACTGGTCTATGTCAGTACATGGGAGATATTTAATAAAAATAATTTTTATCTTTCTGTTTGTTTGTTCATTACGCAAAAACTATACACGAATGCGGTTTTGCAGTTGTATAGCTGAAGGTCTAATTTAAATCGGGTGCAGGTTTTAACCTGAGATATTTATAAGCGGTGGTGGCAGAGTGGTGGCAGAGTGGCAGAGTGGCCTGCCTGTGGATACAAAATCCCAGGTTCGAATCCTGCCCAGGCTACATGAGTTTGTTTACCAATCTGACTCATGTTAGTTTTCATCGACCACCACTTGCTTCCGGTGAAGGAAAACATCGTAAGGAAACCTGCACTCTGGTTGATGATTATCAGCTAGTGTGTGAAATGGAGAAGGTAATGGCAAACCACTCCATTAAAATTGCCATGAGAGTCGTTGTGTGTGTTTCATTCCATGTAATGACCACGACCCTCAGTCATGAGGAAATACGACTAAAGAAAAGAAATTAATAAGCAAATTATGATGTCAGTGAGGAAAAAATCATGATGATTTTTGTAAAATCATGATGATTACTTATTAATAATACTTTATTTAAACTTGGCTTTAACTTGGCCTTTTCACGTCAAAAAATTATTACATAATTATATTGTGATAAACATCTCAAAGCTAAAAATGACTAGCATGATTTCGGAACGGCCACTGCTGAGAAGAAATGCCGAAAGAGGTCTAAAGTCGCTTATGCTAAAAGGAACTTTCATATTCTCATATTTTATTAACAATAAGTACTTACATTAATTATGAACAGTCATAAATAAAATTAAAATTTTAAAAATATATATGTATATGTATACGTATGTAAGTATAATAAAACTGTAAGTGATCTATGTCTGTACATAGAAGATATTTAAAAAATATATACTTAAGGGCCCGCACTAGGCCAACGAAAACTAAGATTTGCCCCCGCTACCCGCTACCCAGTTCGCCCGCACGCATCCAATCCGCGTTCTAAATAAATGCTCGCGGGGTCGCGGGCGGCGCGGCGGCTCAGAGGCGGATGGTTAATGCATGCGGGCAATTATACGTATTATTTTTTTAAAAGCTTTATAAAAAGATATTTAAAAAAGTAAGTAACATAATCCCTGCCTTATCTTTAGAGTAATTTATACAAAAATTTTCAATCTTCATTTTAATGTATTGCTTAAACAATAGCAGTTTAAAGTGTTAATTATAGGTGATTTGGAGGCAACTTCGCAATTTTTTTTTAACGAGAAAATTTTATGCAATCGTGTTTTTGAGTAACATAATCCCTCGTACTAGTCCTGAAGTTTGCTATATCTTAATTTTACATTCAGTTTTACATTAATGTAGATATTATAGACAATCATGTGAAGCAATCTGGCCTAGTACGGGCCCTTAAGGGGTCTCATTAAGACCAATAGAAGTCAGAATCATTTTTATAGAATTATTGACGACCGCTGTATGTACGCGCATCACGTAAAAACTCTCTCTCTCTCTCAGCGGAAAGACGTCCACTGCTGGACAAAGGCCTCCCCCAAGGATTGTCAACAACTTCGAGTGTAGAGTATTGAGGTGGTCTGAGAGGGTTGTCTTCTTATTAATCCATATTAAAACCGCTTGAATAACTTCATCACATTATTTAATTCACTATATCTCTTACAAAACCAATGTTACTCGTATAAAATTCTGATCAGACTGCTACTGACTGACATAATAACTATGAAACACCTATTTCTTTCTTTTATTTAAATGACAAACCTATAACACCAGCATTACAAAGAACCATAAATAAAAGTCATCCTCTAACATAGAGTCTCCAACCTTCAGAGGAGTGGGTGCGACACGGATATTAAACACAATTTTCGTCTTGTCCATGTTCATTTTTAGACCCACTTGTTGAGAGGCTCTACAGAGGCCATCGAGCATTGTGATTTGTGCCTAGGTCTTCCAAGGTCTCAGCCATGACTACGATATCGTCAGCGAATCGAAAGTGAGTGATGTACTCGCCGTTGATATTGATACCGAGTCCGCTCCAGTCCAGAAGCTTGAAAACATCTTCCAGGGCGGCGGTGAACAGTTTCGGAGATATCACGTCTACCTGTCTCACCCCTCGCTGCAACTGGATAGGTTTGGAGCCTTGATCCTGGAGACGGACCGACATGGTGGCGTTTTCGTACAAACACTTCAGCGCTTCGATATATCGATAGTAAATTTGGCACCGTTGGAGAGACTGTAGCACAGCCGTCTCGAACGAATCGAAGGCTTTCTCGTAGTCCACAAACGCCAAGCATAATGGCTGATTATACTCCTCAGTCTTCTGTATAATGTGCCGCAGCGTATGTAAGTGGTCTACAGTGCTAAAGCCTTTTCGGAAACCGGCTTGTTCGGGAGGCTCGAAGTCGTCAAACCTGCGAGCGATACGATTCGTAATGACTCTCGAAAACAGTTTATAGACATGGCTCAGAAGTGAGATAGGCCTATAATTCTTCAATAAGGTTTTGTCGCCTTTTTTGAAGAAAAGTACCACCACACTTCTGTGCCATGCCGTAGGCGTTTATCCCTCGAGTATGACGGAATCAAATAGCTTCTGAAGAGCTAGTAAGTGGAGTTCCACTTGCTTTCGGAAGCTCAGCCGTGATTCCATCATCACTCAGTGCCTTATTGTTTTTTAACTGTTGGAGAGCCATTCTAATCTCGTATAGGCTGACGTCCGGGATATCTTCGGTGTAGTGTCGGGTCAATCTGGCTCTTGGATCTTTAGCCAGATTACTGACAGGTGCGCGTACGCTGGTGTATAATTGTCCGTAGAACTTCTCAACCTCTTCCAACAGCTCCAGCTTCGACGAAATGATTCTGCCATCCTCAGTCTTCAGCTTGGTCAGTTGGCTTTCACCAACAGACAGATCCCTTGCAAACACTTTTGAGCCCTTATTTCGCTTAATCGCTTCTTCAATACGGTCAGTATTGAATTGGCGTAAATCGCGAGTAAGGGACTTGGAGATCTGTCTGTTTAGACGATACTGAGCAGCATCGTCAGAGGACTGCAGAACCAAGTTTCGTCTTTCTTCCATGAGTTTGTTGGTGAGGTCCGAGATCTTTTGGTTCCTTTTGAACGGCGGGTTTTGAAGGCCTTAGACCCAGCTGTTTGGACAATTTTTACGAACCTGTCATTATAATCGTCCAGATTTTCGCAGTCTGCCAGGCATTCGAAGCGATTCTGCAACTCGAGCTAAAAGCTTTTGGGGTTTTGGAGCTGGATAGGCTCTGGTCGGAGCGTAGACTTCATCAGTCGACACCTTTCGAGTTTTGGTCTAAGATTCAATGTGCCTCTTACCAATCGGTGATCGCTTCCTGTTTTTACGGCATTGATTACAGAGACATCATTGAATATGTGCCTCTTCGTCGACAAGATGAAGTCAATCTCATTTTTTGTAAAGCCATTAGGATGCAACCATGTCCACTTTCGCTATTTTGGCTTTTTGAAGAAGGAGGTCATCATAAAGAGGCCCTCCTTCTCCATAAAGCCGGCCAGCAGATGACCACGTGCATTCCTCCTTCCATATCCAAAATTCCCCACTCTCAGCTCATCATCGCTTTTGCCCAGTTTCGCGTTAAAGTCGCCCATCACAACGGTATAGTGGGCCTGGGAGCTATGTATGGCTCTAGAAATATCCTCATACATAGTCTCTACCTCGTCGTCGGAGTGATATGAGGGCGGTGCGTATACTTGTATTACATTCAATGAATACCGTTTGGTGATTCTGAGTACAAGGTACGCTACCCTCGCCGAAACACTCTCGAACTGGACCACGTTGTTGATGAGGGACCTGTGGACGATAAACCCGACACCACCCTGGGACAGTTGGTCGCGCTCCCGGAAATAGAGCAGGTTTCCGGATTTGAGGATCATGGTGTCCTCCCCCTTTCTTCGGACTTCACATAATCCTACAATATCCCATCGTAACCTGCTCAATTCTTCCTCCAGTTCAGCGAGCTTCTCGTCGGTCCGCAGTGTGCACGTGTTGTAAGTTGCCAGGGCCAAGGGTCGTCGGGGTTGGTAGCCTGGCATCTGTCGGGGATTCTTAGCACCCCCTACCACCTAAAAACACCTACCACGTAAAAACTACGGATAAAATTTGATGCGGTTTTCACAAACCTTTCTCAAAGTCTAATATAAAAGCTGGTTTTAACAGGATACGCCGCCGTTTTACCTGAGATATTAACAATGGCAAATTCCGCAAGGACGAAGTCGCGGAAAAAAACTGGTAAAAAAAAATACAGAAAAGTTTAATTTTGTTGACAATAAACTTAAACAAATACTCACTGTGCCATCCGCGCAATTTTCTTTAGCGAGTTTCTAAACTATACTAAACCAAACGAACTTTGGTCACAGAATTAATATAAGTATGCTATGGTCTATTAATTTGTTGACTAAACATTTTCATAGATGATATAATACTAGGTATACAATACAGTATCTAATTATCTAGGTACATATAAAGTAATTGACACATCTATCTAATTATAACCCAACTAGCTGTTACCCGCAGCTTCGCCCGCATGAGTTTCGCTTAGATGAAAACTCTTTTTGTGTTCCAAAATGTAATAACCTAAACTCCAGTACTCAAAATTTCAGCCATTTGGTTATCCCGTGTCCCGTGGGAATATATTAGGTACTCGTAGTAGAGTCGCGGTGTTAAAATGAATCAAAAGTGATATTTCATTCAATAAACGATCTTCGTCTGCTTGTTATATACAATTTCCCATGTACTACCACACCCACGACGATGTCCCTCTTTGTCCTATAACGTGTCCTACTTATTTATACGTCAGTAGAAAATGCTCATCAGGTTGAACGACTTTTGCTAAGGCGCCATTTCCATTTATTTTATAGAGTAGCTGGTCTCTTGGAGTTCTTCATCAGATGTTCCATAATCTTCAATTTTTATACCTTAGCAGAAAATGCTCATCAGATTGATAAACTTTTGCAAAGGTACCATTTCCATAGTTCTTATAGTTTAGCTATTCTGTTGAGGTTCTTCATCAGGTGTTCCAGTTTTCAAAATCAATTATAGCCTATATGTTGCCCAGGCTTAATAGCTATACAACAAAAAAGTTTCATTCAAATCCGTCCAGTAGTTTTTGCGTGACAAGACAGACAAGAAATTCCAAAAAAAATTTTTCCCTCTATCCATTTCAGTCAAAAATACTAAATGTACAGACAAAATATTTTTACTGTTTTATTATATGTATAGATGACTGTTGTTTTGTTGTCTGTACGAGACGAGCTATTGTAACAATTCATTTGCATTTTACACAAAATTAAAAAAATAAATAAATAAAATTACAAAAATACATCTGTTTTCAAAAATATTATTAAAGAGAAAGGCACTTAATGTTTAGGTTTGTCGACTTTTATGGGGCAGTGGTATAGTCCTTGGGTTTGTACCACGTGGTCGCGGGTTCGATCCCCAGTCAGGTAAAGATGGAAACTGCTCTTTTTCAGACTGGACTGGGACTGGGATCTTGGATGTTTATCTGCGAGCAGCGGCCCAGGGCTTGGCTACTGTTAAAAAACTACCCTAAGTGCCATTCGTGATGCCGGTTCATAATTGATCCAAAGAATTTTTCTGGCCATCCAGCGAGGCAATGCTGCTGTTATGGGACCCTTTGGGTCAGATATGACATCTGTCTTCCTATTTAATTAAACCATATTCTATTCCTATTTTTGTGTTTGTTGAATATATGTTACTAGCTTTTGCCCGCGGCTTCGCCCGCGTGAATTTCCCACGGGAACAGTGCTTTTTCCCGGGATGAAAGGTACCCTATGTCCTTCTTCGTATTTCTAACTATGTGTATGCAAAATTTCAGGAAGATTGGTTCAGTAGATGAAACGTGAAGAGTTAACAATTAAACAAATAAACAAACTCACTTTCGCATTTATAATATTAGTTAGGATTGACATCTGTATTTAATTTTTAAAGTAATGATTGTAGTATAGTTGTAGAAGTAATGTGTGTGTGCAATCTACCTTTTGTGCTATTCCAGCTAAATTTTCTACCGGTGTACCAAATTTCATCAAAATCCGTCCAATAGATTTTGCGTGATTAAGTAACAAACATTCTCTCTGGGTTATTAGTAAGGTTCACTGGGGGGTCATGACCCCCATGACCTCTTCTAAAGCCGCCTCTCTTCACTGTCGTCTGGAGAAATTTTTGGAGTAAAACACTGTAGTTTTTACGAACGAATGTTTATTTGCGACAAGCTTAGGAGTATAGCAGTAACTGGGCTATGTATAAAATAAAGATATATTTACGAATACAGGGTGATTTTTTTATCCGAAAGACATATTTAATCTAAATTTTTTTATCCGTAAGACAATTAACTAAAATAAAATTTACTAATAAATACTACTATACTTTTCAGCATTATTTACTAGTAAATAACGATGAAAACCTACCAAAGTTTTACTCTGTTCGATCGTCCCAAAGAAAGTAGAACATTGTGCTATGCTAAAGACAATCTTATTGTAATCCAGATTTTTTTAGGTATCGTAACCAAGTACATTTAAGACCACAGCGACCCAATATATTAATTTATTGGACAAGCCACCTTGTAATTGCTATATATATAAAATTAATTAATGTTTATAATATATGCATAATTATATATAATAAGCTCCCAAATTCAATAAAGGAACTACCATAGGAAGAACTTTGACAATGTTTTAATTTGACTGCATGGCTGTTAGAAAATACTTTTTATGACATCAATGAATATTTTAAATTCTTGATATGATTATGTTGATTTAATAAAATTTGCATGCCTTACATTAAGGTTGAATACATGTACCTGTGTTAAATTGTAATATTGTCTATCAAATGTATTGTTGCAAATAAATATTGATTGATTGATTGCGCACACGCACACGTCTTTGGTTGTGCACATGTAAATCTTGCTTTTTCTCACCTCGTCAAAATCTTTTAAGAGTCAAACCAATCTGTAAGAGAATCTTTCACGGTTTGGGGCCATCCATAAAGAACACACACAAATTACATGATTTTTTTTGCTCCTCCCCCGTAATTGACATTTTTTGACCAGGGATCGAACCCCGAATCCCATGGTTCTTGGATTACGAAAAGTCATTTGACACGGTTTCCCGGCCAATACTCCTTACAAAGTTAGAGCGCCTTGGTGTGAGAGGTAGATGCCTCCAGTGGTTTCAATCCTACTGAGAAGACCGCAGACAGCGTGTGCAAATAGGTGATGATTATAGCGAGTATACAAATATAGAATTCGGTGTGCCACAAGGCAGTATTTTAGGATCTGCCCTTTTCCTGATTTATATCAATGACCATGCCATGAGTGTTCCATGCTAATTGCCTATGCTCGCATTTTCATATTTGCTGATGACACTGCAGTCATCTTCGGCACCAAGTCTAGGAACGAGGTCGCTGATGTGGCTCAATCAGGATATATTGAAGATATGTCAATAGCTTCAATATAATCTGCTTGCAGTACCTCGCAGACAAAATACATTGCATTCTGGATTGCAGATAGAACTGCTTCTCTAGTACCCCTTACTATAAAAAATGCACAATTGCAATTCACATATTTCTGAACACCATTCGACCTGTGCTTAAAAAACTACTATTGTACAATAGGAGCGAGTGGAGGAAGTTACAAAGCATAACTACTGAGTTCTAGTATTAATAATACGGGTCTCTCTCTCTTTAGTCGTATTTCCTCATGACTGAGGGTCGTGGTCATTATATGGAATGAAACACACACAACGACTCTTCCGGCAATTTTAATGGAGTGGTTTGCCATTGCCTTCTCCATTTCACACACTAGCTGATAATCATCAACCAGAGTGCAGGTTTCCTCACGATGTTTTCCTTCACCGGAAGCAAGTGGTGGTCGATGAAAACTAACATGAGTCAGATTGGTATACAAACTCCTGTAGCCTGGGCAGGATTCGAACCTGGGATTTTGCATCCACAGGCGGGCGCCCTACCACTCGACCACCACCGCTTCGATGATGGCTGATGGTTCATGATACGGGTAGCAAAATTTTATTAACGCAAAATAGATTTTTCAGAAGTGTCATAAATATTTATGCTTCTTCTTAGCGTGTCGATGCCATTCCAACGATCAAATTGCTCCCGAAAAGTGTTCCGCCACTTTTACGGCCTTATCGGTGGCGGCCATCAGGTCATCCCGAATGCAGGTGTTAGGGCACAGGGGGCAGGACAACAAATGCTCCATAGTTTGGGGAGAGACACCACACTCGCATACATTTTGTGAGTTAGGTATTTATGCTTATTATGTGTCATAGAAAAAGTACCGCCCAGACATACACACAATGGAATGTCCAATGAAACTTAAATTAAAAATCATCCATCATTAATATTAAAACGAAAGAAATATCATTTAGATATAGAGTCGCTACGAATCGATGTATTTAAAACTAGATCTTTTATCTCTTCTTCATATTGTAGTTTTGATGAAAATAATCATTTGTATCATCCCAGATATTGACTAGTTCTTCGCTAAGGCTTAGCATTTGGGCCTCTAAGTACCCAGTGATGATGATGAAGAAGGTGGAAATGTTGGCAGTGGCGTAGACGGTGAATATGCACGCGTGTAGAGAGAGTATATATCCGATTTCATAGTTAGGTGACTGGAAGAATTGCTCCAAGCCTTGAAATAAAAAGGATATTTTCGAGTCAGGGTATAAATTTGAGGAAAAACGTTGGCGTAAAATAATTATTTATTTTATTCAATGGGAATCCTTGGACAGTGTTTCATCTCTCCTCCGTACTTGTATCAAATAGTTGTTGGCCGGCTTTAGGACTACACTCAGTTTTAGCTGCATCTTGTCTGCCTCGGATTGGAACTCCAGCTCCCTCACACACTGCGCCAGCGCCGTCTTCAGAAACGCCATGGCGTACTTTTTACCTAAATAGTCGTATGATAATAATTAATTACGTTTCTTTTATTCTAGGTATTATATTTTATTGTTGCCTATCATCTAAAGTATATCAAACCATAGGTAACTAACATAGCCTATGTCACTCGGAGGAATGCAAGAAATCTAAAAATACCTCTCACATCAAAATCTGTTAAGACTTATGGTGAAATAAAGAAACTTACATATATACAAAAATACATACATGAACCCTGAAAACATAACACTCCTTTTTTGGTCAGTCATGTAAAAAAAAAACAGGTAGCGTTTGGCCCCTCCGGAGTAAGGTTCTTGAAGTTGTAACCACAAGAATTTCTCCTAATACTGAGCAGATTACCAATGCAAGCTCGCTTCCCATAGCTAAAGGCAGCGAACGCGGGGGAATTTCCCGGACAGTCAGGCTCCAACCATCGCTCGGGCCGGTACTGCAGCGCGTCCGGGCCCCAGAGACGTCGGGACCGGCACAGGCCCCAGACCCCAATCGCGCAGGCTGTGCCCTTTGGTATTGTGCACGATCCTGGGAACGGAAAATTAAGTTCCAGATCACTACTACACTACTAAGTAGACTCGATACATTATCTATCTTTTCGCATATCCTTTAGAGAGAGTTAATGTTAACTCCTGAGTATGGTCGTGAAAATTGTATAGCCATAAGGAGTACTATGCAGAATACCGAAATTCCCACGGAAGTGAAGCCTCGTGGCACAGCTAGTGTAAGAACAAACCCCTTACTAATTTTCAGATCCCGGTCAGCGTAGCGGAGGAACGACGGAATTGGTGGGTATAGCCTCAAGGTCTCACTGATGACAGTTTCGCAATACGGCATACGGTCCAGATCCTCTTTGGTGACATGCCGTTTGCTGTCTCCAAATATTTCTTTCAATCTGTGCACAACAACAGCATTATTGACAGATAAGGCATACTATTCCATTAATGAATATCTAAATGACAATTTGTAATAAAGCCATAAAGTAGTTAAGAAATTATTATTATTATTTTATTGTGACTTTGCATGTATTTTATTTATTATTATGTTAATTTTGTATGCCAAATGGCGCAGCATAGAGCACTTATTCTAATATCCCATACACCTTGTACTACCTATGTCTGACGAAATAAATAAATGATTGATTGATTGATTGATTAAATTTATTTCGTAAAAAAAGGAGTTCTATCACAATCGTCAAGATTTTTAAAACCTTGAAAAAATAGGTTCGTTCCATGGTGGTTTGGGAGCAAAGAAAAACATAGAATGTGCCAGCCGCTTCTTTCCGCGTAGATTGTAATGGTCAATCAAGAGATAAGGCTTTAAACTGTGCATTTGCAGTCCAGCACGAGTAGGATGTAAAACAGGGTTGTAGCGACCGTCTCCGTGCAAAATAGAAAGAGAGAGAGAGAGAAAGTACAGTATAAAGAGCTCACTCTCGGTACAAGGTCCCCTGCACCGTGCGGTAGCAGCCCAGCATCAGTAGGATGTAGACCAGGGCAGTCGCCACCGTCTCCTGGCCGGCCAGGATAATGTTGTGGACCTCGTACTGGATCTGCTGCAAGCTGAACTCCGGATCACGTGACTGCAGCTCTAACAGGTTCTCCAGGTACGATTTGTACTTGGCCCGCGGTTTACCTGGTTAAACGCGTGTTCATTGCAAATTTAAAATTTTTAGTACAATCATTTTATCTTCTACTGGCCGTACAAAGACCCCTTATACATTTATTTCTGAAATATCTCCCATGCAGATATAGGTCATTTGTATGCTAAAAATGGGATGTTATCAATTAGAAGCGTAATTTAGAAGTGAGCCGGTTGTTTTAATACATCAAGATGTTGTTTGACAAGAAATGGAGTCAAATTTTAAAAGATATTTTTACCCTCCAGAAAACTTACCATTTATACTATTTGCAGATTTCTCCATGTTTTCATTTTGTTCATTAACTTGAGACATCACCTAAAATTTAAATCAGCATCATTTTTAATTTTAATTAGGTACTATTATTCAAATGTTTCGAGCTACAGGAGCGAAAAAAAACATCTGAAATCTTAAACGTGATCATCATTCCAGAATGTCTTTTACAGTCATTTTTTACGACCACCACCAGGAAACCTGCGATGGTAGACTGTAAAATTCACTGGTGTTATAATACGGACCTCTAAATGGCGATAGACATTAAATTATAATGGATGCTATTAGGCAACTTAAAAAAACTGACACCGGACTATCTATTACACACATGAAAAAAAGTAATAGATTAAAACTCACGGTATTAGTAACTTGATGGAATACTGCCACGTGTTTCTTTAACTCCTGGTACATGGGCGTGAGGCGGTACAGGAACTCTGGATGGAGATGGATGTTGAACCCCCTCTGCACCATGAGGGCTAAGGTCCTTTTGAACGAGTAGCAGTACCGCTCCATGAAGGTGGGGTCTGATGAGTAGCACATACCCAGCGCTGTTACTGAAGGATCAAAATCATATCTAAATGTTAAATATTTAAAAAAACACGCTATACTACTTGTCCGTTAACATTTTCTATACAAATATTATTAAACAAACTACTCCACGAAGACTTCAATAATACGTAAATTAAAAAATTATAAGGACTCACGACAAATAGTCTCCAAGGTATTGGTGGCGAGGATATCCATGACATCGAACGGTGGTGTGCCGGCTTCTGCCTTCAACTGCTCCGTCAGCTTAGCGGCTTGGGAGCTGAACCTCTCCTGGTAACTCTCCACTGTCGCCGTGGTGAACGAACCGGCAGCAATTATCTTCTTGTAGTTACGCTTCCAAACTGAACCTTTAAGTTGGCAATTAATAAGTAAGGAGGGAGGATCGTTTATAATATTATTAGTTTTACTACCAACATTCCGCCAGAGGAACTTTGAGAAGAAACGGATACTCGGTCTGTGTGATTTGTCTCAATATACTTATACATACCATAGAGCAACACGAGCCTCCATGCTGAGTGTAAAATAAATACTCGTAAATAAATACACACGGACAAAACACACAGATTAAGTTAGCCACAAAGTAAGTTCGTAGATGTGTTGTGGAACCCTAACTCAATACTACTATAATTTATAACAAATACATACATAGATAAACATCCAAAACCCAGGTCAGTCTGGAAAAGATCACTTTCCATATTGAGCCGACCGGGGATCGAACCCAGGATCTCCGATGTGGCTGGCAGTCCGGTATGATAACTATTAGGCCACGGAATGTCTAACTATGTTTTCCGTATTTCTCTAATGCTTATTAAATGATCGTAGATGTTTGTTTATGCGATTCTTACCAGGTGCAACCAAAATTCCATCTCCAAGCCAAAGTTTCATAAAACTGTAATAGTAGGGTTTCTCTATGAAAGCGTTGGTCACCATTTTCACATCGTCAGGATTACACAACACTGAAATGTTATTAATATTGTTAAATCATAATTAAACTAGGAATTAGAAATACGTTTTATTATCATGTCCAGGGTTCTCTAACTTGGGGCTTATAAAAAAAGGCTGGCAGTATTGCCAATTTTAATGGTAATACTCACCCTCTGCCCAAAGAAGCTACCAGCCCTTTGGTATTGTTACGAAAATACACCGGCACCGTCTAAAAAAGTACGCAAGTCGCGAGTACTGAAATATTCGGTCCAAGCAATAATGAGCCTTATGCACCGTACGGTTAAGGTTCATAGACGCTTGCAACCTAAAAGAGAAGGACAGCCATGTGCGAGAGCAGGATAGCGATATACTCGATCGTTCGATACAGTTCGGCCGAGAATATTCGAGAAACTAGTAGAGCGAAATTATCTGGGTATATAAGCGTGGTTGTTCAACGCCTATAAGTTCATTGTCTGAGTGCCCGAAGTGATCAACTGTGTTCGAGCTCGCAATTACCACGCGCTTAGCCTTGTCGCCGACTTCGTTTGTGAAGTCCCAGCGACAAAGCACCCTACATTTTTGGTGTAGGCGGGGATCATCTCTACGCGTCTAACCATTCCAGGACTACGGTGTTTGTGTTAATTCCCACCGCCCTAGTAGCCGGCCTCCCACCAGCGGGTCTCACCGGCGAAAAGGCGACGGGGTTGACCAACCCGTAGCCCTCAACGGGCTACACAAGGGACTCCCCTCACTCACCCCCCCGCTCCTTATGGAGAATATGGAGAATTTGAAGATCCCGGGTGCGGACCCGGAGGGCGCGGAACCACGCCCCCCCCGCTTAGCCGCACCCACCTCCCCGGAAGCAGCCGAAGAGCCGCCCCAATGGGCTTCTCAAGCCCCACGACTGGACGCGGAGTTGGCGCCACCGAGCGCCGTGCTCTCGCCGAAGGCAGACTACGAGCGTGATTGCTACATGCTCAGCCACATCATCAGATGTGGCCTGCTTTCGGAGCAGATGCAGCGCTGGATGGCGCTGTACCTCCGCGTACGCAACGCCGAGAAGGAAGCCGAGGAGCCGTCCATCGACGACAGAACGGCCCTCGAATTTGCCGCCAGAGGAATTCTCACCCTCCCCGAAGCCATCCCTCCTAGCCACGCATCGAAGAGGCAACGGTCTGAAGAGGCCGACCAGGAGGAGACACCCAAAAGGACCAGGGTTCGCTCGCTATCCTGGACAGCGAGCCCTCCTCAAGAAATAAGGGAATCACAGACAGTGGGACCCATGCAGCTTTCACCATCACCCGCTGCTTACCTAAGCGCGCCACCGGTGGCGCCGGCCCCGCGCGGTCCCGCGTCGCGCCCCGCAGGCGTCACTCGACCCACTCTTCCCTCCGGAACGGATGCCGCTCTCCCGCAGAGAGACCCGAGGAGGATAGCCCCGGACGGCTCCGCGTCGCACCCCGTAGGTGCGCCCCGTCCGCTTGCCACGCCGCTGGCGGTCCCCCACGTCGGGGTTGACCCACGCCGCGCGCCGCAGCCCGAAGCTGTGGCAGGGCCCTCTCGCGCCCCTCACTTTGCGCCGACGGTATCACTCGCGCCCCGCCCGCGCGCCGCGCCGCCCGCGAGCGCGCCCGCGTTCGCGCCAGCCGCCAGTCACAGCGCGGCCCCACCCTCAGCATGGGCTAGACCCCTAGCCATGGGTCAAGCGCCGGCTGGGGCCAACCTGCCCACGCCCCCGCAGCCACGCCCGCGCATGCACGCGCCTACAACGGCCGCGGGATGGACGTCCCAACCCGCACACCAAACGAGCACTAGGCCGCCGCAACCAAGCGCAACGGCCCAACAACCCACTGCTATGGACACCACCACGGACCCCGGAACCACCCAGGCAGCCCCGACGAGGAGCCGTTACCCTCCCCTCGTGGTCGAACGCCTGCCAGACTGGGCCGCCCACTTCCGCCGCCTAACAACCATCTTGGGACACTCGCCCTCAGCCCGCCCCTACGGGCGTGGCATCCGTTTTTCGCCCAAAGACGAAACGGAGTACAGGGCGGTCCAGTCCTACCTGACCAGATTGGAGCAAGAGACCGCGGAACCAATCAGCTGGTTCTGCTACTCCCTGCCGGCGGAGCGCCAGCTGAAAGTGGCCATCCGCGGACTCCCAGCGGACACCGAGGAGAGGCAAATTAGGGATGCCCTCCTGGAAATAGGATTCGAGGCAGAAGCAGTCAAAGGCATACGGGGCAGGGGAGATCGCCCCGGGTGCATATTCTTCTGCCTCATAAAGAAGACTGAAGGCTGCCAGGAAATCTTCAATATCACCGAACTCCTCTTCATGCCGGGCGTGAAGATAGAAAGTTGGCGCGGGAAGCAGGGGCCCGCGCAATGCCATAGGTGCCAACTTTTCAGGCACTCCTCACTAAATTGCCACCGGCCACTCGCTTGCGTCCGCTGCGGGGGCCCACACAAGGCGTCGGACTGTGACCGCCCCAGAGAAGAGCCCGCGACATGCGCAAATTGCGGGGGGCCACACCCCGCAAACAACACGACCTGCCCCGTCTTCAGAAAAGAAGCGCGGAACAAACGAGCCGGCACGGTGGCCCGCACCGGCACCGCACTTACCCACCGCCCGGCCATTGAAGAGACAGCGGAGGCCTCCCTAATGGCCCCCGCAAACCCTCCCACAGCCAGAGGCGCCGAGCTGCCCTCAAAAAAGAGAAGGAAGAAGAAGAAGAAGAGGCCGGCGGACACCTCAGTCCAGCCGGCCCACCCACAAGAAGTTCCAGTCCTGGCTTCCCAGGCAATTCCCCAGGCCGCCCCCTCGGCCCAGCAGCCCAACCAGCCTGTGGGCAGGCTCCCCCAGGAGCAAGTCTACATGCTGTTCCAAGCGTTCCAAACGCTTGCATCCATGAACCCAGACCAGCTGGCTGCGTCGGGTCTCCTCAGAGGCGTTCCAAACCCCCCGACCTATTATGGATAGACGGCCAACGTTAAGAATCGTGCACTGGAATGCCGAGACGCTCCGGGGGAAAAAGAAGCTGCTGACGCACTTCCTCCGGGAACAGCATGTAGACATCCTATTAGTCAGCGAGACTCACCTCAAGGACGGGGAAAACTACAACATCCCCAATTACATTCAATACAGGAAGGACGAGAAGAGCCCGGTCGACGGCTCCGCCTACCGAGGACTGGCGGTGTTCGTCAAGAGGAGCGTCGTCCACCAGGCCATACCCCACACAGAGTTCCAGACCATGTATGCCCTGGGCGTCCTGGTCAATGTCGCCGGCCACCAACTCCGAGTGTTTGCTGCGTACGCGCCACCCAGAGCGCGCTTCGAGATACAGGAGCTGCGCTCACTACTCCTGGACCCTACGCCGACCATCGTGGCTGGCGACCTAAATGCCAAACACCTGTCCTGGAATTCTACGAGGGTCTGCCCGCGAGGGCGACGCCTCCTCTCAGACTCCGTGAGCCATGACTACGAGGTGGTGGGCCCAGACGAGCCGACCCACTACTGTCATCACAGCGGCAGCGTCGACACCCTTGACGTCGTCGCCCACCGAGGCCTGCGAGCACCGCTAACCCAAAAAGTCCTGCCGGACATGCCGTCGGACCACAGACCGGTCCTTCTCGTCCTAGAAGACCTGCCAGCGCGAGTCTCGCTGCCTAGGAAAAATGTCCGGATCAACTGGGGGACCTATTCCCGGACATTATCCGAGTGCAAACCAAACGCCGACCCGCCAAGGATCTCCACCAAGGACGAAGTCGAGACAGCAGCGAGCGCCATTACCCACAGCATCCGCAGAGCCCTCGACTTGGCCAAGCGAGAGGCGCCAGCGGGGTCCAAACCGGACCCTCTTCCAGCAGACATCGCCAAACTTATCCAGAAGAAGAGGGAACTGCGGCGGCAGTGGCAAGTCACTCGCTGCCCCGCAACAAAGACTGAAGTCAACAGATTGGTGGAGACCATCAAAGACCGCCTTGAGGAGCATGCAGCCAGATTGTGGGATAACCACTTACTCTCGGTGGGCGGTGATATCCCCTCCATTCACCGCCTGTGCCGGCAGCTGTCGACGGAACCCCAACCTGTCAGACCGCTGCTGGCAGCGGACGGACTCCCACGGTTCCTTGCGACCGATCGAGCAGAGATCTTCGCAGAGCATCTGGAGCATCAGTTCACGCCGAATCCAGTGGCCGACCAAGTCCACTATGAGCTAGTGACCGAACATCTTCGAGACCATCTTGCGCAACCAGTACCGGCGACGGAGGACGCTGAGTTCTTCACGCCCGGCCAAGTGCAGCGGGTGATCCGATCACTGAAGCCCAGGAAAGCCCCGGGCGCAGATCAAATTTCGAATGAGGCGCTTCGCCACCTACCGCCGTCCTTCATCACGGCGGTGACGCGCCTGTTCAACGGAATCCTGCGCTCGGGCCACTTCCCAGAAGAATGGAAAACCGGCCGGGTCATCATG
Organism: Ephestia elutella; assembly: GCA_018467065.1. Classification (NCBI taxonomy): domain Eukaryota; kingdom Metazoa; phylum Arthropoda; class Insecta; order Lepidoptera; family Pyralidae; genus Ephestia; species Ephestia elutella. Next base: position 16,416,029 of record CM031566.1, read on the forward strand.
CTGCCCAAACCGGGCAAAGACCTGCGGAAACCCGAGAGCTACCGGCCCATCACCCTCCTCAGCGCCCTCTCGAAGGTGTTCGAGAAGCTCCTGCTTAGCCTCCTGCTCCCGCACATTCCCCCTCGTGCGGAGCAATTTGGATGCAGGCCTGAGCACTCAACGACGCTCCAGATTGCAAGACTCCTGCACGAGATCTCCAGCGCAGCCAACCGGAAGGAGCACGTGGCTGTCGTGCTCCTCGATAACGAGAAGGCGTTCGACAGAGTGTGGCATGAGGGGCTGCTGCACAAACTGTCAACGTCCCACATCCCCCGCAGACTGTTGAAGGTGGTAGCATCTTTCCTGGAAGAAAGAAGGATCAGGGTGGCGGTCGAAGACGCCGTTTCATCAGAGCGCCCCGTCAGAGCGGGCGTCCCCCAGGGCAGTTGTCTTTCTCCTGCCCTCTACGCCTGGTACACCGACGACATCCCGGTACCCAGTCGGGTCCAGCTGGCGCTTTATGCTGACGACGCGGCATACTTCGCTCGCAGCATGAACGCCAAACATGCAGCCAAGAAAATCCAAGAAGCCCTCGATGTCCTCCCCGACTGGTTGTCCAAGTGGAGGTTGTCGGTGAATGCCACCAAAACGCAGGCCCTGATTTCCGGAAGCACCCAGCTCCCGCCACCCTTGAAGCTCGCCGGGGAAGATGTACCGTGGCAGCCACACGTGACTTACCTGGGGGTGAAAATTGACAGGCGCCTCACACTGAAGCACCAGGTCGACGCGGTGGTGGCGAGCGCTAAGATGGCCCGGGGGAAACTACGTCCAGTGCTTTCTTCCCGCCTCCCGCTGCGAACGAAGCTCGGGATCTACAAAACATATGTACGATCCCGCCTCACATATGCAGCCCCCGCGTGGTACGCATACTGCTCGGAGACCAACTAGCGACGGCTCCGGGCTCAAGAAAACCTCAGTCTCCGAGCGGTGGTCGGGGCCCCACGCTACGTGAGGAACGACGTCATCCAGCGGGACTTGAAATGGGAAGGCCTGGACGACTTTGTCTCCCGTTTGGCGAGGAAAATGTACTCCAGGGCGGACGGTTCGGCGCACCCCCACCTCAGAGGGATTGCGCCCCTACATGCTCGCCCACCGGATGGAAGACCCAAGCCCTCGCCCCGAGACGCCATCACCACACCGATCGCCGACCAAGGCTCCGCCACAGCAGCGGCGCCTGACCCGAACCCCCAGCAATAAAATTGAAGACTTGAGTGGCCGCTACGGCCACCACCCTGTGACCCGCCTGTAATTGCAGGCGGCGGCAGCATTTCGCCGAAGAGGGCCAACAGCCCTGAACGGCCTCTCCGACTCCCGCGCAAGTAGGAGTATGAGAATGACCAGCAGCAGCCTATAAGTTCAGTTCATCTTTAGGCGAGCTAAGAGAAAGATCGAAGTGATACAAGTGCGAAATACTACGTGACAACCTTGGCGATTAATTACTGGACTCTGATCATTGTGTTTTGACAATTTGGACATCGTCGTGAGGAAACCCTTGTAACTTTAGTGTGGTGTCTTGAATAAAGTCTCATCAGTATCATCAGGTGTTTTTATCCAAATCCACGGAACAGTAGAACGTAACAGTATTTTATTCCCATTTTTTTAGGTATTATGAAATATCTAAGGTAGTAGTAGGTAAATACTTACTCAAAGCTGGATTATAACCAGCCCAAATTAGAACTGGTTTATCAGTTTCTTCCGCCTTATTCCACGTTTCTTCTAATTTGCGAAATATTGCTGAAAAATAAATGTCAGTATTACTCATCCAGTGTGTAAGAACTAGCACTGGTGTCAGATTCAAGTCACCTAAAGGCATCTAAAGTGGAGACCTTGAGAATCCAAGACGGCCTAAGGGCTAAGCCCCATTGCTCTGTTGCGTTGCGTCGTGACTGCGTTTTTCATATATTTTGTTGTGACCTTCCCCATCAATGCGTTGCGTCGTCGGACGCGACGTTTCAACGGATCGACGGAGAAGAGACGAAGCGGGAGGAAGGGTGACGTCCTAGGCTGTCAACAGTGTTCCCCTGCTTGAGGCAGTAATGAATGAAATAATATTTATTCAAGTAACCAGGACTCATAATGTTAGTAAACTTATGCTATGTTAGTAGGAATTATTTACAAAATTTATTGCGGATGTAGTAATGCCAGAATGAAAATATTTTTATTGGGAAGTTATACTAGGCGTTACTAGGCCTAAAGATATTAAGCTAATGAATAAAGAACCATATCCAAAGCCAATCATAAAAAAAAATGCTCATTAAAAACAAAAAAAAAACATCAGACTTGTGCTGTATGGCTGTTTACTATTTATTTTGCCGTTCCAAAATAAAAAAAAATCAATAAAAAAACGTGTCATCTCGTCTATAGCAAGGATCATGGAAGCTTATTACTTTCATGGCAATGATATATGTCTATAGTCTATAGATAATAGATACTCGACTGTCTAAATAGTTTTATTACATTCTCTTTGGTCTGTATTAAATGTGAGGTTAGTATTAAATGATTTTTTAATCCGTGAATATCCTATGAATCCCTGGATACTTTGGGCTGAAACTTGAAGTAGGAGTTGTGTACCCTGTCTATTATAAGCTGTGCATGTGATTTTTGGAAATACCCTCATCTTGACAGTTATTTTGATCCGAGTCTAATGCCCACATATGTTTTCACGTGAACCCGTTGTTTAAGTACCTGTACTGTGTTTACCGCTCTGGTTATCCATTCTGAGCTCGGCCCCCTCAACACATGATCTGATGATTCTGATGTTGTGTTTATTCCGACATATATCATTTTAGGGAAAAAATAACAATACAATGGAAAATAACATCTGGCAACCCTGCTACAACTGCTGCGACGTCGTGGCTGATGGGGCATACAATGCGTTGATCCGTTGCGACGACGCGACGCAACGCAACGCAACGGAGCAATGGGGCTTCGCCCTTAGTGTCATAGCCGCTCCCCGCTCACCGCGTTTGCCCCTCAACGCTGGGCTGATATCGATACAAGAGACCTAATTCTTTCTCAACGTTTTTCATACAATAGGGTATTTGACAGTATAACAAGCTAATTATTAAAAATAAAAAACACGACTGACGAGTTTTTACTCAAAAAGTACATACAAACATATAAGTTAAATACATTTTTGAAATCGCCTTCTAAAGCCCTTCAATTTGATACCCCACTCGATAAGATTGATCAAATTTTATTTTTTTGGTCTGCTATTTATCGCATATATAATCCGCCATTTTATTTTCATGGTGACGTCATATAGCCTATGTCACTCGGAGGAATGCAAGGAATCTAAAAATACCTCTCACATCAAAATCGGTTAAGCCGTTCAGGACTTATGGTGGAATAAAGAAACTTACATACATACATACATACATACATACATACATACATGAACCCTGAAAACATAACACTCCTTTTTTTGTCAGTCGTGTAAAAAATATGAATATAATTCTATTAAAATCCTTAAAGACAATATTTTTCTTAAATTGGATACCTATTTTAAAATGTCAAAAAAGCAACCTTTGTGTTAGTAAAACAATTATGAAATAATAATTTATTTCAATTTCTTGACCACGTGATATGACACGCTCCGCCTTTTTTTTCATCAATTACGTATATTTCGAGTGGTCAAATCACCGTTTTTTTTTTAATATAAGGGCCAACGTTGTAAAAACACGGCAGTGATATTAGTGTAGGTACGTAAAACAGAATGGCTTTTTAATTGCCTTTAGGTGTCTTGCTTATTATTAAAAAATAAAATAAAAACACGACAGACCAGAATACTAAGTAACTACTTTTAAGTCCAAATATACATTATACTATACATACAAGTTATTTATGCAGAGTCATTTATTAAATTATTTACGTGATCGCCTTCCAAAACCCTTTATTTTGATACTCCACTCGATTAGATTGATCCAATTTTTATTTCAGTCTACTATTTATCGTGTTTAAAATCCGCCATTTTGTTTTAAGAGAACGTCACATTAGCCTATGATATGTCACTCGAAAGAATGCAAGGAATCTAAAGATACCTAACTCATAAATATAAATTTCTAATAAGCCATTCAGGATTTATGGCGAAATAAAGAAACTCACATACATGAACCCTGAAAATAACACTCCTTTTTTGGTCAGTCGTTTAAAAATAATACCTACATTTATATTCAAATTACCTAAGACAGAAAGAATGCAAACAGTTAAAACATTCTTCCTTTTTTTCTATACCTTCAGGACCTCCAAGGAAGTGGTGCATGCTTCCAACAAACGGGAGGTATGACAAAGACGGTAGATCCTTCAGCATGCTGCGCGCGCGCCGTTCCTTCAAATACGTGACGCAATACGCGCAGGCCAGAAGTAGGGCCCCAAGGAGTAACGGAATCATCTTTGAAATATAAAAAAAAAATACTTAAATGGAGCCGCTTATACTCTGCCTAGTTCGCAGACTCCGAAGATCAATCTATGTTTTTATTGGACTATTTGACCCATTAAATTTTAACAGATCTTAATAATACACAAAAAAAAATGACACGAGAAATATGCGTCTAACTACCTATACATAAGAATAAAACTGTAACTGGTCTAAGATTGTCTGTAAATAGGAGATATTTTTAAAAATATGTAATGTCTCAATTACTATCAATATTATTAAGGAATTATCTGTTGTTTTTATACGCGCATAGTGATGCGCAACAGATAATCCTAGTTTAGTGAAACTACTAGATGAAAGATGCGGTTTTCACAGATCTTTCTGAAAGTCTAACTTATGGCGCTGGTATTATCTGGACAACCTAAGATATTAACAATATTAAATTACGCACGAACGAATTCGCGTGAAAAAACTGGTAAAAAATGTATTTTTTTGGCAATAAACTTAAAAAAAAAATACTCACAGTGCCGTCCGCACTATTCTTTAGCGAGTGTCTAAACTATACTAAATCAAACGAACGAACGAAAATGATCTATTATATCGGTGACTAAAACATAAATTTTCACAGATGATAACTACCTACTAGGTATAATTGACGGGATCTCATAAGGTTAATAATCATAATATATTTGTCATAATTGCTGTGGTCATAAACATAGTTTATTTTTTATTTTGTTCATCTTTTATTTTGTTGATGGTTTTCTGAATTTGAAAATGTGATATTTGATTATACCTATTTCACATTAAGTTGACAAAAACACTAGTATAGGTTAGGGTGCGGCGGGGGTGGCCCTTGGGCCACCCCTAAGCCGCGAACATAAACAACAAAAAAACAAAAACTTTAACAAATCTTACCTTTTCTCTTAGTGCATCCGTACATTATGAGTTCTCTTTTCTCTGTACTTCATGAGTACACTAATATGATTAAATTATATGATTATTTATGTTTATGACAATTTGTATTTATTACAACTTAAAATTAATAATAAATACAAAATAAAATTGTTAAAAAATTATGTAAAAAAATATATTTTAGTTTTAATTTACATTAATTATGATTATATAAAAAAACATTATTTCGAACTATATTATAACAAATATTTGTATGAGAATCATTAGAGACCCATAATTGACACATTTTTTCAATTATGATTTTGATTATGACCCAATGACTTGTATGTTGTTTGTACTAGACCAGCTATTCCAACAACTCATTTGCATTTGGTCGAGCTTTGTGGGGCAGTGGTATAGTCCTTGGATTTATACCACGAGGTCCCAGGTTCGAACCAGGTCAGGTCACGATGGAAAATGCTCGTTTTCATACTATCCTGATTTTTGGATGTTTATCTATTTTTAAGTATGTACGAGCAGCACCCCGAGGCTTGGCTCCTGTGAGAATTTCGGGATAAAAAGTACCCTTTGCTATTCTAGTAATTTTCTACCCGTGTGCTAAATTTCATCAAAATCCGTCCAATAGATTTTGCGTGATTAAGTAACAAAAATACACTATCAAGGGCGGATCCTTCGCGTCACATGGTAGAGTGCGAGGTCCGTACTCAAAATAATCCCAGGAACAGTGCCGGGATTATTTTGAGTACGGAAAATTATATACCAACAAGGTCCTACACTATCGTCGGGAGAAATTTTCTGAAGTAAAACACTGTAGTTTGAACGAACGATTGTATATTTGCGATAAGCTTACGAGTAAAACAGTGGATCAGCTATGTGTAAAATAAAGTGATATATCCTTACTATCCTAACTAATATTATAAATGCGAAAGTGAGTTTGTTTGTTTGTTACCTCCTCACGCTTTATCTACTGAACTAATCTTCCTGAAATTTTGCATACACATAGCTGGAAGTACGGAGAAGGACATAGGGTACCTTTATCTCGGGAAAAAGCACTTTTCCCGTGGGAAATTCACGCGGGTGAAAGCTAGTCTATACATATAATAAAACAGTAAAAATATTTTGTCTGTACATTAAGTATTTTTGACTGAAATGGATAGAGGGACACTTAAAAAGAATAATAGAAAGCAAAAAAAATTTTTTGGAATTTCTTGTCTGTCTGTATGTATGATCACGCTAATCTCCGAAAGTACTGAACTGATGTAAATGAAACTTTTTTTGTTGTATAGCTATTAAGCCTGGGCAACATTTAGGCTATAAGTTATTTTGAAAACTGGAACACCTGATGAAGAACCTTAACAGAACAGCTAAACTATAAAAAATATGGAAATGGTGCCTTAACAAAAGTCGTTCAACCTGATGAGCATTTTCTGATGACTTATAGAAATTGAAGATCTGGAACATCTGATGAAGAACTGCAAGAGACCAGCTACACTATAACATATATGGAAATGGCGCCTTATTAAAAGTCGTTCAACATGATGAGCAGTTTCTGCTGACGTATAAAAATTGAAGATCTGGAACATCTGATGAAAAGCTCCAAGAGAGATTTTTCATCTAAGCGAAACTCACGCGGGCGAAGCCGCGGGCGACAGCTAGTATTATATATACGTCATAATACAATACGAATTTCATGATCAGAACTGGGATTTGAACAAAGGGAGTTTTCCCCCTCCCCGTTACTGGTCTTTTTTTTTTTACCAGCGATCGAACCCCAAATCCCATGGTTCAGAAGTAATGACAACCACATTATGACCACATCTTTAGTTTTAATATTCATGAGGAATTTTTATTTAAGTTTCATTTGACATTTCATTGTATGCATGTCTAGGCGGTACGTTTTCTGTGACACATAATAAGTATAAATATTTATGAAAACTTCTAAAAACAAACACTATCTTTATTGCATTAATAAAATGTCGCTACCCGTATCATTAATACTAGAATTCATTAGCTATGCTTTGTAACTTCGATGTTATTGTAAAATATTAGTTTTTAAGCAAAATTCGAAAGGAATCAATTAACATACGCTACAGTAATTCAGGGGTCCGATACCCAAGTCCGATTTATATATATTTGAAAGAATATTGTCCATGGAAGTAATAAGTATTTTGTTGTACAAAGTACTTATTACTTCCATGATATTGTCCGAATATTTTTTTTTCAGAGTAAGAATTAGTGACACTTTGCCTTTCATTTCGAATATAAGGAATGTAAAAAACCGAGATTTCAGGTTTTGGTACAGCTTACAAAGTTATATAGTACTTATACCATAAAATTATACATATAAGTTGTATTTTTAAAATGTTAAATATCGAACATCAATCGCAAACGTGCGTCGTCGAGCATTTATTCAATTCCTAGCTTTCGCCCGCGCTGTTGATCTCTCGGGAACCGTACTTTGTTCCGGGTGATAGCCTATGTCCTTTTCTGGACCCCTGACTATGTGTATGCAAAATTTTATGACGATCGGTGCAGTAGATAAAGCGTGAAGAGGTAACAAACAAATATACATACGAACGCACTTTCGCATTTATAATATTAGTTACAATTAGGATACAACACCGCTGCATTTTTCTGCATATTTTTCTAACTAATCAATAGGGAACTAAATTATGTTTAAAATTCATTCCCGCCCTAGGGAAAAAATAATAACCATGACTCTTTTTTGTCTAATTCGAGTAGCAGGTTAAAGATGCTGCATGGGATGCAGCATCTTTAACCCAAATCAAGCATACAGATTTAGTAATTCAAAGTGGACTGTAAAGCTGTATAAGTAGAATAGATCATCCTGAAGACATCCATAAGGCACAGGTAGCTGAGATTCCTGAGTCCGCCCACACTAAGAGTCAAATCTTTCTGAGAATTCATCATTATGATCAGCACAGTCTTCCTGTTTGTCACGTCGAAATTCTCCCATTTACAATCATACACTGCTCTCTCAAAAACATCACTCGAATCCAGAAGCTTCTGCCCCGTAATACAGTCCATTGTCACTTGCACTAATGCAAATGGCATTAATATGTACGTGTTTTCTATTCCTCCTAAAAATTCCGCAATCAGAGATATAATTAATAACCCAAATTCTATACCTATACAATTTCTAAATACTTTCTCAATTTTATACAGAAAATATATATTGGTTGTATGTTTATCTACGATTATACGCAGTTGGTCTTTTACGTATTTATTCAAAACTAGATCTTTAACTATTTTCTCTTCTTTAGTTGGATCTACAGATACTTTTGCTGTGATATTGTAGTTTTGATAAAAATAATCGTTTGCATCATCCCATATATTGACTAGTTCTTCGCTAAGGCTTAGCATTTGGGCCTCTAAGTACCCAGTGATGATGATGAAGAAGGTGGAAATGTTGGCAGTGGCGTAGACGGTGAATATACACGCGTTCAGAGAGAGAATATATCCGATTTCATAGTTAGGCGACACGAAGAGTGGCTCCAATCCTGAAAATATAAAATACTAGCTTTTGCCCGCGGCTTCGCCCGCGTGAATTTCCCACGGGAACAGTGCTTTTTCCCGGGATAAAAAGTAGCCTATGTGCTATTCCAGGTCATTATCTACCTCTGTACCAAGTTTCATCGAAATCCGTCCAGTAGATTTTGCGTGATTGAGTAACAAACATCCTCACAAACTCACAAACTCACAAATTCACAAACTCACAAACTCACATCCAAACTTTCGCATTTATAATATTAGTATGGATGATTAAGATTCCGAACACTTCCATGTCACCGGACAAATTTATGATGTAAAAGTCGATAGGTTATGCAATGTTTATAGTAGTAACAATAACATTAGTGGCAGCACTAACTAGATTATAATACAATAGACAGTTGTATGAAACCAAAAGAAACAGGACCCCTGATCTCTGCCTATCCACACGGGTGTGATAATATGCATGTATGCTATGCACAGTATGTAAAAGAAACAGATTGACCCAGAATAAGAGCCAGTCCCCACCAAAGCACAGAATTAATATAAGTACTAACCAAAGCGAAGATGAGAGAAATTTCTCTGCTGACATATTTGCTTCGATCGCACCACACAAATATGACATATCTTCGGTGATAACTATCAAAGCTGATTGGAGACAAAATAAGGAAGTCCTGTTTTTTAAAACACATCTCCTCTTGTCTCCTCTAGTGGAATCTGAGACTAAAAGGTTTGATATTTATACAAAAGTTAGAATGAAAGGATTCGAACTCATTCTTATATATCCATTCGTTAAGGCTATTTTTTTTATTAAAAGAAGAAGAAAGATAGCAAATAAACGTTTACCGAAAAGAAATTCCGTGTCCTCCATCAAGTGCCTCCCTGGCAGCAGCAGTGGTTTGACACAGTACACCACACCGTTCCCTATAACTATGCACCAGAAAGTTATAGCCGTCTTCTTCACCCGTTTCAACACTTCTAGAATTTTCCTCGTGGATCTGCTATTGGGATCAGCTTTTGAATCATAAGTTAAGTATTCACTCATCGTATGTCTCAGAATATCTCTGGAAAAATTTTGTGAATACTTGAGAAAAAAATCGATATCCCAAAGTATCCTTAAATGACTAACTGCGTCTTGAAGAGGGATTTTCTCTACCCGTGTTTACTAAAATTAAATAAAATACTGACCTGTAGTTGGGACAATACTGATTAACATCTTCCATCCACCCAAATCACCACATGCTTCCAGTGAAGGATAACATAGTGAGGAGACACGCACACTAGCTGATTATTCAAATCACCAGTTTATATGCCAATTGCATGTCAGATGTTCAGATGAAAAAAACTGATCCCGATGTTAGTTATAACACACTCGATAAGAAAGAAGTAAGATTGAATGATATTATTAATGATTAGACTTACTGATTCACAAACATATAAAGAAACTTGACGGTGCTGATCTCACTGGACATCCCGAGAGAGAAGATGACCATCGCACTGATGACGTCACCAGTCTGCGGGCACCTCCAGAATACAAACCAAGCCATAGAGAACACGTACACGTAGATGTAGCACGAGAATATTATTACAGTAAAGATGTAAAATATTGTTGGAATTTCTGAAAAAAAAAGTAGCATGCAGACGGTTTACCAGAGCCAAGAGTATAAAGATGCAAAGATCATTTATTTTTGGATTTTTGAGCATCTCAGATGCAATTTTAGTACTAAAGTACTCTCATATAGAAATGCTCGCATGGAGAGTACTTTAGTACGCAAAGAACATGTTTAGCTTAGCTGAATAGTGGGCTTATTGGTAAAATTGGGATTCAGATAGATGCAGTGACGGGTTGCTACCTGAGCCCATGATAGGAATCCCCAGTTCTCAAGACATTAAAATCAAAAGATTTGACCGTAAATGATGCATGCATATTTTGCGATTTCAGATGGGAATCAAACCTACTGCCCGTTGACCTAGTTTTCAATGATGTTGTTATCTATCAATTAAACGGCTTCTACATACTCTTTTCATGCAATGGATCCAAATTCAACGATAGTACCCGAAGAAGCTTCGAAGTACTCGACAACATGGTGGGCAGATCGCAGTGTTTCAAACCAAATTTGCCAAATCTCTTAAACATGGTTGTATCCTATTATTTTCATCCGTTTTGTATACACGTACAGTACACCCTATAAGTAAATTAATATAAGTTAAACTAATGTTAAAATAAAATATTGTTTTCATATGAATATGTCAGTTAGATATTAGTTACTCAGAAATGTAAAAAGATTATGTAGGAAAATAGGTATCATGTTATCTAATCCTCCTTTTTGAAGGGCTATAATTATATTAAAGGCAGACATTTATTTCATTAATATGAGTATCATTGAATAAACCAAAACACTATACCGTAGTTTTTTTAATTTTACGTCAATTAATTCGTTTAATCTTGAAAGTATCACTGAATTAAAGATTACAAACACTGAATACAAAAAAAAAAATAATTAAAATTCAAAATGGCGACCACGACCCTTCAATGCAATGATTGCAAAATTCACCGTCTAATCTCTAACCGTCCGCCGTCCACCTTTCACCGTCTAATAATCTAAAAAGAATAAAAATGAAAATTAAAAATTAAAAAAAAAAAAATTGTACCAGTCTAGATTTTGAATGTGTCCCGACTGTCGGAACTAGACAACTAGTATTGTTTTGTTCTTCTTAGTTTTTTTATAGCTCATTTTGAAAAATACTATATTTTGAAAAGAAATTTGAATAAAATTAAATATTTTGACTAAGAAATTTTGGCAACCCTAGGCAGAAGACGGTATCTAACTATTAATTAGTGCCCAAGCACTTAATAATTTACATTAAAATTGTGGCAAATACCTTTGTAATCTAATAGGTGTATTTTTAACATTAAACACACTACAGTACCTCGCTTGTGGTAACTTGCAACTGAAATATTGCACTAAATGCTGAAAATTATATACATATAACACAAACAACATATGATTTGGTAAGTTCGAAACCAGTTGTCAAGTAATTAATAATTTAGACTAAATTCTAGGGTCCGGTTCGAATAATATGTTCTATTATTACATGTTTTGACGACCTCGGCCTTGTGGTTATCACGCCGGACTGTCACATCGGAGGTCCCGGGTTCGATCCCGGTTATCATCATCATCTGTCCCATCATCTGGGGTCGGCGCAAAATGTCCTTTTTCTCCACAATTTTCTATCCTTAGCCATAGTTTTATCCACTCCCAATACCTTCATATCCTCCCCAACATAATCCATCCATCTCTTATTAGGCCTTCCTCTCCCCCACCCGGTTGGGTCGAGATGGAAAATTATATTTTTCAGATTGTCCTGGTCTTGAATGTTTATCTGTATACGTAAGTATTTGTTATATATAAAAAAAAGGAAAAAAGGTGGAAATGACGTGATAATATCTAAAATCCATACTTCCATACTAATATTATAAATGCGAATGTTTGGATGTGAGTTTGTGAGTTTGTGAATTTGTGAGTTTGTGAGGATGTTTGTTACTCAATCACGCAAAATCTACTGGACGGATTTCGATGAAATTTGGTACAGAGGTAGATAATGATCTGGAATAGCACATAGGCTACTTTTTATCCCGGTAAAGAGCATTGTTCCCGTGGGAAATTCACGCGAGCGAAGCCGCGGGCAAAAGCTAGTATGTAGATATGTATTTGTTATAAAATTTAGTATGTATCCCAAGTCTCGAACTTACTTACATATTTATTTATTTATTTTTTACTAGCTGGCTTTTTTTCGCAAGGACTTCATGACTCGTCTCTGGTCTATTGGAGTTCTTCAGGTGTTCCAGATCTTTGCTTTTTAAGAGTGAACAGAAAATGCAATAGTTTGTCGTGATTACAATCTGATCTGTTTCTATTGGAAAGTTACTGTTCAGTGTTTAGACAATTGTTTGGTACTAAATCTACTTATCTAAATGTTGTACTTTAACGTTCACCAGGAAAAAGAACTTAATTTCTTCTTCGTACTCTCAAAGACGAGTCATTGCAACTGTGTACGTTGTGTAAGGGATCTGGGCGTTTATCATGACGAGAAGTTATTGTTTAAAGGAGCACGTAGATAAGGTACCTTGTAGCAAAAGCGTCTAAAGCACTTATATTCGCTGTGCTTCTACTTTTTCGCTCTGTTAAAACCCTAAATATTCTGGACTTCGCTTTTGTGAGAAGTAACGTTGAGTACCTACGCCTCACAGGTTTGGGATCCCTGGTGCCAAGTTTATACTGATCGAATTGAAAGGACCCAAGTGAATTTCCCACAGGAACAGTGCTTTTGCAATGAAAGGTAACCTATATCCTTCTCTGTACATTTAGCTACATGTACCTATGCAAAACAGTAGATTGATACAGTAGATAAAGCATGTAGAGGTATAAACAAACTCATTTTCGCATTTTTAATATTGGTTAGGATTCGTGTTACCGTCTTACAATAAATTATAATTCTATTAGATTATGTTCCAAAGTATAAGCAGAATTATCAACTCATTCCTATGGCGACCAGCAGTAGCGGATTTAGGGGGTGGGCACGGGGGCACGTGCCCCCCCCAGACTGTGGAAATTCCATCACTCACAGTACAAATTAACAGAGTTGATAAAATATTTGCATAAAATATCAGAATGAACACGAATAAACACTTTTTCTTCAGAGTTCTTGTTTCTAACAAGTTTATTCAATTAGATTTTTTGCCCATCTGTCCCTTTTGAACCTGGTTCGCGTAGTGTATTCTTTCTTTGCCCCTGGCGAGCAGGTAGACCGTTCAACATCAACACGGTTTCCAAAATTTGACGACATTCGAAGGCATTGATATTTTCATCACAATTCCAGCCAGGGCTAAACTTTTTTTTTAGAATTTTACTTATCTTTAAGTAGGTACTATTGTTTTTTACACGACTGACCAAAAAAGAGTGATATGTTTTCAGGGTTTATATAGGTATGTAAGTTTCTTTCTCGGAATGCCAGTAATAGAGAGAGGTGGAGAGCCATTGCAAAAGCAGGAACATTCGCCCAGGGGACGGGCAGTACAGAAGATAGTAGTACGTACGTAGACGTAGTACTACCGGGCAGGTACTTATCTTGGAGTAGGAGCCATTGACTGTGAGCCCTACCCCTAAGTTTGATCGATTTTAGTATGAAAGGTTTATTGTAATATGAAAGACTAGCTGTCGCCCGCGGCTTCGCCCGCGTGAGTTTCGCTTAGATAAAAAATATCTCTTGGAGCTTTTCATCAGATGTTCCAGATCTTCAATTTTTATACGTCAGCAGAAAATGCTCATCAGGTTGAACGACTTTTAATAAGGCGCCATTTCCATATATGTTATAGTGTAGCTGGTCTCTTGCAGTTCTTCATCAGATGTTCCAGATCTTCAATTTTTGTACGTCATCAGAAAATGCTCATCAGGTTGAACGACTTTTGTTAAGGCACCATTTCCATATTTCTTATAGTTTAGCTGTTCTGTTAAGGTTCTTCATCAGGTGTTCCAGTTTTCAAAATAAATTATAGCCTATATGTTGCCCAGGCTTAATAGCTATACAACAAAAAAAGTTTCATTCAAATCCGTCCAGTAGTTTTTGCGTGAAACGCGTACATACATACAGACAGACAGACAGACAGACAGACAGACAGACAGACAGACAGACGGACAGACAGACAAGAAATTCAAAAAAAATATTTTTGCTTTCTATTATTCTTTTTAGGTGTCCCTCTATCCATTTCAGTCAAAAATATTAAATGTACAGACAAAATATTTTTACTGTTTTATTATATGTATAGATTTGGTATGATAGGCTGGTATGAAAGTGTTGTCTATTAACCTTCAAAATTTTCACCTAGTGTTAAAATTTTCAGGGGTTTTGGGGGAAATGTAGTGTATTCATGTTTATTTAACTTTTATTCTTGTCTATTTTACTATTATAATTACTTATTTAGCTCAAAATGTTCTTTTTTACACTTTCTGTAGTAAAATTTCTACGTTGCTAGGGAATATTTCTTTAAACTTACCGCTATATCTTCATTTTTGGTTATTTTATGTTATTTTGGTTTTCCCAATATATATTTCGTGTTTATTTCCACTTTTTTATACTTAATTCTTTAAATTGTGTAAATTTTTACTTGCGTTTTTTCATTGTAAACAATTATGATTGTCAAGCGTTGTCGCATGTCAGATTTTATTTTTCTAAAATTCTATAAATTTCTATTTATACCTTTTCGCAAATGTTCTAATTTCGTATTTTATTTGAAAATTATGAAGCAATACGAAATTCTAAATCGAGGCCTATATAAAGACGCTGAATGTCAGAACGAGTCAGTCTTCACTTCTCCGAGAAATCGGAGCGCGGAGCGAAATAAAGGTCTTGTCCCGGGGCCTGCTGACCCCGGGACCCTGCAAGCCTTCGCGTCGTAAATCGTCAATCTAAAATCTCATTGAAGACCTCGTTGCTGTGGACCTGAAGACTCCTCAATTTAAAAACCTCATTGAAGACCTCGTTGCTGTGGACCTGAGGACCGAAGCCTGCACAACCACGACCACTCTGACAAGAGTGACCGACTATGAAGAAGAAGTTTCTTTATTCCACCATAAGTCCTGAACGGCTTAACAGATTTAGATGTGAGAGGTATTGTTAGATTCCTTGCATTCCTCCGAGTAAGTCGTGTTTTTTATTTTGTAATAACTATCTTGTTTCTGATATTAAGTACTGTGCTACTTAGATACTTTACTTATTCCTCTTGAACTCTAATTTAGTTTGTATAATATTCTGAACTTAAATCCAGGACTTTATACTGTTACTTGTTGCCTGTAAGCATTTCCTGATGATGTTTCTGTGACTAGTATAAATTATTGAAATTTCAACCGAAAATTCTAAATTTACTTGTGAAAACATATAATTAATTGGCTTTGAAATTTGTATTTTGTTATTATTTTTGTTAACCCACCTGTCGGTCATTCGAATATACAAAATGCATAAGTTGGTACATTATAAATGCGAAAGTTGGGGTGCGAGTTTGTGAGTTTGTCAGGATGTTTGTTACCTACTCAAAACGCAAAATCTACTGGTCGGATTTCAATGAAATTTGGTACACGGGTAGAAAAGTATCGGGAATAGTAAATTTTTTTTTACTGTTTATCCCGATTTTTCTACGGAAGCGAAGCTCCGGGGCGCAGCTAGTAAAAAAATATGAACACTTCTTTGGATTGCCTTAAAATTAATTCGTTTAAAACATCATTATTTTGTTATAAAATATAGTGTCGTTGAGCATAACACAAGTCTCTTACTTACTTTGGGGCTAACTCAATCTGTGTGATTTGTCCGTATATATTTATTTATCAATAACAATTTGTTACCAATAATTTGTCGACAAAAATGATAATATTTTGTAACTACTATGTGAATACACCTTTATGTTTGCAATTTGCTTGCATACAACTAAGTATTTCCTTGGAATTGTTTACCCTTAGGTACCTTAGGAATTATTTATTGCGGATACTCTGTTAATGTAGATTCCACTTTTATACTTCAAAAAATATATATGTTATATTATCTATATTCTGGTGTTTGTTGTATGTTTCCTAGTGTATCTTTACTTACTGTGTATATTCATGGTGCAATAAAGAGTTAGGTACTTACTTACTTTATTAATAAAACACGCATGTTAATTTGCACAGTTGCACTTATTTAAATACTAGCTGTTGCCCGCGGCTTCGCTCGCGTGACTTTGGCTTAGATGAAAAGTCTTTTTGTGTTCCAAACTGTTTCCTGTGTTCCAATCTTCGATTTTTATACGTCTACAGAAAATGCTCATCAGATTAACCAAGTTTTGCTAAGGCGCCATTTCCGTATATGTTATAGTGTAGCTGGTCTCTTGAAGTTATTCATCAGATGTTCCAGATCTTCAATTTTTATACGTCAGCAGAAAATGCTTATCAGGTCGAACGGTTTTAGCTAAGGCGCCATTTCCATATATGTTATAGTGTAGCTGGTCTCTTGGAGCTTTTCATCAGATGTTCCAGATCTTCAATTTTTATATGTCAGCAGAAAATGCTCATCAGGTTGAACGACTTACCATTTCCATATTTCTTATAGTTTAGCTGATCTGTTATGGTTCTTTATCAGGTGTTCTAGTTTTCAAAATGAATTATATAGCCTATATGTTGCCCAGGCATAATAGCTATACAACAAAAAAAGTTTCATTCAAATCGGTTCAGTACTTTCGAAAATTAGCGTGATCATACATACAGACAGACAGAGAGACAAAAAAAATAAAATATTTTTTTTTTTTGCTTTCTATTATTCTTTTTAAGTGTCCCTCTATCCATTTTAGTCAAAAATACTAAATGTACAGACAAAATATTTTTACTGTTTTTTTATTATATGTATATATATAGATTATCTATATTCTGGTGTTAGTTGTATGTTTCTTAATGTATCTTTACTTACTGTGTATATTCATGGTGCAATAAAGAGTTAGGTACTTACTTACTTTATTAATAAAACACGCATGTTAATTTGCACAGTTGCACTTATTTGAATATGAACAACTTCACATAATGCATGTCTACAGGGCAAACTGTTGAACTTTAAATTGTAAGTAATACTTTTGAAGTATCAACGTCACATCACTATAATGATTTTGATGACTGTCCCAGCCCTAGTATATATTGTCTGTGACGTTTTTTCACTACTCTTCTTGTCTGCGTTGCGTTGCGTTGTTAAAATGGCTGTTTGCTATTGTGCTTTTGTAAGAGAATAAAACACCAGTAAGTACTTCTACTAGTTTATTTTTCTAATAAACCTCAAAAGTCTCAACACAGTTTTGCAAAAAATATTTTGAGTTTGAGAAGCGACTTTTCTTACTGTTAATAAACACAAATCAATAAGACAATTATTCATCTTCGACATTTTACGAATAAAAGATAAAAATAATCTAACACATGATTAGATAAATTGTGCTAAAATCAACGGTGAACAACAGAACTTAATGCAGTGTATGTAGAATATATCATACGTAAAACGTCCATCAGACATAGAAAGTTGAGCTTCTTCAAGCCCCCCACACTAAGAGTCATATCTTTCTGAGAATTCATCAGAATTATCAACACAGTCTTCATATTTGTCACATCGAAATTCTCCCATTTACACTCATACACTGCTCTCTGAAAAACATCACTCGAATCAAGAAGCTTCTGCCCCGTAATACAGTCCATTGTCACTTGTACTAAAGCAAATGGCATCAAAATGAATGTGTTTTCTATGCCTCCCAGAAATTCTGCTATCAGAGATATTATCAGCAATCCAAATTCCATGGCTATAGAACTTCTAAACACATCTTCTATTTTATTCAGAAAGTATATATTAGTTGTATGTTTATCTACTATAATCCTTAGTTTGTCTTTGACGTATCTATTCAATATAAGGAACTTGTTTCTATCATCATCAACACCATCAACACCTTCTCCAAAAATGTTATCCAAGACAAGATTTTCGTAATAATGATCTAGCGCATCTTGCCAGATATTGAGGAGTTCTTCACTGAGACTTAACATTTGGGCCTCTATATAGCCAGTGATGGTGATGAAGAATGCCGAGATGTTGACAGTCGCATAGACAGTGAACATGGAAGCACAGAGAGTCACAAAATAAGCGATTTCATAGTTGGGCGTTTCGAACAGTGGCTCTAAACCTGTAACAATATGAAATCGGGTTATAGGCAGGGCATTTAAACTTTTACCGACAAATTCCTACAACCACGATTCTTATCCTTAATATTATTTTGATGTTTTTAGTCATCCTTATAAAAAAATATATAGAATTTTGATGATCCGATATGAAATAGGAGGGGTAAACAAACTATACTGAATTGCTCGTAAACAAATAAGTCTACAATAGAGATTCTCTCTCTCAGCTGAAAGACGTCCACTGTTGGACAAAGGCCTCCCCCAAGGATTTCATCCATGGAGGGTTTTGCCGTAATCGCCACGCTTGGCAGGCGGGTTGGCGATCGCAGTGTGATGGCATAGTACGCGGAAAGATGCTGCTGCCCATCCTCCGGTGTTTTAAATATTAATAACAATAGATATAATAACAATAAAGATTACTGTTCACAATTAATTAATACGACGTCATTTATCTGTAAATAAAAGTTGACCAGTTTATAATAAGGCTTTCCAGTCATAAAATGTGTTTTTAACGTTATAAATATCAATATGGTTTTTATTTTATTACAGGAAATCTGGTTAAATAACATGAGTCACTTTTTAAAATTAAGATTGAATAATTAACATTACGTACGAATATACATTTTTACCGACCGTAGAATTAAAAAAATCTTTAAATGTTAATTTAAAAAAAAACTGCTGAAGTGACCCTTATAAAAATTGAGGATATGGTTCATTATAATAATATACGAATAATATATAAAATCACAATTGCTGGATTTTTTGTTTTTGTACAGGGTGTTTTTAAAGTATAAAAATTACAAGTCATTAAAAAATCCATTTCGGATTGTTATTTATTGGTGATTTTTTAAATCAAGCTTTTATTATTCGTCCTTACGAATAATAAAAGCTTGACTTAAAAAACCACATGTTTCCTTAAACATGTAACAAAAAATCACCTTCATCCTTCATGGGAATTTTTGTTTGAGAGTTATAACAATATGAGTCTTATAATGGCGTTTAAAAAAAAACGGCGGAGGTAATTTTTGGTGACTACTTAAATTTGCAGTTGTAATATCATAAAATCTATGTAATTTATAAAAATCCCCAACGCAACGTAGGATTTAATGTGACCACCTCCATACAACTAAAAATTCACAGCCCCGTCTATTAGTCTGGAAAGTCGTAATCATAGGAGTATTATGTCAAAGTTAAATTTTAAATTTAAATTGGCAATATTTAAAGCACTTTTAAATTGCAAAATATATTTACAAACAAGTTGACGTCAACAAATTCTTAAACTGAGTTTACTACCGAATATAAAGCGCAAATGAAAAATATAGAAAGAATCTAGCTTAAAAATCAAGAAACACTATGTGCATTATTACCGTAAAGATATTCAGTATCTTCTATCAAGTGTCTCCCTGGCGTCAGCAGAGGTTTGATCCAATACAGTAGGGTATCACCTACGACTAAAAACCAAAAGTACAATGCTCTCTTCTTGACTTGCTTTAATACTTTTAACACGTTGGTTTCGAACCTGCTATTTAGGACAGATTTGGAATCATAAGATAAGTATTCGCCGATCATACTCCTCAATGACTCTCTGAAATGAAAGTAAATAAAAAAATATTGACCAATGGTTATTTATCTATAAAAAAATCTTTATTTCTGTACCATTGACATTAACTTATTTGTGATCGGGATCTACATTTAAGTAAATAATTACCTGTGTTAGGAGATCCCGCTATTCAATAACAACAGTGTGTACATATTTAGGTACCTACTTATTAATCTATGGTGTAATACTTATAAACAAATATTGACCAATGATCAATCTATGGTATTGGACAGAGATTTAGGCGAACTCACTGATAAAGGAACGTATAAACGAACTTGACAGTGCTAATTTCGCTGCAGATCCCGAGAGCGAAGATGACCATCGCACTAACGATGTCCCCGGTCTCCACACACCTCCAGAACACGAACCAGACCATGGAGAAAACGCACACGTAGAAATAGCACAAGATAATAACGGTCGTGAAAATATAGAAGATCTTAGGAATCTCTGAAATGGTAATTTATTACATGACTTTTGTGAAAATTGTCCATCTAGGTGCTTGCGCTGCTTTCAAAAGGCACAGCTTATAAGCTGCCGTGGCAGAAATAATATGGTGACGAAGAGTTTAATTTAGTTTTTATCATTACACTGCAATTTATTATAGGGCCATGGCCCTGCCTTATGACTGACTCATTATGCCAGGTAGCTATAAAGCATTTCAGATAAGTAACTTGAAGAATCCAACACCAGTGCTAGCTTGAAAATAAAGACGACGATTGTGTACACAAATATAAAGAAGTAGTGCTATATTTTTAATAGCTAGTAAACACAATCGTTAACAACCTAAACAAATTCATTGCAATTTAGATGCTATTACGACCATATTAACGTTAACGCATGGTGATTTACATGAAGTTGACTAATTTTCAATCTAATTACTCGAAAATTAAGAGTTTTGATTTGTAATTACTGTTATTTTATGAAGTCGTTTTTCTATATACCTAATTGGTATTTGCATCATAAACTTTTTCTTACTCTTGTCATAATCAGGATCCAAGTTCAGACATAGGGCTCGAAGCAGCGTCGATGAGTTTGACACCAAGGTCCGGAGGTCACAATACTTCAAACCAAACTTACGTAGTTTCGGAAACATTGCTGATGATTTTCATGAAATTATTAAAAGGTTATCTAACTTTTACTGGACTGTATGGTTAGATTAAATTTACAACTTAGTCCTTATGTTTTTTGATATTTTCCAATTTTTTGTACAATTTTCTTGATTTATATTTCTGCAAGAACCATCTACACAATTTAATATAGATTTCTAGGGTTAAAAATAGTGCTGCATGCTTTTTCCGTTATTGGGAATTGCATGCCCTGCTAATACCAATGCAATGATGATGATTACGTCAGCTTTATGTCATGACCTTTTTTTTTGTTTTTTGTTCGCAGGGGAATGCTTTTACGCACTGAGTGTGGGACTCCTGGGCCGCTAGTCGGCCCAGACTACCCAAGTACCCACTAAACTCCTGCGGATGCCATTGCATCGGCCATCTACAGGGAGGCGCCTCAAATTTATGACATGACCTAATTTAGTATTGTTTAGCTTTAGCTGAATCCGAGTTATTTGTCAGTGTTACTGATTATGCTAGCTAGTACCCGCGGCTAAATTATCAGACATCATAGGTTATCAGTTTTTTTTTTAGAACGACCCGCCTCTGCTTCGCTCGGGAGGTATATACATAAATTGAGGCCTATGTCACTCAGGTATAAAGTAGCTTTCTATTGGTGATTTTTTTTTTAATCGGTTCATTTGTTTCGAAGATGGGTGTTTGTAGGGTACCCCCTACTCACATACACTTCCTATTTATAATATCAGTGTGATAAATCACACTGATTCACAATTTATTCGTATAGTTATGGATAGTATTGATGAATGTATTGTACTTACTAAAATATTTTGTTTTCAAGTTAAGTTTTGCAACTGATATAATGAGCAGTATAAGATCAATATGTCCTACCTACGCAAAACTGAACGACTCATACAAAAACGCACGAAGTTCTAAATTTATGTAGTAATAATTCCATGACCATTTTGTTTTGCTGCAACACACCCCCATTTATTGATTACTAGCAGCCCGCCCCGGCTTCGCATGGGTGGACATTTATTTTCTAAACATTTGTTTTTTACTTATTTATTTAAAACTTTATTAGACCAAGATAATACAATGGTATAAAAGGCGGGCTTAACGATAACAGCATTCTCTACCAGTCAACCTTCGGGATAAACAGAAATAAGCATGGCATGTGTGCACAAAGTGACTAAGTTTGTATAAATACTACAAATATACTACATAAATATGAAAACAAATAAACATACATACAAATTGAATGCAGAAAAAAGCAAAAATTACATATATTAAGTACTTGTGACGATAGGCTTGTTTATTTTGATAAAGATTATTAAACTGTTGTTAATATCACCGGTCAAAAAACACCTAAAGATTTAAAAGCTGTATATGCTGAAATATAAGAGATAGATAAATACTTACGCGGACTTTTTTGTAGACCTATTAAGATACATAAATATCCCATACATTGTTTAATTATATCTACAAAAGCAAACCTGGAGCAATTTCATTAATCTGAGGTGATGCCTTTTTGCATAACATACTCCATTTTGGAATTATATATTTATGGTTCTAGTTACATACACTAAACTACGTATAATTTAGCAAATATTGATTTGGTAATGAGGGATATTGAATACTACTCCAGATGCAAGCCGATCATTTAGGAATTAAGTATTAACTGACTAATGAAATACCTCTGTCAGAAATTTTGCATACTATACAGTTAAGACAGACCGTCTTTAACTAAATGTCAATACTAAAATATTAATGCTTTTTCCCATACCTTGGGTAGGTAGGGTAGAAATTTCAAGGCATTCCTACCCTACTTAAGTGAGCTTAGGGCCTACGCTAAACCGACAACTGGTGGCGGATGCGCCCGCCACTATTTTAGATTTTTTAAAACAGTCACGGGAGTCTTCCCAAGTTTAGGCTGTTTGTCCACCGAATCGGAGAGAGGCAGAGCAGAGCGCAACGGTGCAAATTGCGGACTATATTTCCACCGTTCCCACCTCTTTAGTATTGGCATGTAGGGGCACCAGGGTGTTTTTAGTGGATCCTAGTCCCACATGCCGCTTCACTGCCCGACTATTGAGAAGTGAAGCGGTATGCGAAGGCATTTTCACCTCGATAAAAAAAAAAGGTGCGGACTGTATCAGTTCAAATAGAAGCGGAGCTAGGTAATGGAACGAAAAGAGAAAATAATGTGTAACTCCCTGTCCACTGAAGATCTCTGCTTTATAAATAACTTTCAGAAACAAAGAAAACTAAATAAAGGCTTGTAATTAAAGCTTCAGCTTCAACCTTGTGTATTATTTACCAGTTCTCTACGTACTACGTTATTATGTTAATATCCTTATTCCTAATATTCCTAATTCCTAATATTCCTAATTCCTAATAATATTATAAATGCGAAAGTTTGGATGTGAGTTTGTGAATTTGTGAGTTTGTGAGGATGTTTGTTACTCAATCACGCAAAATCTACTGGACGGATTACGATGAAATTTGGTACACGGGTAGAAAAATACCGGGAATAACACATAGGGGTACTTTTTATCCCGAAATTACCACGGGAGCGAAGCCCCGGGGCGCGGCTAGTATGTTAATAAAAAAGCCATTGAAACACAGTTGTTTTTGCAGAGAACTAAGAATAATTAAATTTTGCAGTTACATAAAACTCTATTTGAACTCTACTAATGAGGGTGGCTGGCTCGAACTCTGCGATTTCACGCACCATTTCCCAAATGCAACGTGCTAAATCGAATTACTTACTTACCTAGTTACCTAAATACTTACCTAAAATATTTTTATGATTTAGAGGTCTGAAATTTTATATTTTGTACTTCACGAAGCCTTAACAAAATGTACTTATACGTAACCCGATAAATGGAAGACATACCTACAAACTTACAGCTATACTAATAATATTCCTTTAATAAAAAGCTTCTTTGTGGCGTGAAGGACAAACAAATAAAAAAAACAATACTTTGACATTAATATAATTTATTAATAGGTAATATTCAAACACAAGACGACGCGGATATAGGTAGCCTAAGGGGCTTAGAATTACACAAATTACATGATATTGTTCTAAGAACTTGTGAGGGTTAGATAAATACCATTTTAATCCTTTGTCCGCAGCGCTGCGTACGCTGAATAAATACCTCTATTGATCCTCATCAGCAACTCAAAGTTCATGATAGATATGCCGCCGGCAGACAAGTTTAGTGTCTTCTGAGCATTCATCAACATACACACAATAGTCCTTCTGTTGGTTACATCAAAATTCTCCCATTGACTATCATAAAGAGCATTCTCGAAAATTACCCCTGCATCTATCAATTTTTGCCCCGCCAGACATTCTATCCCCACTTGGATGTACGCAAACGGTATCTGAATATATGTATTTTCCAAACCACCTAGCAGCTCCGTGATGAGAGCGACTATCAACACGAGCAATTCTCCAGCAAAAGCATTCTGGAATATACTCTGAGTTTCTCTTATCAAATCTATATTAATCACGTGAAAATGATTGATCTCTCTAAGCTTCGTTCTAACATAAAGATTCTTGATAACTTTTTCATCGACATGATTACTTGGTCCTGGATTATTTTTGGCATCTTCACAATACTGCTCAGCGTCTCTCCAAATAGTTCTAAGTTCGGAACTCATAGCTATCAGTTGAGACTCGGTGTAGCCCACTATAGTTAGCAGTAGGACGTTGATCTGGGCAGGAGGGAACACAGTGAAAATGACAGCTAATACCATGGCTATAATACTTAATTCGTAGTTGGGAGATTCCGTAGTTGGTTCCAGGCCTGCAACATAGAAAAATCATGTAATTTTATAGACTTCTAAAGATTAATAAATAAGCGAATTTGTTTGATTTGAAATTATATTGCTTACTTTCCGAAAAACTAATTTTGATATCATTCAATACACGTGTAAAGCACATACTAAATCTATGGGTAAAGCAAAAATTCGACAAACATAAAGTTATTTCAATTATTCAAAATTGATCCAAGAGAATACTAACCATAAAAAGGAAACTTATCATCAACAATCCTCCTCTGAGTAGGGTGAAAGATGGGCCTCGCGCAGAAGACGACTCCGTTGCCAATGATGATCATCCAATAAATGGCCGCCCTCTTGTACACGACGCGCATGTGCTGGAGGACGTGTCTACCCATCCTGCTGCTGGGGTCCAGTTGTGCGTCGCAGGCCAAGTAGTGATCTAAAAGGTCTCTGGTCGCCAATCTGAAATAGCATTTCTGTCAGTGAAATCTTTCTGTAACAAGTATTTTAAAAAGGAACGCGGGACGCTCTACTCTCAATACGTGGCCATAGCCTCAATTTCACTATAATTAAATCGTATTTTTGATTTACTGACTACAAGTTTTTGATTGAGTGAAGTTTTTGTTTTTGATTTTACTGACTACATGTTTAATTTTCATGTTTTTATTTATCTTTTTGTCATACTGTTGTGTTTGTATTTCTCTTATTAATGTAATTATAACGTGTGTGTCTTTTTGATAACAATAAACAAATTATCTATCTATCTATTGAGTGACATTTAGGTATGGATTCTGTTCCTATAAACGTTCCATCATTTATATATAAATATATAGATTCTACAAACCATGTCTACAAACTGTTTTCGAGAGTCATTACGAATCGTCTCGCTCGCAGGTTCGACGACTTCAGCCTCCCGAACAAGCCGGTTTCCGAAAAGGCTTTAGTACCGTAGACCACTTACATACGCTGCGGCAGATTATACAGAAGACTGAGGAGTATAATCAGCCATTATGCTTGGCGTTTGTGGACTACGAGAAAGCCTTCGATTCGATCGAGACCTGGGCTGTGCTACAGTCTCTCCAAAGGTGCCAAATTGACTATCGATATATCGAAGCGCTGAAGTGTTTGTACGAAAACGCCACCATGTCGGTCCGTCTCCAGGATCAAGGCTCGAAACCTATCCAGTTGAAGCGAGGGGTGAGACAGGGAGACGTTATATCTCCAAAACTGTTCACCGCCGCCCTGGAAGATGTCTTCAAGCTTCTGGACTGGAGCGGACTCGGTATCAATATCAACGGCGAGTACCTCACTCACCTTCGATTCGCTGACGATATCGTAGTCATGGCTGAGACCTTGGAAGACCTAGGCACAATGCTCGATG
Organism: Ephestia elutella; assembly: GCA_018467065.1. Classification (NCBI taxonomy): domain Eukaryota; kingdom Metazoa; phylum Arthropoda; class Insecta; order Lepidoptera; family Pyralidae; genus Ephestia; species Ephestia elutella. The sequence goes on from CM031566.1 coordinate 16,442,439, forward strand.
GCCTCTGTAGAGCCTCTCAACAAGTGGGTCTAAAAATGAACATGGATAAGACGAAAATCATGTCTAATATCCGTGTCGCACCCACTCCTCTAAAGGTTGGAGACTTTACACTCGAAGTTGTTGACAATTACGTATACCTGGGACAAACAGTTCAGTTAGGTAAGTCCAACTTCGAGAAAGAGGTCAACCGTCGAATCCAACTCGGCTGGGCAGCGTTCGGGAAGCTTCGCGATATCTTCTCGTCCAAAATACCGCAGTGTCTCAAGACTAAGGTCTTTGACCAGTGTGTGTTGCCAGTGATGACATACGGAACAGAGACATGGTCGCTTACTATGGGCCTCATAAGAAGGCTCAAGGTCACCCAAAGGGCGATGGAGCGCGCTATGCTCGGAGTTTCCCTGCGTGATCGAATCAGAAATGAGGAGATCCGTAGGAGAACTAAAGTAACCGATATAGCCCGCAGAATCGCCAAACTTAAGTGGCAGTGGGCGGGGCACATAGCTCGCAGAACAGATAGCCGTTGGGGCAGAAAAGTTCGCGAGTGGCGACCACGAACCGGAAAACGTAGTGTTGGCAGGCCTCCCACTCGGTGGACCGACGACCTGGTGAAGGTCGCGGGTTGCGCATGGATGCGGGCAGCGCAGGACCGGTCGTTGTGGAAATCCTTGGGGGAGGCCTTTGTCCAGCAGTGGACGTCTTTCGGCTGAGAGAAGAAGAAGAAGATATAGATTCTGTTCCTATAGGAACAGAATCCACGTCAGGACTATCGATAATCAAAGATTGATTTCACAAATTCGTTGCGTCATTTTACTGAATTTCTATGACAACTTTATGGCTTCGGCTCTTCGATTTACTGAAAGAAGGAAGAGTGGCTTACCACTGTAGCTTACCTGTTCCACAACAAGTAGTAGTACTTAATGGGGCCTATCTCTGTGGAGATCACCAGGGACATCACCACCATTCTGTAGTAGCCCAGGCCGATTTCATCGGCCCTGAAATATGACCATTACACGAATTTTAATTTAAAACATGCTGGATTTGTAGGATTAAAAAAATTCAAGATATTCATAGGTATTTAGTACAAATTTTATTAAAATTGGCTCTGAAATTATATTTTTATCTCAAATTTAAATTCAGTGGGATAGGAATAGAGCTGAAAAAAGTCAAAGTTAAATGATAGATTGTTAAATATTAAAAAAACAGTATAGTTTACCTGATGAGAAAAAACCAGAGACCAGAGAAGAAAAACACGTAGTAAAAGCCGAATACTATGAAAGGGAGCAGCAGTTTGAATAAAATGTGTATACCTGCAAAATACATCGTATTAAATCCTCTATAGTCTGAACACAGATCTTACTCGTTTGCTTATAGTCCGGTCATTCTATGTAATCAATGTATGGGGAAGAAAAACTAATTCATAAAGTTTTGAAACTTGTGTGACATATACCTTCGGTTGTGGTGTTCAACGCTCACTACCCTCCCCTGCCGACGCCCCCCCCTTTACTCTGAAATGTGTCCCCTTTACCGGTTTTTTCACTTTTACTCGAAAAATATGATAGAAACGAAAAAGGTGTCAAAGGCAAAGATGATCCTTATTAAATTCTTAATAAAATATGTCCTTTGTCTTATTTTGATAGACTTGATGGTTTACGAGCTAAAAGTTGTGTTTGGGGCACATGTTGTGAAAATGTACCTAAAAAGAGGGGTATTGTTGCAGTTTTACTATTATATCTCGAAAAAACCCAGAATTTCGAAAACATAGTACTATTAAAAGTTTTAGAACATTAAATTCTGCGTTTAATGGGACTAAATACATATATTTTGGACCACTCTGTCCTATATACTAGTGCTCATCGAAATTGCACAAATCCCACAGATATTTTAAATGCGAAAGTTTTGATGTATGTTTGATCCTCAACTACGCAAAATCTACTAGACGGATTTCAATGAAATTTCATATACTGCTAGAAAAATACTGGGTATACTGCATAGGGTACTCATTATCCCAAAATTCCTACGGGAGTAGGGCCCCGAGGCGCAGCTAATATAGCATTTTTCATAGGTATGGAAAACTTGCTACGCCCCGGGGCTCCGCTCAGTTGGGAATTTTGGGATAAAAATATATTAAGTGATTTTTCAAGTCTTTCTCTATTTGTGTACTAAACTTCGTCGAGATCCGTCCAGTAGACTTCGTGTGATTGAGTGACAAAAATTTCAAGTTTGTATGGGAACTTCATCATTTATGATAATATACTAGATGCGCCCCGAGGCTTCGCTCCTGTGAGAATTTAAAAAAAAAAGGAGATTATATGCATTTTTAGGTTTAACTCTACTTGTGTACAATTTTTTGTTGAAATATGCCCGGTAGATTTTGTGTAATTGAATAACAAACATACATCCGAGACATCCAAACGTAAAAATATGTATGTTTGTTACTCAATTACACAAAATCTACCGAGCATATTTCGACGAAAATTAGTAGACGAGTAGAGTTAAACCTAAAAATGCACATAATCTACTTTTTTTCTGAAATTCTCACAGGAGCGAAGCCTCGGAGCGCATCTAGTATATATTATCATAAATGATAAAATTTCCATACAAACTTGACATTTTGTCACTCGATCACACGAAGTATACTGGACGGATCTCGATGAAGTTTAGTACACAAATAGAGAAAGACTTAAAAATCACATAAGATAATTTTATCCCGAAATTCTCAACTGAGCGGAACCCCGGGGCGTAGCAAGTTTTCCATACCTATGAAAAATGCTTTATTAGCCGCGCCTCGGGGCCCTACTCCCGTAAGAATTTCGGGATAAAAAGTACCCTATGTGCTATTCCCGGTATTTTTCTATCCGTGTACCAAATTTCATCAAAATCCGTCCAGTAGATTTTGCGTAGTTGAGTATCAAACATACATCTAAATTTTCACATTTACAATATCTGTGGGATTTGTGCAATTTCGTTGAGCACTAGTATTGGACCGAGTGGTCCAAAATATATGTATTTAGTCCCATTAAACGCAGAATTTAATGCTCTAAAACTTTTAATAGCACTATATTTCCGAAATTCTGGGTCTTTTTCGAGATATAATAGTAAAACTGCAACAATACCCTCTTTTTAGGTACATTTTCACAACATGTGCCCCAAACACAACTTTTAGCTGGTAAACCGTCAAGTCTATCAAAATAAGACATAGAACATATTTTATTAAGAATTTAATAAGGATCATCTTTGCCTTTTGACACCTTTTTTCGTATCTATAATAGTTTTCGAGAAAAAAGTGAAAAAACCGGTAAAGGGGACCCATTTCAGAGTAAAGGGGGAGTAGCGTCAGGGGAGGGCAGGGAGGGTAGTGAGCGTTGAACACCACAACCGAAGGTATATGTCACACAAGTTTCAAAACTTTATGAATTAGTTTTTCTGAAAACATAGAATGACCGGACTATTAGGTATTGCCCAAAATAAGATTTAAGTAAGTTTATGAGCTCACCGTCCTTATTCCGGCTGTCGATGTCGAGCACCACCAGCCGCAGCATGCTCGTCACGTTCCACAGCATGCGCGGCAGGTCGCAGTGCAGGTACTTGCTGAAGAAACCCCAAGCCATTGCAGCTCAGGGTACGTGCCCTAAATGCTCTATGAAAAAGAGGGAGCTACTCTTCAGTAAGGAAATGAGTACTATATTTCAGTCAAGATCTCTGTTTACAAAAAATTCATCTTACATAGTAAGGAAGTATCCAAACAAAAAGTTAAACAATAAAAATAATACAAGCATAAAACGAAGACAAAACTAAGTTTTAATTTCCACGATAACTCCTAAAAATCTAGATTTTAAGGGTTGGTGCTGAATTCGATAAACCCTTGGGTAATTAATGCTTGTTTGAATTACCTGTAGAACTGATAGGATATTATACCTCCCCAACGGGTATTGCAGGTTTACAGAAACTAAGTCATCAAAAAATTGTGTCTAGCATTTTTATTTAACTTTACTTTTTTTAATTATCAGTTTTAATTTATTTATACGACACTTTTATTTTAATTGTTAGACGAATCAGTCTACTTAAAAATTATAATGTCATTTAAGCTTGCATTTTTTATGAGCGGACAATCAAAGTGTGAGAACGTGGAGGCTGAAAATTAAATATCTAATTGTTTCTTCATGATGAATATTATCATAATTAATTTGGACAATTGACTTTAAAAGTCTATAGTTAGTTAGATTTTGTAAGGTCTAGTCAGTTCAATAAAACTAATACTTACCTAAGTATTTTGAGATGTAAAGTTCTTTCTCAATTTATTTTTTCTTACTTCTCAATTTTACTTAGGTAGACTTACTCATTATGAATTTTTTTTATATAAGTATACGGACAAATCACACAGATTGAGTTAGCCTCAAAGTAAGTTCGCAACTAGCGTTGCCAGGCGTCCGGATAAAGCCGGACATAGGTAGGCTTTTTGATTGCGTGTCCGGCCAAAATAAACGGTGTCCGGCCTGTCCGGCTTTTGTTAGGCTTTTTACATTTAGAAAACGAGCGAGCGCCGAGCGTGGCCGAGTGCAGGCGACGAGAGTCGACTGTCGCCAGTAGTTTTTTTTTGTCGTATCTATTAATACTGAGACAAAATCCTCAATAATGTAGGGTGTCCGGCCTTTCTACACAAATGTCCGGCCAAACTGGCTGGTCTGTCCGGCTATTAGGTTTGGCGACCTGGCAACCCTATTCGCAACTAGTGTTATGAGATACTAACTCAACGATACTACCTATATTTTATAACAAATACATATACAATAGATAAACATCGAAGACCCAGGCCAATCTGAAAAAAAAAAATCCATATTGACCCCGGGACTTCCCTGCCACGGAGGTCATCAAAAATGAAAAAAAAATTATTGCGAAGCTTGTGGGTATGTTTGTTAGTTACTCCTTCAACGCAAAAACGATTGAGTGGACACATTGCACTAGGTATTATATTACTTTCAGGTAAAGCCTGACCAGGAATATAAAAAGCCTCGCCATGTTGCGGGAAAGCAATAGAACTAACTTATACTGGCAACTTATTTAAAAACACAACTGAGTAGTTTTCATAAAATTGCCGTTTTTGAAAAAAGTAAAAAAATGTTTGGATAAGGTTTATATGTTATTGTATTCGATTTGTTATGTCAAAATGAGTACCTTACACTGAAAGGGAACTTAAAATTGCCAGTTTTTCAGCGAGGTAAGGACAGGTTAATTAGAAACAGGCATTCACTCGAACACATCTCATTCACCTGTACGGTAGTGGCAGGTTATTTAGAAACGGGTTAATGAGAAAATGGCCATTTTTTAGTCGGAAAAAGCAAATGTTTAATTCAGCGCGGTTATACCTACTCCACCCCAAAGCAGACCTCGTAACCTATATAACCAGGTGAAAACTTAATTAGAAATATTTAATAAGTGTTGAAGTTATTAAAGGCAGGAAAAACAGAACTTAGGGTTACACAAATACACGCGGCGACAACGTGTGTCTGTACCTAGCGATTGACATTGTTCTATGTTTTAATATATGAGTTAGAATGTTAGTTCTGTGTTAGTTCTATAGAAATAAATGTAACTCGTCATTTGTTCCACTTTTTTTTTTAAAGATTTTCGCCCTGAACTGTCGTCGTCAGCCAGCGATGTACTTTTTTATTACGCGTTGTAGAAATATAAAACTGATGTCAGCCGTTAGTTCTATGAGAGGTCTCACTATTTATGTAATTTTATTTAATAAAATCTATAACATTACAAGAATAAAAGTTTGAAAAGAAATGTTGTGCTCAGCGATGTATTTCTAAAATTCGTAAAAAATATAACCAAATTAGACTTTATACCATAGTTCTTTATCAGATCAGTCTAAATAATTTAGTTTTGCATAGTTATATACATAAAATAAATAAATAAACCACTGCGAAACATATTCCTTATTCATTTGTTAACAAAACGTAAGAAAGTTAACTTAAATTTAGCTCTTATTGTGCATATACATAGGGGCGAAAATAAGCCTCGCCACTCCTGTCGCTAGCGGACGACTGGGGCGACCGGGCGGCAGTGGTACGAACTCCCGCGCGGAATTAGTGTTGCCACCAATCGAAAATATTTAAGATGACAGGTGATGTAGAAAGTATTGTTTACAAAAATAGTTTATTTTTTGCTTTTGTATTTTATTGATTTAGAAGGCCCAAGTTTCCAGATATTATAGCTTAAACTTTCATTATTGAAGTGTCTTATTGCTGTCTGCTAATCTCTTCTGTATAATATTTTCATGTTATAAAACTCCATGTACTCGTCCTTTGGACACGCAGGTTAATTAGAAAATGCAATTACAAATTAAAATTTAGGTCCTAGACTTCCTTTAAAAATAAGGTCAGATCATTTGCCTTGGTGCTATTAATGTACTTATGACTATCACTGAGTGTTACGTTGCCATAAACCGATAAACAAAATAATCACAAGTAAAAAATAACTGGCAGGTGAAATCGGCAAATTTTTGAAAACTACCCAACTGTCATTTCTCCTGTCTTTGACTTTCAATCAATAGCGGATCCAGTATATTTTTATTTCTGGGAAGGGCACCGTTTTCCGTTTTCGAGAATATCGAGATGTTTTTAAGGAAGTTTCCGCTTTTTCTTTGAAAATTTCGAGAACGACACATCACTAATGGTGAATTGGATTAATTTCTTGGAAATATACTTGTAAGAAACTATTACTACTAAATCCTGTTATTTTAACAACACAAGTCTTAATTTGATATGTACTGTTGTGGCACATGCCTCCACAGTATGTACACAAAATGGCAGTCGGGGATATGTGGGAAGGAGAAATTCGCTACTTCTTTCAATAATGTAGCAATATAAAACGCATCTAATTCAGGGTTTTTATATTTCTGGTCAGGCTTTAACTTGAGTAGTAGTATGCAGGGTAAATACTTTTCATCTCAAATATTTCACCAGGAATGGAGTCCGGGGCGGCTGTCCATGAGCTGTTCACTGAAAATAATATAAACTGCTGGCTGGCTGTATGGATGTATGTAGGTATGTTTAGATGTTTGCAATCTTTCATGAATAAACAACTTAATGAATTTCTATGAAATGTAGAATTAAACTTGCAATCACACAGGCTACTTTTTATCCCGAAATTCCCACTGGAGGGGAGCCCGTGCTCAGCTAAATGCGTTTAGTTTCACGTTCGGTACATACATTTAAAGGTTTTATTAATGATGTCATTCTGACATTGATAGCGACGTAATGTCTGTCTGACAGTTCTAAATAAAACATATTCAAGAACAACAATGGATTGGCACGACGAGAATTTTCTTGTTTTTCTATTAAAATTATCCTTATAAAATAGTAAACATGAAGCGAAACACGCAGCTCTTCGATTTATATTGGGAGGATATATTAGTATCTAAAATTCTGCCTCAACTTACAATCAGAGAATGTTTCAACTTTCGTTGTGTATCGAAAACATGTTTGCAAATAATAAATATGTATTTTTCGAAATTAAAGTCCTTGAAATTGATGAATAAGGGGTTTTCACCGCATACTTTTGGTGTAAGTGATTTCCGTCGCCGACTGTGTAGGTAGAAATTTGATTAAGGTGTCTGAAAACCGCTTGCTTTGCAGGTGTTCACAGGGACATGTACGAAGCTGAATATATTGAATTTAAGTCGCTGCGTGACGCTTACAGATACTGACTTGATCCCTCTCCTGCTCCGCAATCCAGGCTTAACAAATTTGAACTTAACCCAGTGTAAAAATTTGTCAGCAAAATGTTTGCAGCCAATAATTTTGTACTGTAATAATTTAAGAATTCTGAAACTAGGTAGGTGTACCTGGTTAACTACAGGGGCTATGGAGGCATTGGCATTGCACCAGAGCAAGTTGGAAGATGTGGATTTGTCATACTGTGTTTGTATATCTGAGAGTTGCATCTTGATATGCATAAAGAAGTTCAGACATTTGAAGACGGTGAACTTGGAGGGAAATAAACAGATCACAGACAAGTGCCTCTATGCTTTAGCCAAACATAGTAAATCATTGAAACTGCTTAATTTGGGAGGATGTTGTGATATCACCGACAAGGGTGTAAGGTAAGCAAATGATCTTATTTTAGACTAGCTGCGTCCCGGGGCTTCGCTCCCATGGGAATTTCGGGATAAAAAGTACCCTATGTGCTATTCCCGGTATTTTTCTACCTGTATACCAAATTTCATCTAAATCCGTCCAGTAGATTGTGCATGATTGAGTGATAAACATCATCACAAACTCACAGACTCACATCCAAACTTTCACATTTATAATATTAGTAGGATTCTTAGTTCATCTTCTTTGTTGTTGCATCCTCATGGCTGAGGGTTGTGGCCACCTGCAGCTGTAGCTGCCTTGATGAAGCAACAAAGTGTGTGGTTTAACACCTAATGGACTTTGATAAGTGTTGTTAACCTTATAATATCTATCTAGCATCTTGGTACCTATTAGCATTACTAAAACTAGTTCAAGACAATAATAATATAAGTCCTCAAGTCATGCTATTTTTGATAATATTTATTTTGGTATTTACTTCTATTTTTCTTAAAAAGAATGCATTTCCATTCAAACCGCATAGTAGTTTGTCACATTACTAAAAATTAATTGTCTTGACTTATTGACACTTCAATTCTTCAGCTATTCATTTCTAGTACTTTATAGTTTTATGCATAGATCTAGTATAATTCATAACAGTGGCAACATAGAAAAGTATAGATTGAAAATTTCATAGATCTTTAGGATTTTTTTTTTCAATTTTTAACATTTTATAGTGAAAAGTATTGCAGGTGATACACTTTAGTATGTGGATGTCTGTAAACTAGTTTAAAAAAAAATTTCAGAGCTCTAGCACTGCACAGCCACAAACTGGAGGGTCTTCTAATAAGAGGCTGCGTAAAGGTGACTGAGAACTCTCTCAAGCTGATGAGGAACCGGGTTCACATTGACAGGAAACCCATGGACCCAGTGCCGGTGCCTTTATTGGTTCTATAGGTTATGTTGCCCTTAGTCTCTTGTTTGTAGTTTTGGTAATTCTACATGGTTTATTCCCGATGAGTCATACCAAGATTAGTAACACTGTGACTCAAAGGGAAAAAAGTATTGATTCAATTGTTATCTTTAATTTCTGATACTCAACGGGATTACAGAGTTTCGTTTAGTAACAGTGTTTCTCAACGGGAATACAAAGTGCCGATGAGTAAGAGTGTGACTCATTGGGAAAAACATTAGTCGCAATGAGTAAGACTGTGATTCATTGATACTTTTTTTCCCTTTGAGTCTCAGTGTTACTAATCTTGGTATGACTCATCGGGAATAAATCAATAAGTACAGTCAAGAGTGTACATTGATATATGTATATAATTTTAGACCTTATCTCATTGTTTTAAGAACCAATGTGTTACATGATGTAAAAATTTATTTCTTTATTGGTACCTAGTACCTACACTCATGGAACAATTTATACCTAAAGTACATTTATTTATAATTGTCTTATCATGTAAACAATCTTACCATGTCTTTTTATGATTTTACAACAATATAAATTAAAATAGACTTTTAGGAAATTACTTTCGTGGTTAGTAAATGTTTTACGTATGAATGTTTAGGTTTGAACTAATATTTGATTTATTTTCAACAAAATTCAACAAAAAGATTGTTTACATAATAGGACAATTATGGATAAATGGACCATACCTAAAGTAGCCACCAGCAAGGTGTAGAAAATAAGAACTTACATGCTTTTGTGGCAGTTACTTTAGAGGATATCAGTGGCTGTATACAGATACCATTAACATTTTTTTTAGAGTGGTACAAACCAAGTTATGACATGTAACCAACAGGAAAGGCCACTACGGGCAACCTCTGCCAAACATATGCCCTGCTCATACTGTCTGTGATTGTGTGCATAGCTTTCATGCTATTGGTCAGCATATAAATTGTTATTCAATCAATTAATCAAATCATTTATTTCGTGAACATAAGTTTACATAGAGAGGTGTTATACAATTGAGTGAGTTCCTCTAGGTCCCGCCATAAGGCATACAAAATTTAAAAAAGTCATTAATTATAATATTATCAATCATAGTAAATATTAGACTAAATACAAGTAATTTATAATTTAGTAGTCAACAAGATGCAATTATACAATACATATTAGTATTACACGGCGCACTGCGGTGTGCGTGTTTTTCCCCCACAGAGAGCGGCAGATTATTTTGCATAGAAATTTGAACTTGCAATGTCTCCTGTTGATTAAATGCTCTAAGGCAAATCTAAGGTACAATACAGCAGCTATGCCATTTCTTGTTGTATTATATTATTCTGATTACTGTGGATAGAGCAAAATAATCATGTTTAGATAAAAATGTTTATATATAAGAGATGATAGATGTAAGGAGTGGCCAAATTGTTTTATATTTATAGATTACATAATAACATGTATATAGTCCACCTTTTTACATGACTGACCAAAAAAGGAGTGTTATGGTTTCAGGGTTCATGTATGTATGTATGTAATTTCTTTATTCCACCATAAGTCCTGAACGGCTTAACAGATTTTGATGTGAAAGGTATTGTTAGATTCCTTGCATAAGCCTGAATGACATAGGCTATGTAAGTTGACAGTCGTGTTTTTTTTTATTTTTAATAATTAGCTTGTTGTCAATTATCATGTAGAATGAGATTTTGTTGACAAATAACTCATGTGGATGGTACAAATATTCCAATGGTAATGGTATATTTCAAATGTAATCGTAAATGTCCATTCCTGAGATTCCTACCTCCCTAGTAGTACCTCGTAACTATCCTAATCCTAACTTATATTATAAATGCGAAAGTGAGTTTGTTTATTTATTATTTTTTTGTTTATTTGTTACCTAGTCACGCTTTATCTACTGAACCAATCTTCCTGAAATTTTGCATACACACATAGAAGTACTGAGAAGGACATAGGGTACTTTTCATCCCGGTAAAAAGCAATGTTCCCATGGGAAATTCACGCGGGCGAAGTCGCGGGCAAAAGGTAGTTGATAAATGGAAACAAGGAATTTAGGTATTTAAAAAAAAAATTCTTTTGACGCGCTGGACGCTTTGTGGGTAGTGAATGACACTTAGATCAAACCCCCGGCGGTAACGCCCATTCGGTTAAGGCCAGGTCCAACCCCACATTCGAAATAATTCTAATTTTTCATGAAGAAATTTACCTAATTAGAGTTTATTTACGAAGTGGAAAAATAATACAGGATATAGATTATGATCTCTATTAGAGTTTCAATCGTGTACTTTTTAATAAAAATACATATTTTCGGCTTAATTAATTCATAAAGGCACCGAAAATTTAGAAAATATTTCAGCTTTCAAGTCATGAAACTTAAAATTTTCAGCGATAACATATATATATTTTCATATAATTAGTTTATATATATGCTATATTAAAGTCTTAATCGAGCACTTTTGTTTTAAAACTAATATTTTTTAAGATATTTGAGAAATAGTTGCTAAATCGGTACAAAATCTGTTCGATCCTGCCAACGAAAGTAGAACATTGTGTTGTGCAAAAAACTATCTTATTGCAACGCTCACACGGCGCGGTTAAGCGCATATGAATTTTGTTTTTTGCAGCTCAGGTTGGACCTGGTCTTAAAGTCTGATCATCATAACCTTATCATATACTGGCGCACTGATCACAGAAGTGACGACTGTGCGGTTGTCACGATTTTTTCCTAGGCTTCTTTTAAATTGGCTGTGTGTATAACCAAATACAAAATGTATATAAACTATTTTTTTTAGCTGTATTGACTAAATTTGATTTTGCCTTATATATCCTGGCTTTAAAATTTGTAATTATTTGTTAGATATTTACACTGATATTGCTGTGTTGACGATATTAGGAGTATTGCTGGCAAGAACTGGATTCATGGCTCTAAAAAGAGAACCTTAGCGTAGAGGGAAGCTTATACCCAGCAGTGGGTAGTACTTATTTGTGATGTAATAAAATTTAGTTATATTGAAAGTAGATCATTTAGGACGCATTTTGTGCTCATTAATAATAATTGAAAGATATTTTATTTTGTTACATGTGTGAGTTTTACGTATTGATCTGTTGTTAGTAGCATAGGGTTTCTGTTGTTATTCCTTGACCATTATTTTGAAGATTACTAAAAATTTTCGTGATGTGTTGATTAACATTTGTATTTATTTATCTATTGAAGCCATTTAACAAAGTGAATATATATACGATAGTGAATGTATTACGAATACTTACATCATTTTCTGTTTTCTCACTAACCAAGTTTTAAATAGAACAGGTAAAATTAGGTAGGGAAAATTATACTACTAGACTATTACTACTAGGACTAACATAGGGCGGCAAACGAGCAAGCGGGTCACCTGAATTTACTATAATATTACGACAGTAGCAGCATAAGGGGTACATAGAGTATTTTGTCTTTCAAAGTTGTTTCAAAGCATGAAAGTGCATGACGATGGATAGTTTGTTTACCGCGTGTGCTGGTGCTGCCATGCAGCGGTGAAGTTCGGTACCACTTCTTCACTTGCGCTTTGGATGCGGTGACAAACTTAACTAAAGTCGGTCTATTCATAATTGTCCTATTATGTAAACAATCTTACCATGTCTTTTTATGATTTTACAACAATATAAATTAAAAAGACTTTTTAGGAAATTACTTTCGTGGTTAATAAATGTTTTACTTTAGAATGTTTAGATTTGAACTAATATTTGATTTATTTTCAAGAAAATTTAAAAATAAGTTCTGTGAAGATTGTTTACATAATAGGACAATTATGAATAAATGGATCATACTTACATTACTGTAAATTATTGTATTCAATGTGGAAAATAATATTTACCTAATTCAAAGAATTTGGAACTATGAGGATGAATACGGAACACGTTTTATTTAAATCTGCACTAAAATAAATTCATCTACCTAAATCAAAATATTTTCGTTCAACACGTGTATCTTACTCGTACATTATGTATTATTATAATAAGCAAAAAAATTCTACACGATAAAGTCTATATTGGATGTTTGGATTTGTAGTATTTGTAGGTGATGTAAAAAAGTATAAACAATAACGATAATAAATGGGTAGTTAAGTTTAACTATCAAACCGAAATTTGTGTATCTTATTTTTAAGCAGTCAAAGCCAGTCGCCAAAAAGTAGCCTGTCATTATCTCAATGACTGTCATTCTCCAACCCAACGCTCCGACTATCTGCACACCACATCAGTGTATCATATCAATAAATAAACATTGGAGCAATGAAACTATTTATTGTTGTGAAAGAAGGACAAACAAACACTTTTATATAGCAGTATAGATATGACCTTGGTTTTTCAATTTCGTTCACCTTTTGGGATTCATGATAGACAATAAAAATATCTTTCAAATCCGTATTTTGCTTTTCAAATAGCAAACTTATGGTAAAGAGATTGCTATTGCATACGTTTATAATATGAATTATGTCGCTACCATATACCCTTATGTATCTTAGATACCTTAGATGTAGCTTAGAGCAAAACGGACTTGCCGCGCGCGGAAGTCCTTGTTGCTCGAAGGATGTAGGTGTGCTCAGAAGTTACTATTGTACCAGGTAGTTACACCAGTAGTGTAACTGTGAGTCTGAAGAGGACACAAAGTTATTGTACCTGTCTCCGTAAGAAATAATAACTTACGCTTTCATGTAACTACTAGGAATGATACGAATGAAATAAAACTACGCAAATTTTCACAAAATTATATTTTGTGTGATAACACCTGCTACATGTCTTACTGTTATTGTATTTACAATATTTTATATACTACACATCATTAGTAACAAATAACATTCATATCATAACCTTAGAGGGCAGATCTTACAAAATAATTTACCGATTGTGAGTGGCCCAGCGCGGGCCAACTAAAATTATAACTAAAAATACTTAATCTTAATCGCAAATCAGTGTTAATAACATTTGGCAATAAATTACTGGGATAACGCGAAATAATCCTTAAGCGAAATATAACAGAAGTTACCGTAAATATAAACTTTAAACTCTACAGTGTAAAAGAATACAAAATATAAAAAATAACCGCTCAAGTCTGTCGACACTCGCCTACCTAAAGTCATTTTTTCATAATTGTCCTATTATGTAAACAATCTTACCATGTATTTTTATGACTTTACAACAATATAAATTAAAATAGACTTTTTAGGAAATTACTTTTGTGGCTAATAAAAGTTTTACTTTAGAATGTTTAGGTTTGAACTAATACTTGATTTCAACAAAAAGTACTGTGAAGATTGTTTACATATTAGGACAATTATGAATAAATGGACCATACATCGCGTTCATAGAAACATATACATATGCTACAGTGGACTTGAACCAAACCTGTGCAAAGAGACATGCAATTACGAAGGATATAATTCTTGTTTTTTTATGTAAATAAATATTTTATATTCAGGCAAATTCGGTACACAGATTGAGCTAGCCCCAAAGTAAGTTCCAGACTAGTGTATTACTCTGTAATTTTGTCAAAGAATTGATTGCATAAATATTCTTAGATCTTAAAAGGTCAATTTACCAGTGATTTTGATTTGAAGCACATTGTCATAATAAAAATAAATAGAGACAAAGTATAACAATTTTCCACTATAACACTGGACGGGGAACTGCACTATGTCAAAAGAAATAAGGCTGATTTTAGTTATTGTGTACGCAAAACCAGTATGACATTTCCTAGTTTAATCGCAAATCTTTTAACACAGATTTCGTAAAAAAATCCAGCCACTAAGTCTATACAGCCTTGTGTTAATCAAAAGCAGAACATTTACAATATCTTACACAAAAAAGGATGGGACGAGAATTAGGCACTTTGAAGAAACATTTAAAAGACACAAACTGGGATTGTCACCTTATTGTAAATTATAATTAGAATAAATTGACTGTACAAGCTGTATTTTACAATCACGTGTGCACACAAAAATATTCAAATGTAAACATGATATACACATATATAGGAGTCCAAAGAATCTATACCAGCTCAATACGGGTCAAAACATTGCACTTATTTTCAACATAACCAAAGACTTAACATTATTTCTTTGGAAATTAAGTATATATTAATTTAACAAGGTTTCGGGGGCACGCCACGGGCCTACTCGTGAAATTAATTCAAAATGCCGACTATGCGAAATGACATACCAATATTAGCACTACAATAGTATTTGATAGATTTGGTAGTATGCAAAGTTTGCATTTCATATTACATTCCTGAGTAAACAAAGGTTAGATCACTGTTCGCAATTATTAGCTGACCATGATTTTTACTATCATATATTTTAATATTCTGCCTGTCTGATCAACCTACAATACAATAATAATTAAAGTATGTAACAGGATCGCTCCGAGTTTTAGTTAAAAAAAATATTCATAGTCAAAACAGATACCTATTTAGCATCTTACCTACCTCTGAGTCAGGCAAAATTTGGATTGCTACTTCCTATTGATTTAAAGTAAATCTATTATATGACGTCATTTAATAACTGTACAAATAAATAAATAAAATAATTAGATTAGATTAGTAATTAGATTCAGTACATATTTGTCATGATTTTGACAGCAAAACCCATGGTCAGATAAACTCTTGGGCAATCATCAGATTATACAGGCCAGTCTGCACCAGAGCGAGAGATGTGTTTCAACAACCAATAGAATTTCATTATTCAAAATTAGAATTTCGTTAACAAGATCCTATTGGTGGTTGGAACACATCTCACGTGTCAGTGGGTCTGGCCCTAACAGCACCCTCGTGGTCGTGCGTTTCTAGCGAGTACATACAATATTGCACTACATAATTATGCTACATTTCACTGACGTAGTCATCATTATTATAAAACAGATTAAAATACATTCTATCTGCAATTTTGTACTTTATTCAACTTCGATACAGCAAGGCGCTTTCCTCGGGATACCAATTATAATTACAAACGACTTGCGTAACGCCAAATACGCAATTAGACAGCTTTCTCAAATAGCCAGAAACGCAAAATGACAGATAATTTATATGATGCCAGTATTCTTCTTAGTGCGAGATTTTTAAGGGATTAATAACATTATATACATAAAGATTCATAATCACCCAGGCAGGACATTTCATTGGACACAATATCACATAAGGGAAAGGATTTAATAACCTATTTAGAAATAAATACAAAGGCCATAATTATTATCTTTGTTACAAATTATTTTTTCCCATTTAAAACTGAATTTTACTTTTCTGGCGATTGGCATATTGGGCGTATTGGTGCAAATCTTACAATCAGCTGCCAGTTAAGAGGAAGTACGAGTCAATGACAGGTAAGGCAACCCAAGTGGTGTTACGGTCAATATATACATTATAGGACTAACTTACAAAGCATTACATTATTTGTACTGTTCCTTAATTACTATACATTCCGGCCGGGGCGGTTTTTTGGTCAGGTTTACGTCAGTTCCAATGCTAAAGCCGCAAAATCTTGAATACGTCAAAAGTTCACTTAATGTTTACATTTCATCATTTTGCGGTCTTCATATGTAATGGAATGGCAGGCGAGTATTATATAACAGAGTCCAAATTATGCTTTTATAATCACCTGAGCATCAAAACGAATCACTCACGCACTAAAGCGTTCAAACACTTGTTAATAGCACAAAATATACAGATATAAGGGTGTCGCACGTCTTATAGACTATAGCATTGTTTTGGCTCACTTCAACCTCTACTTGGATCCTTCAGCTCAAATTTTCTCCCAATTCGAGTTCAAATTCAGGAAATAGATAAGACTCGGCCACAGACTGTAGTACTATCCACTTTTCACTTTGGGGTCACTGAGCCAGCAGAGTAAGTGAGATCAGTCACATTTCCATTCCCATATAACCAACGTCTCATCTGTTCTACTTCACAGAAGACTGAGGTGTTCTCTTGTTTTGAAGGCCAAGATTAACTTTCCACTATGGGGTTACTGAGCCAGCATAGTAAGTGTCATAACCGACGAGCCAGTCACATAACCGACGTCTCATCTATTCACCTCCACAGAAGACTGTTGTGTACTCTCATTTCGAAGGCCCCGATCTACTTTCCACTTTAGGGTACACTTCATCTCGAGTCAAAATGGCAGAAATTATTTTTTTTTACCATTATTTGACCACTTCCACACACACGGTCACTGAGCCAGCAGAGTATCGAGATCAGTCGTTCTCCTTCGCGAGGCACTGCCTACCCCGCTACCGTCGCACAGTGGAATCAAGCGTCTGCATAGCGAGCGGCGGGTTGATATACCCGTAGTACACATTGGGCTGCTGCGCACGCGCATCCGGGGCCGGATACTGCACCGGCACTCCGGGCTGCACATTCATCATTTGCACAGGAAGGTTGTTGAACTGCTGCTGTGCTGACATCCGGTAGCCATTGAGCCCGTACTGGCTGATAATGTGTGTGTTGAGGTTAGGGGACATGCGCGAGCCGCTGTGCGAGCCCATCTGCATGTGCTGCATCGGGCTCAGGTTGCCTGCAATATATACAAAATACTGATTTAACCAAGACAGTAAGTATGTTAAAAAATCTATGGTTTAGAATCTTATCATCAACCAGTTGAATTTTGAAGCTACAAAAATACTTGCAACAATAATAGTATTACGGGCTACTGGTCTGTGGATTTGGATAAAAACACCTGATGACACTGATGAGATTTTATTCAGTAGCGAACTGAAGAACGAAGCGTAAGTCTAGAAGGTTCCGGTACTTGCATACTTTTCTTGACGCAGGTACGTTTTTTTTTGTAACAATAGCAAATCAACAAACATTAAAGTTTTTTTTTTGGTTTAATATCTACGATCAGTGATGTATAATAACATATAAAGTAAAATTGGAAGTTGTAATTCATACATACATAGAATCACGTCTTTATCCCTTACGGGGTAGACAGAGCCAAGAGTCGTGAGACTCGAAGGCCACGCTTAGCTGAATAGTGGGCTCTCTGATGAAATGGAGATTTAGGTATAGTGACAGGTTGCTAGCCCATCGCCTATGAGTGGAGGAATCCCCAGTTTAAAGCCCTTTCCCTCGATTGACTTTTACAATCTGCGCGGGAAGAGAAGCAGCTGGCACATTCTATGATTTTTCTTCGCTCCCAGTCCAGCATTGTAATTCAGTTACCAAAATATTCCTAAGCAGACAAACATTTTAAGTACCCAACCAAATAAAACAGGAGAAAAAGTGGAGAAGAAGACATAATTTCAAGTGAATAACGTAAAAAAAAAAAAAAGAGATACTCACTGGTAGCATTCCGTGGGTTCCGTGGCGAGTCGAGTTGGTTGTGCGGCGGCGCGTAGTACTTGCCGTGGTAGTGCGGCGCCGGCGTCGGCGACTGCTGCGCGTACTGCTGCGCATACAGCTTTATTAGTACAGACATCGCGGTGTCTGCTTGGAGGGCCAACAATACATCGACTACACGTTTATTGCGTCATCTGACGCACATACAAATCCTAACTATATTACAAATGCGAAAGTAAGTTTTGTTAGTTGGTTTGTTTGTTTGTGACCTTTTCACGCTTTATCTACTGAACCAATCTTCCTGGACTTTCGCATACACATAGCTGGAAGTACGGAAAAGGACATAGGGTACCTTTCATCCCGGGAAAAAACACTGTTCCCGTGGGAAAAATTACTCGGGCGAAAGCTAGTTCAAAATAAATTGTTTAATTAGTAAATATGGAGAACAAGTATATTATTAAGTGTATATGTCTTTAATTATTAATTTTAGGTTTTTAAAATTAATAATACTTTTTCTTCAAATTCAAAATTAACATAACATGCAAAAAACAACACACAATTAACGCACAACACACAATAACATGCAAAAATTTAAGTGAGTTTTTGCTGTTTTGTTATTCAATCACCCAAGATTCACTAGACAAATTTTGATGAATTTTAGTTCATAATCGGGGAGAATAAACACTCCGCCACCTCGAATAGCATATAGGTACTTTTTATCCGGAAATTCCAACGGAAGGGAAACCCCAAAACGAAGATAGTATGTGTACTAGGTGCTCAATAATTTACCAAGTTGGCAGAATAGAGAAAATGGAGACTTGAAATTGCGTCTGTAAGTGGTCTGCAACGTGCAAGTATGGTACTGTGGCGACTTCTACCGCGTCACAAGAACAACGCCGTTCAAAGTATCAAGATAAATCATAATGCTTAAGGCAGATGGCGTAGACAAAAGGAGGCTTATACCCAGCAGTGGGTCATGGAAGGCTGACGATGATGATGAAGGCAGATGGCTCATCGCCCGACTGAAACGCGGCGTTGATATTCGCAAGATCGGACGCATGTACACGTCCAGCCACAGAAATAAATCGAGATAGAACGGAAAAGTGGGCGGTACACGCGTGCCTCAATCTTGTCGTATGCCACAAGATTCGTTCATCGGTCATTCAGTCAGCGCGCAGGAGTCGGCGTCGATACACAGGAGCAAAAATGCCTTATTGTGCTATTTCCAATTGTAAAAACAGCAGTGCAAATGTGAATCGTGCAAAAGGAAGTATTTCTTTCCATGTGTAAGTATTTTGTTTTAACTAAAATCGTGATTAAATGACAAAAATAATGAAAATAAAAAAAGTAACTTGATTTTCAATGTAAAACGACAATACGACATAATCATATCCATTACGCGTTTCAAAACATGTTGTAAACGTCATTTCAAAGAGAACGCGCAATGTGAATAAAATGTTAATTAGGAACGCTTCACTAGTGCTGCAACGTTGCACTCGAACAAAGATTATCGGTATTTACCGATAATCTCAGTTCAAATGAGGAAATTTAAATTAACATTATTATTTCAGTACCAGTTATTTTAGTGCGACTTTTTAGTTTGCTCCCGTGTGAATGTATGTAATAAAAGACTTAGTTAATTAGTCATCACGTGTTGGTAAACATGTATGAAAGATATCATCCGAAATTTCGTATACTTTGCGGGGTCACCACTAAGTGTGGTCACTTTTTGTGTGTTGGTGCATATGCACCAACAAACTGAAAGTGTCCTAACATCAACTGACTGGGTAAAATACCGATTCGTGTTACTGTGCATTTCGATTTATTTCGGTGCGGGTCACATCACTAATTTATTAGTAATGGCGGAACATTTGGGGCGTGGCTTGTGCAAAAGTTGACACGACTGATTTCTTTGCAATGAACTCGCGTCACCGTTCTATCTCGATTTATTTCTGTGCGTCCAGCCCACTTTCGATTCTGCTATTACTGGCGAGCGAGCAGCTGGGCGGGGTCCAGCCCGAGTACTGCTGCTGCTGCTGACAGTACACACGAACCTGGTGCTGGGCGGTGCTGGCGTGCGGCTGCTGGTCGGCCATCTGCTGCAGCTTGGCGAGCGAGCAGCTGGGCGGGGTCCAGCCCGAGTACTGCTGCTGCTGCTGACAGTACACACGAACCTGGTGCTGGGCGGTGCTGGCGTGCGGCTGCTGGTCGGCCATCTGCTGCAGCTTGGCGAGCGAGCAGCTGGGCGGGGTCCAGCCCGAGTACTGCTGCTGCTGCTGACAGTACACACGAACCTGGTGCTGGGCGGTGCTGGCGTGCGGCTGCTGGTCGGCCATCTGCTGCAGCTTGGCGAGCGAGCAGCTGGGCGGGGTCCAGCCCGAGTACTGCTGCTGCTGCTGACAGTACACACGAACCTGGTGCTGGGCGGTGCTGGCGTGCGGCTGCTGGTCGGCCATCTGCTGCAGCTTGGCGAGCGAGCAGCTGGGCGGGGTCCAGCCCGAGTACTGCTGCTGCTGCTGACAGTACACACGAACCTGGTGCTGGGCGGTGCTGGCGTGCGGCTGCTGGTCGGCCATCTGCTGCAGCTTGGCGAGCGAGCAGCTGGGCGGGGTCCAGCCCGAGTACTGCTGCTGCTGCTGACAGTACACACGAACCTGGTGCTGGGCGGTGCTGGCGTGCGGCTGCTGGTCGGCCATCTGCTGCAGCTTGGCGAGCGAGCAGCTGGGCGGGGTCCAGCCCGAGTAGCTGCTGCTGCTGCTGACAGTACACACGAACCTGGTGCTGGGCGGTGCTGGCGTGCGGCTGCTGGTCGGCCATCTGCTGCAGCTTGGCGAGCGAGCAGCTGGGCGGGGTCCAGTACTGCTGCTGCTGCTGACAGTACACACGAACCTGGTGCTGGGCGGTGCTGGCGTGCGGCTGCTGGTCGGCCATCTGCTGCAGCTTGGCGAGCGAGCAGCTGGGCGGGGTCCAGCCCGAGTACTGCTGCTGCTGCTGACAGTACACACGAACCTGGTGCTGGGCGGTGCTGGCGTGCGGCTGCTGGTCGGCCATCTGCTGCAGCTTGGCGAGCGAGCAGCTGGGCGGGGTCCAGCCCGAGTACTGCTGCTGCTGCTGACAGTACACACGAACCTGGTGCTGGGCGGTGCTGGCGTGCGGCTGCTGGTCGGCCATCTGCTGCAGCTTGGCGAGCGAGCAGCTGGGCGGGTCCAGCCCGAGTACTGCTGCTGCTGCTGACAGTACACACGAACCTGGTGCTGGGCGGTGCTGGCGTGCGGCTGCTGGTCGGCCATCTGCTGCAGCTTGGCGAGCGAGCAGCTGGGCGGGGTCCAGCCCGAGTACTGCTGCTGCTGCTGACAGTACACACGAACCTGGTGCTGGGCGGTGCTGGCGTGCGGCTGCTGGTCGGCCATCTGCTGCAGCTTGGCGAGCGAGCAGCTGGGCGGGGTCCAGCCCGAGTACAGCTGCTGCTGCTGACAGTACACACGAACCTGGTGCTGGGCGGTGCTGGCGTGCGGCTGCTGGTCGGCCATCTGCTGCAGCTTGGCGAGCGAGCAGCTGGGCGGGGTCCAGCCCGAGTACTGCTGCTGCTGCTGACAGTACACACGAACCTGGTGCTGGGCGGTGCTGGCGTGCGGCTGCTGGTCGGCCATCTGCTGCAGCTTGGCGAGCGAGCAGCTGGGCGGGGTCCAGCCCGAGTACTGCTGCTGCTGCTGACAGTACACACGAACCTGGTGCTGGGCGGTGCTGGCGTGCGGCTGCTGGTCGGCCATCTGCTGCAGCTTGGCGAGCGAGCAGCTGGGCGGGGTCCAGCCCGAGTACTGCTGCTGCTGCTGACAGTACACACGAACCTGGTGCTGGGCGGTGCTGGCGTGCGGCTGCTGGTCGGCCATCTGCTGCAGCTTGGCGAGCGAGCAGCTGGGCGGGGTCCAGCCCGAGTACTGCTGCTGCTGCTGACAGTACACACGAACCTGGTGCTGGGCGGTGCTGGCGTGCGGCTGCTGGTCGGCCATCTGCTGCAGCTTGGCGAGCGAGCAGCTGGGCGGGGTCCAGCCCGAGTACTGCTGCTGCTGCTGGAACGACAGGTAACCGCCCTGGTAGCCGCCTGGTGATGCCTGCATCACTGCGCCGCCGGCTGTGGGGAAAATATTGATTAATTTAACGATTTCATTCTTTTTTTTTCAGTTTTTTAATATTTTATAAGTAATTTTTTTTCCAGGGTCGCGTTTTCAGCAGTTAGTACAGGCACATGTATGATATATAGGCGTCGCGCTTCAGCATTCACCTTGAAAATGGACTCCTGATGTCCGAAACTATAGTCGGCAATCCCGACATAATATCAACACGTGAGTGACTCGTTTTTATACATAATGTATATCTCACGTTAGTTTTAATAATGTATTCTTGCAGAAAGAAAAATTAAGGAAATAAAGGCCCATTGAGATGATGCAAGTTTCTTGCCTGTTGCATACAATTAAATAAATTAAATTAAATAAACAACAGTTGGGTCCCGACTGGATCCCGATGGCAAAAGAGCGAGAGGCAAGCCGAAAATGAGGTGGTCTGACGAATTGTCGGCCTTTGATAGGCAGTGTGCACCAGAGGCCTGTGGTGTGGCCCTAGAATAGCACCAACCCACAGACCACCTACCCCACAAGACTGGCAATGTAAGGCGACTAATGTCTGTAACGCATATGCGCAAATGTTCCGACTCTCCGATTGCGATTTGAACATGTGCGCGGCACGTTTTAGTACTGACCAGACAGTAGACCCGTAAAGTGTCGTAAGCTTACGCAACAAACAGAAATAAAAAATACGACAATAATGCCAAATTGTGCTGTGAAGTGGTGTGGAAACGATAGTAGAAAAATAATTTTAAAAAGGATAATATCACGTTTCACCGGTAAGTAAAACATTTTCACCGGTAAGTAAAACATTTATTTATTTATTTATATAAATATATAAATGTACAGTAAAAATTAGCGGAGTTCACGTTATACTGGTTGTTATAAAGTGTTAGTATACTTGAGAATCGGTAGTAGTGATGCGGAGAAAAAGTATCGATATGCGATTGTTGATGACGTTTATAGGAGAGCAGCTATTTCCTGATTTTTCTTTTCATCAGTTTGAAACTACAGAAACTAATCATGTTATTGATTTGACGAAGTGTGTAATAAAAAAATATTATATTGATACAAGACTAGGTTATTTAATAAAATCAAAAATCAAACACAAAATTGATACATTTTAAAAATCAATATTTTTTCTTTTATTTTGTATTATGTTATGTTAGCGATATGCGCATCTTCCTCTCTTTTTTTTAAGTTTTAAGTTACTTTATGTATCTATAACATGTAATTTATTGTGTGAAAATAAAGTACTTTGTTGTTGTTATGTTTATTTTTTAGTAGTTTTAATATTAGATTTTAGTTTTCTTATTTAATTTAGTGTTAAATGTATATTATATACTTATATATTTAATTAATTGTACTCTAGTCCTAATAATCTAAAAGTTTATAATAGCCACAGTAACATATGACTTGTCTTAATAAAGAATTTTGTATTGATTATTGTGATTTTATTTACGAGAAACTCAGTTTTTTTTTTTTATGGTTTACTTATATCGACACGACTACATCCCTAAATGACGTCACGCGCCCCGCCCGCGCACCCTTCATTGTTCTAAACTTAGCAGAACTGTTCACTTAGAAAATCGTACAGATTGTCAGTCTTGTGGGGTAGGTGGTCTGTGCACCAACCCATCTCTTCCCGTGGGTGTCGTAAGAGGCGACTAAGGGATTTAAAACACCGGAGAGTGGGCAGCAGCATCTTTCCGCGTACTATGCCATCACACTGCGATCTCCAACCCGCCTGCCAAGCGTGGCGATTACGGCAAAACCCCCCATGGATAAAATCTTTGGGGGAGGCTTTTGTCCAGCGTCTTTAGGCTGAGAGAGAGATAGGCAGTGGCAGCAGATAGCGAGCGATAGAGGTAGTTGGAGAGATAAGGGGGAGGCTTTTGCCCAGCAGTGGGACCTATCAGCTAATTAAAAAAAAAAAACAACTGCGTGTAATTATTGATAGTCAATTATTGTCCTGCAATGATTGCTCTTGTATGTTCAAGAAATTTGAACCGTCTAAATGGGCCTTTAGGTAGGAAATAAGAGTTAACAGCTTGGGCAATAGCACAGGGCGGGCGCTTCATAGAAACGGCGCGTCAAATATGCCTACTACTACTACTACAAATGAAACTGTATATCCGTGAACACGTCAGTAACACGTCAATGTGTGCGTTTTCATAGTCGAACGTCCCACAGTTACACAAGAACGGGGGAGAAGTGCGGACGGAGCGGGGGGGTGGCATATTGCGGGAGGGGCAGGGAGTTTCCTTTCTGTACGTAGTACTTATATTAATTCTGTGCTTTTATTTTAATATTTTCCTACCGGTCATGTTCTAGGATCTCAGACAAAAAATTGCTTAGTCATTGCCTTACACCTTTGAAAGGATAAAGTTTTAGTAAAACGATCTTTGTTATCTTAGTAAAAAATACTTTTTATTCTAAATTTCTTTTTTGGTTATTACAAATTTAATGAACGTGATTTTATTAACTTATTAATATTAATTGTGTTCTGCGAGCTACATATTATGTGCATGCCGTGTTCGCTCGTAGTAGGTTGTTATAATTGTTTGAAATTGTATCTTTGTTTATTGTGTACCTTGTAGCAACCAGTTTGCGAACCAATAAATAAAAAAAAAAAAAAAAAAAAAAAAAAAAAAAAAAAAACAATATATAAATGATGTGGCAATAGTTACCGTGGTTGTGTTGCGGCGGCGTGGCGCGGTGCCGCGCGGGCGGCGTGTGCGCGGCGCGCAGGCTGCTCTTGTTGTCCGGCGCCGCGCTCGCGCTCCCGGTGCTCCTGCGCATGTTACATCAATATATCAATAGGTATATACGGACTAATCACACAGAATTAGTTAGCCCCGAAGTAAGTTATAGGGTGCTAACCACAGAGTACATATGAAGAGCTGTTCATAAACTAGTAGACCTGTCAGTCGACCAACTTGAGGCTTCTAACTATTTGCCACCAGATGTCACTATTGTCGCATTCGCGGAGTTCACTTCACAGTGTCAACACGTGCCGCAGATGTGTCGAAGTTACGCGAAATTTTAGATTGTGCTCATTAACAATGAAGTGCTGTATTGTGGGGTGTAAAAGTAACACAGCGGTGGATACGCGCCTGTCAGTACAGCCATCTAGTGAGTAATAGCAGAACTCAAGAGAAAATAATTCTACTACTGGCCAATAGGTGGCTATAAAGTTTGTAAAATTAGATAAAATAAGTCGTATGTCTATCCAATAAGAGTTAATTTTTTAATTTCTTGGCCAATAGGTGGCTATAAAGTTTGTAAAATTAGATAAAATAAGTCGTATGTCTATCCAATAAGAGTTAATTTTTTAATTTCTGTCTACGGTAAGTATACGTCCCCGCTCCTCTCCATACATACTTAGTGGTGCTAACTCACCGATATATTTTATAACAAACTAGCTTTCGCCCGCGGCTCCGCCCGCGTGTATTTCCCATGGGAACAGTGCTTTTCCCCGGGATGAAAGGTACCCTATGTTCTTTTCCGTACTTCCAGATGTGTTGCGAAATTTAAAGAAGATTGGTCCAGTAGATGAAGCGTGAAGAGGTAACAAACAAACTCACTTTCGCATTTATAATATTATTTAGGATTAGCCGCGCCCCGCGGCTTCGCTCCCGTAGGAATTTCGGGATAAAAAGTACCCTATTATATGCTATTCCTGGTATTTTTCTGCTTGTATACGAAATTTCATCGAAATCTGTTCAGTACACAAACTCATAAAGCCACAAACTCTCATCCTACTTTCGCATTTATAATATTAGTAGGATACATACATATATAGATAAACATCCAAGACCCAGGCCAATTTGGAGAAGATCATTTTCCATCTTGACCCGACCGGGGATCAAACCCGAGACCTCCAGTGTGGCAGTCAATCATCGTTAGGCCATGGAGGTCGTCAAATATGCATTATTGTTTAGTGCCACTGATATCATAAACGTAAAAGTATGGTCCAAGAGGGAAACGACCTGTCGGCCGCCCCAGATACTGCTGGAGGAAGTCCCTAAAAGATCTGGATCTACAAAGAGCGAACTAACAAGAAGTGACGCAGAACAGAAAAGAGTAGAATTCTAGTATCAGAAGAGGCCAAAGTCCTCTTTGGGTCGTCGAGCCATCGAAGTAAAAATTTGCTTACAATAGATGTATATCTCTTTGCCACAAAAACCTCTAATTTCGATTGAATTTATTATACAGGTAATATGACCAGGAAAAATTTAAATTAGGAAAGCTTATAGGGCACTTATCCCGAAATTAGCAAACGAACTTTGTCAAGGCACACAATTAAGAAACATGTCATATAAAAAAAAAAAATTCTATAACTCACCTATTCCTATTATTGATCTTCTGTTGCTTAGGCTGTGCGGGCTGGCTCATGATATTAGGGATGTGAAGCGACGAGTGCGGATACTGAGGGCTCGGCGCCGCATGCATATGCATCATGCCACAAGGCGATGCAAGGTCCGAACCAATGCTCGTTGGAGACTCCAACCCTAACTGACTAACGTCCAATTCACAGGCCGGGTACTGCACAGAATGCACTGAATTACTCGTAGAATCCGGTGTGTACACTCCCATAGATTGCAACGCAGGACTGACCGCTTCACACATCTCCTCCTTGTTAGTCTCTTTCGGAGATTCCTCCTTCTTCTGCCTAGATTTCTTCTCAATATCCTTCTCACACGGTCCATTCTGATTATAAGGAGTTTTGCAACCCGGAGATGTTAGTATCTGTGGACTTTGCTGCTGTTGTCGAAATTCTGCGCAACTTGTGACCACTTCTTGCTGTTTATTGACTTGCCGCTGCATCATTTGCTTCATTTGCGCTTCTGTGGTCTTCTTAGGTTCGCATTGCGTCTGACATGCTGTAGTCGTTTTTGACTGCTTTGAAGGCTTACATTCGTTCTTTTGTGAACATTCCGACGTTTTAACCGCCGGTCCTTTGGTTTCCTTATAGTGAGTTAGGCCTGCGGTCGCGTAAATTCCGCTAGAGAGCGCCCCGTACGCGATGAAATCCTTTTGGTCGTATTTAGGATGCAACTTTTGAGGCGTTTTTTGCATCTGTTCTAAATGGGGTAGATTGAAACCTTGGTATTTATCCAAGTAGTTTTTATCGCTTTTCATGTTGTCAAATAATCTGTTGTGATCCCAGCCTCCCTGTAGCTGCTTGAAATCGCCCCACGGAGCCCACTGGTATTGGGGATGGGTCGTGTGGTAGTTAGGTATTTGATTCATCGGATAGTCGGCCTTTGGAACTAACTCGTTGTCGTATTTAAGTTTAGGCAACATTTTGTTCAGATCGTTCTGATGCTCAGCCACCGCTTTCAACTGCGTCGCGCAAGTCTTGTCGTGTTTCACTGCGTTTTTTGATTCGCATTTGTTAGTAGATTTCTCCTTTTTAAAAAAATCCTGCTTTTTTGGCGCCTCGTTCGTAGGTTTGGTCTCAACCTTGCTTGTCACCACAGTAGTGTTGATGACGTTTATTGGGACCGACGTCTCTGGCTTTCTGGCATTTGCGTTCTGTTCAGGAAAAAACATTTTCGGCTCGGGAGTGCTTCGAGGCGTGTCTTTATTATTCTTCTTCTCAGTTTTCTCCATCTTACTGTGAGCAGAGTTCACTCTTACGTCCCTCAATTTACTTTTCTCTCTAGGTTTTTGATTGGGGTCATTTTTCTCTTGGGAGTTCGGCACAATGTTCATACTCATAGAATTTTGTAAACTATTTGAGAAGTTTGAATCTAAGTCTGTCCTGTCCATGCCTATATTTATTGCTGGGTTAGCACTTTGACATCGCGGTAAATAATTATCAGTGACATTTGGAATTTTCGGTATCACTGGATTGATAACTGGAGACGAAATTGGATGAGGCACTTCTAGTTTCGTCGTAGATTTACTAATAACTGGTGGGTCTGTCATGTTATTTATAACTCTATGTTCATTCGTTTTTACGACTTTGTCTGTTTGTACGGCTTGAGATTCTTTTGTAATATTCGCTCTGTGATTCAAATATGAATGCTGAGCTGTGTTTATTTGCTGTATCGTCATTGAATTCGCCACTGGCTGGTTCTGATAATTCGGCAAACTATGTTCGATAATATTTCTGGTAATAACTATTTCATCTTTCCGCGTATTCATCACATCATTGCGAAAAGGAATATCACTCTCCTTATTGGCGATAGGATATTGAATCTTATTTCTATTTTCCATTTCTATGTAGGAATCAATTTTAGGAGGATCAGGCCTTTTTATATTGGACGAAATATCTCTTTGAGGGTCCAAACTCTGGATGATAGATTCTATTTTATTCGGCGATTTCTTATCATTCGTCTTATTTTCGTCAACAGTTTGGTGTTGTATAACAGTTTCTTTTCTCATTTCATTCTTCTTCTGTTCACAAATAATATCTGTATTTATTTTTTCTGGAGATTTTTTCTGCTTTGGAGATTCACTTATTACAGATTGATCATTCTTTTTTGGAGAAATGCCAGCTGAGGAAATGGAGGTATCTGATTCTCCTTCCACAACTATTGTTTCTATCGGCTGTATTTTTGGTAAACAATTATTTTCTGCTGGCTTTATGATATTTACTTCTTCATGAACTTTAGGGTCTAAAACTATGTGTGCATTTTCTGTAGATACGACAGGAATAACTTTGGAAGGACTTTCATTTTCTTCAATTTCTTTTGGTTTGTTTTCGTTATTCTGTGCTACTGGAGCTATCGAATTGTGTTTTGGTGAAGGTAATGGGCAACTTTGGCTATTATTGTCATCTGATTCTGATATGACAATGGTATCTTTATCATCAAGAGCAGATTTCCCAGGAGATTTTATTTCCCCATTTCTATTCTCTGTAGTATTAAGATTTTCAGAATTATCTTTAGAAGTGTTTTCTTCTTTATTTTCTCTAGGAGCCTCAGTATTATCATTAACAGTAGTTTCGTCTTTCTCGGTTTTATCTGTGGATGTCTCGTCCATATCTTGCTCTTTCTCAGCTATGGACTTCGGCGAATCCATGTGTATACTGTCTAACTCCATATCACTAGTATGATGATCAGTGCTATTTTCTTCTATATGTCTTGGAGTTGCTGGTTTGCTTGCATTAGTATCTTTATTTTCCCTATCCTCAACATCCATTTCATCATCAGCTTCACCTGAAGAATCTTCCGAACTAACATCTGAATTCTTAGTTTTCTCTTCTGCTTTTTCAGTGATTTTAGTCTTTGGTGAATTTTTGCTTTCGACAGGCGTTTCGACAGGTTTGTCTGGGTCTTCCATCGAATCGTCAGTTTTGTAATCATTAGTTTCATCTTTTTCATCAACTTTAGCTTTCTTGGCTTCCGGAGAGCTTGTTCTAGGGTTCTTACTGGGCCTTTGTCGTTTTCTAGAGCGGCCTCTCCATGACATTTTCTTCTTGGGTTTTACTTTAGTGGCATTAGTGACGGGTGTCGATATTACGCCTGCATCTATGTTATCCTCTTGACTGTCTTGGCTATCAGATGCATAATTAGGTTCTTTAACACTTTGCCGTCTATTTCTTTGCCTATTAACTTGTTTGTTGTCATCATTAACCTCAATTTGGGCTTTTGAAGTTCGCCTAGACACGCTTTTACTTCTCTGTCTTGGCGTTTCTTCATCTTTCTTATCATCCTCATTCTCTGCGGTAGATTCTGACATTTTTCTATTGAGATCGCGTTTCCTCTTTCGCCCTCCTTCAACCGTGGGTGTTGTTTGATAAGTAGTTTCACTGTATTTCAAAGGCCTCGTGCGTCGTCTACCGGATGACGTTACTTCGACCGTTTCTTTTTCTTCTTTACTAACTTCTTCTTTTACTTTAGTATCTGTTTTAGCATCGGGTATTTCTGTTTCGGTTGTGGTTCCGTCACTTTCTGTTTTGGCTTCTGTTTCATTTTCAGTCTCTTGATCGCCCGAGACCTCGTCTGGAGATCTGAACGGATTCACTGTTGGCGCCAAAAGAGGCGTCCACCTTAGGCACTCAGGATCTATTTCCAAACGAGGTTTGCTCCTCAATTTCTTTATGTGACTTTCAACTTTATTCCAGTCAACACAGAGGCCTAATTTCATAGTATCATTATTTGGGATGTATCTAACAAAGCCTAGCAGTTGAAATGTGACTGCTATATCGTTCATATGCATCCCCGAACTATGGGCGATATCTTCAAAGGTAAAGGGCTTATCTTTATGGTCATAGAGGAACTCAAGGATCACAGATTTCCAATAAGCATGGTATGAGACCCTTCCGAGGTCTGACAATGGTTTTTCTGGGGTCCCAGGTTGTCCCTCTTCCTTTGATAGTAAATAACCTAAAATAGAAAATAAACATTATTATTTAATGTACCTGTTTTCACTTAATCTTGCAACAATTTCAAATTTAATGACAGTAAGAAAGAAAAATTAAGAAATAAAGATTCCACCACTCACTAAAATGGATGAGAAACCTCCCGAATCCCTGTCGCTGGTACTGCGGCATCGTCATTATGCACGACACATTATATTTCTGCTGACAATGTTTCTCTTTGGAAAAATATCCAACTAGGTGGCATCCCTTGCTGTCATTCTTCGTTAGCACATAGAACAGGAACGGCTCCACGTCGTAGTATAGCGTTTTATGGTCCAGGAACAACTTTGCTAATAAGCAGAGGTTTTGACAATAGATCTTGTTGGCATTTCCGTCCACTTCGAAGACTGAAATGTCCCCGCATCGGTAGATTTCCGTCGCGGGCGGATGCCGCCAGAGACACTTGTCGAGGTGTCGTAAGAGTACTGCGCGGCTTTTTGCGTATTTCAGGCAAAACTCGCAGAGAAAAAGCTTGGGTAGCCTGGAACCAAAAAAAATATTACTACAACTTCTATTTTAGGTAAAGTTGCCTGGAAAAAATTGCTTGTAACAAGTAGGCCGACTTTAGCATATTTCATTTTCATTTCAATTTAAACTTCGTAAATTAATTGGTTTGGGGTTGGTTAGAATGAGCAGTAAAGAAATTTATATTGTATTATTGTATGTCTTACATAAAGAAAACACGATAAGATGACACTCTGTTATCAATTCTCCCTTCGTATAAATAATCCTAAAACAAAATAGTTAAAGTACCTCGCATATTCCTGGGGGAAAGGGCTCGAATACCAAGTCTCGATCTCCCACTGTCCGAACTCGATCGCCGAGGGACACCTCGGCGCAGGCGCCAGCACGGCCGGCGTAGCAGCGGCCGGCGTAGCGCTAGACGACGGCGTAGCCGGTGTAGCAGCCGGCGTAGCAGCCAGCGTAGCGGCCGGCGTAGCGGACGGCGTAGCGGCTACGGGATCGGCTACGAGGTCGTTCTCGCCCGCGGCCGTCCGCGCCGCGTTGAATAATTCCGCATCGGATGCAGTCACCCCCGCCGGCAGCCGCTTGGTGTCTGTAATATTTTTGTTAGTTTTATATTGCTGTAGATAAATACTAAAATTAAAACGTGGCTAAGTTGAATGGGTTTTAAGTGTATAGTAAAAAAAAAAGTCTTTGTTACTATTAACACACAAAATAATTGGAATCATCTTAGTTGGAATAGGGTATTTAATGATTACTTTCTCTTCTTATAAATTAAGTTTGTAGAAGCAAATAATAGCAAAGACAAAAATGATGTCATAATTTAGGTAGTTTAACAAGTAATAAAAAAAATGAATAAATGCCAAAATAACTATTCTTTTAATACTAATCAAAAGCGGGCCACACCCCAAGCTAATTTAGTTCTGCTTAATTGCGCAGGCGACTGCAAATAAAACTCTAATTGTATAGCAATTTCGTCTAATCATTAACAAAAATCTCATCAACAATTTTTTAAATTGTAACAATTTTTATACAGTCTGATAGGACTATCCACCCACCTCGTAATAACTTCAAACCTCGGTAACACCAACTAAGCTACGCTCGCGATGTGGCCCGCGCCTTACACGCTAGAAAACCGAGCGCGCATCGGGCGGCCAATCAAATTCTTCCACATTTTGCTTCAGCAGACGCCAAGACCGCGTCAGAGGCCACGGTTTGAAAACTTAAACCAGCAAGGTCGATTGACCTTGCAATAAAATCAGCCACTGACCTAACCGCCCAATACGCGCCCTAAAATTAAAAAAAACCGGATGAGTTTAGTCGCGCGAGCGAAAGTGCATGTGTGGACGCGTCGGTCCTAACTAAAATGGTCTGGTCCGGAAACTTGGTCCGCCGGACGGTCCCGGACCGGAACCCGAACAGAGAACGCGAGAGCCCGGCCGGCAGTCAGGGCGAGCACCGTGCGCTAGGGACTGGAGGACCCAGGGAACTTTGATTTTTTACTTTAATTTCACTTCACAGCATCTCAATTTTATATTTGAACCAAATTTTTGGAAAACTCAATGTTGCCTTATATGGAACAGTCAAATGGTCAAGAGGACATCATCAAAGCAAAAAAAATTGTTAATTTGGAACGAAAACTTTCAATATAAACTTAAAAAATTTCGACTCGAACGAATAATTTTTAAAAATTATTGTATTATTTTTGAGAATTAGAGTTTTGAACTTTATTTTCTGTACAGTTTAGCACAAATTTTTGTTTTTTTTTTTAATTAGTTTAGGGGTCCCCCCCCTTGTGGCGCGTCCCACATGACTTTCGCTTGCGGCGCGCTTACCCTGAGTGGCGGCCGGGCGGCGACTCAGGCCGCGGGCCAGCTTGTGCGGCGCCGCCAGCTCCCACGGCTTGCCGCGAGCGCACCACCGCACGAGCGCAGACATCGAATACACACACTCACTATCCAACTCCGACTTCAAACTCAAACAGTCAGCCTGCTCTAACTTAAACTCCTCACGCAATGGACTTTTCACTTTAACGCGCGATCTACTACGCTCTCGGGTATAGTCTTTCTCTATCCGCGATCGACTTCGGGCGTAATCTTTCTCTTTCGCCCGCGAGCGACTCCTCGCGCGGTAATCTCTCTCGGTCACGCGCGAACGACTCCGCGAACGACTATATTTTGTCTCTCTTACACTGGATCGATTACGGTATTCTTTCTCTTTCGCTCGCGATCTACTCCGCCCTCGAGGCATCTCTTTCGCTCTCGATCGACTCCTTTTGTATTCCGGTTTGTATTCCATGTCGCTGTCTCGAGATTGGGGCTTGTAATCTAAATCTCTGACTCGCGATCGACCACGGGTATAATCCGTTTCGTCGCTCTCGTAGTCATCGACCTCTCTCAGCCTAGATTGACTCCGCGCTCGGCTGGGACTTCTATCCCTTCTCAACGCCGCCTGATACCTCTTAAACGTACTCCTAGTCTCTTTTAATACTTGTCTGTCCTCCTCCGGTTCTATCCTGGCTCTGTGCCGAGACTGCGACCGAGACGCGGTTCTCACAGAATAAAACTCCGATAGACCATCAAATAAAGTCGTCAACAATCTCTCGCCGCATTTGCTTCGTCTCCGTGCGACTCTACGTCTTTCTGGAGGGGAATCTTTGACATCGGGCACTTGTTTGACCGTCGAGGGTTGTATGCACCGCTGCTTCTGCGCTTCGGCGGCGAAGCCCCAAGTGCCGTCGGGGCCGGTATCAGCGGCGAGGCGTTCGAACACCGAGGACACATGGGAAGGCACAACAGGCGCGGGGAAAATCGCTTCTGAAATCCTCAGCGGTTCCGATTCAGAATCCTCTGATTCGTCAGCATCGCTGGGTGTTTCGGGTCGTCGTTCTAATCTGAGTTCGACTCGCTGCACTCTGGTGACTCTCACGCCCCCCCAGCGCGCGCGGGAGTCCCAGCCCTCCCACTCGCTGGAGGACTCCCGACAGCGCCGCTTGACGAGGTTGAAGGCGGAGAATCTGAAAAACTTTTGTTTCTCTTTGGACATTCTCTGTTCGGGAGGGTGGCGGGCGAAGTCATTACCGTCGGAGGGCTCGTCGTCGGAGACAGGCCGGCGCGGCGCTCGCGGTGTTCGCGACTTCGGAGTCCCGCCCATGCTCGATCTGAAATTTTATTACAATATTCTAATTACATAAAACAACTAGATGTGGCTAGGGGCGCGAGGTGCAAGCACCTCGCGTGCTGTGCAGGCGCATTTAGACCGTGCAGTTGCGAATTGGTTGAAAAAATTTTTGGAGGTAAGCAAAGTCATCTACGTAGCAGAGTTGTCGGTTGGGATTAAGTGAAGAGCCGAAAAACTAGGTACGAGTACTATTCCAGTCAGGTGAGACGTGTGTATATGCGGCCATTGCATAAGCTGGTGATCACTGCCTGAAATGATGAATCTAGCAGCAATTTGTAATAGTTATACTCTCTCTCTCATCTGAGCGTTTTCCCAGTTTTATTCTCCACTTCGCACGCACAAGTTAAAGCTAAACGATGTAACACGTTACCTCTGATGCCGCTGCAGCTTGGTGCGGTGCTTGTGGTCGCAGTGCGCACAGCGCCACACGTGCGCGCCGAGCTGCACGCAGCGCGCGTGCGCGTGCTGACTGCAGCCCGCGCAGCGCGCGCTCCACGCGCCGCGCGCGCCGCACGACAGGCACGCCGCGCACGAGCCGCACGCCCAGCGGGAACACTGCACCAAATAATAAACAGAGAGAAACAGAGATCAGAAAATAAGCCTTGCGGGAACACTGAACCAAACATTCATGGTTATTCAGAAAATAAGCCTTATGACATAACTAGCTGTCGCCCGCGGCTTCGCCCGCGCGAGTTTCGCTAAGATGAAAAATCTCTCTTGGAGCTTTTAATCAGATGTTCCAGATCTTCAATTTTTATACGTCAGCAGAAAATGCTCATCAGGTTGAACGACTTTTAATAAGACGCCATTTCCATATATGTTATAGTGTAGCTGGTCTCTTGCAGTTCTTCATCAGATGTTCCAGATCTTCAATTTTTATACGTCATCAAAAAATGCTCATCAGGTTGAACAACTTTTGTTAAGGCACCATTTCCATATTTCTTATAGTTTAGCTGTTCTGTTATGGTTCTTCATCAGGTGTTCCAGTTTTCAAAATCAATTATAGCCTATATGTTGCCCAGGCTCAATAGC
Organism: Ephestia elutella; assembly: GCA_018467065.1. Classification (NCBI taxonomy): domain Eukaryota; kingdom Metazoa; phylum Arthropoda; class Insecta; order Lepidoptera; family Pyralidae; genus Ephestia; species Ephestia elutella. The sequence continues at coordinate 16,477,975 of CM031566.1, forward strand.
TATACAACAAAAAAAGTTTCATTCAAATCCGTCCAGTAGTTTTTGCGTGAAACGCGTACATACATACAGACAGACAGACAGACAGACAGACAGACAGACAAGAAATTCCAAAAAATTTTTTTTGCTTTCTATTATTCTTTTTAAGTGTCCCTCTATCCATTTCAGTCAAAAATACTAAATGTACAGACAAAATATTTTTACTGTTTTATTATATGTATAGATAACCACATTGCATCCAGCCGCGCGCTGTCGGCGGATCTTTTTTTTTTATAAATCGAAGCCTGCTTCACAGGAGGAAGTATGGCGACAGCCTCGAGGTGTCGGCGCGTCGAACGACGCGCACTATTTACGTGAGCGCGCAAACGCTCTAAAAACAATAAAAATGTAAATACCTAGTTTTAATTTTAGTTTTCAGAGTGCAAAATGTATGTTTTTTTAAGTATGTTGTTACGGTGTCAATCAGTTTTGTGGCCCAAATTAAAAAAAAAAAACGCTGCCTATGATCTCGACTCCCATTGGTCCTCTTGTTATTTTTGAGTATTGAAAAGTTTAAATAAGAAATGTATGTCGTAAATAAATGAGGTATTAGCTTATGGATCTTTCATTCAACTGAGCTCCCACAGCCTTTTAAATTTTGAGAAATATTAGAAGTGGGACTGTGCGGGACACTATTATCGTATGCGGCCAGAAAGGTGGAAAAAGTTGGCCGCCTCTGGTTACCAGACGGCCGCAGAGGACGAGGTACGACGACATAGAAAAATTCTTACCTGTGTGGCCACAACTTGCAATAGAAAGAGACGAGTGTAAGAAAAAGAGGGAGGCCTTTGCCCAGAAGTGGGACACAACACCTACAGGCTAGTTTAAAAAAGATAGTAGAAGTATTTTTAAATTTGTCAGTTTTACCTTCAATATAGTCTGACTAACGTCAGACAAATCTATGCACGAGGGATGCGCATAGGACTTGCACTGGTGGCAACTGATCAACTCTTCCGCATCGCCAGAGCTGTTACGAGCATCTGTGCCAAGGCACTCGGTGCACACTGGGACTCCACCTGGGCTGTGCTTCTGAAAAGACAAGTATTTTCTTATAGGTTTCTTATTAGAATAGTGCTTTTCTGTATTTTTCACAATGTGTAGCCACAGCAAACCAGTTTGCCACAGAATACCAATAGAGTAGATGCCACAAGTCAAATCAGATACTGTTTTTCTAAATGTCAAAAACAATCAGGTAGGTATATGAGTTTTCTAACTTGTTGTTTTGTCTATGAATTTGGCTAGGAAAGAATATTATAGAGCTAGGGATCTGTAGAGAATATTTTAGTATGAAGAATTTTAATGGTCATTAGTTCTTCAACAACAAAGATCACTTGGGCATTGTGTCTATTGTCAAACAATATTGTTATCAAAAATCTCTTAAGTGAAGGAAGAGGCCTATCCTACTAATATAAACATGTAAATTTGTGAGAATAGATGTTTGACACTCTTTCCTGAAAAAAGCACTGAACAGATTTTGATATTTAGGTACCTACATATTTAGGGGCACAACATGAAATGCATTCATTGCATATACACAACATACACAATTTAAAATGAAACTGAACAGAAAAATCTATTCTTAGCACAAACAAGTACCTATAAGATTTATCTACTTACTAATAAATGAATTGAATGGTTGGAATCACTACTGCCCTACTTTTTAGCAATAAAAACATAGCCAACATTGTATAGTGCATAATTTGTGATAAGAATTCTTACATTACTAAACATTATGCAACCCAGATGCTTATAATCATTACACAATGGTCTTGTAAGAACAACACCTTGACTGAACACTGTGAGGCCGTTCACCCCGACATTGAACTCTTCAAACTCAAAAAATTATTGATAAGTCTGTAATACTTCCTCAAGTCTCCTTTGTAGTGAAAAATTGTATTTTATGAAATGTAACATAGCTCTTTGTTTACATTGTAATGTTTTGTTTACATAAACAGGTAGTTGTCAATATCACCAAAACATAATTTGGACTGAATTTAATAAAAGATGTTCTTATCTAACAATTTAAAAGCAGATTTGATTATGATACTATCTAAGAACACGTACAGATCTGATCAATTTTAAAATGTTGTCAAACAAAGGCAAACCATGAAATGCAAATCTAGCTCTCAAGAGAGAGTTGATAACAGAAGAATAAATAAGCTTACCTCCTCAGGCTCCTGTATATGTTTGAGTTTCTGCTTCACAGGCCTCTCTGATGAAGAAGTCAATGGTCTCTCTGTGGCCTTGTACGTCAAAGCAGTGTGTGTAAGCAATCCTCTGGCGACTGCACGTTTAGCCGCCGCTCGCAACACACTCCTCACATCAACTTCAGGCGCCACACTCACTTGGTATGCTTGTCTTAAATGTCTCTCAATACTTCTCAATGTAGAACCGTCACGCTCCCCTAACTCGCGCACTGCCTTAGCTACGGCCCGCGAAACGTCTACATCCGGCGCGATCCGCAATGTCCTGCTCTGTAGCCCCCCCGGGTCCTTGTACGAACTCTGTCCCTTATTGTACACCTTCAACACCGCACCTTCGCGCACCGCCCGCTCCAGCCGTTCCGATACCACATCCTCATGATAGTTGTGATGCTGTCTGATTGCATGACAGATGCGCTCCACGCTCGGCCTCTGCTTCTGCGCCCTTATTTTGTGTATCGCGTCTAATATCCATCGCTTCCACACTTCTTTGCTGACGTCTTCCGGCTCGTTCATCTTCGTCAACGATTATTTTGTGCATCCGTCAGAGTAACGGTACGGTAACAGAGTAGTGTCAACACCCCTCATATTTTGGCGCCTCGAGCGAAATTCCATTTTACGAAATGGAACCCCGCCAGATGCGACCGGATAATCGGCCGCAATGCGAGACGCCGGCTTCTCACAGCATGCTCGCGAGGCGCTCCACTGCCGATGACACATTGGGCCTTACGAGCGGGTTTTGGCGGAGCGGGCATTCAATGGCGGCCATCTTGTGGCGATCTAAATTTTACGTACAAAACACGCGACGTAAATAATAGTTATCATTTATTACACTCCACTGCACTTGTATTTTATAAAGATCACACCAGATGCTGTATATACCGTCTATTTAGATAAATTAGAAACAAAAATAAGAACACTGAAATACGGTACACTTCTTTCCGGTTTTTTTTTCACAATGAGAATTCTCCAAACAAACAACACAATGACATAAACTATTGAATTATATTGACTTAAGCTAACAGATCATTTTTTGGTATTTTAATTACTTTCATATCAATGAACTTATGCAAAATTTACATGAAAACATTCACAAAACACCAACAAAAGGCTCTTCAAAATGGCTATCAATCAGATTGCTTGCCTAGTTAAAAAATAAATTTGATATCCTGTCGGTAAATGTATTGCCATTCTAATTACATTATCATAAAATTATTATTCTCATTCTCCCGGTCTATGGTTTAAAATCAAACTTTTTCCATGGTCTGTACTCAACTCAACTATAAATGCGAAAGTGAGTTTGTTCGTATATTTGTTTGGTTGTTTTTACCTCTTCAGTGAAGTGAACTCAAAAACTACAACCGATTTCAAAAAATATTTCACCTACCTATTTCTTGGCGTGCGTGTTGATTAGCGGCGCCGCCGAGAATTTCTCGGTTTCAGAAAATTTCTTCCATAGAAAATTTCCGAACTTTTTGAGTTTTCGGGAACTTTTTCTCCCGATGAGGGATTTTCCGAGACCTAAATTTAAAAAAAATTGTTCCAGATGAATTCATAGGTGGCGCTAAATAAAAGGCGAGACCATTCAAAAAGCAAAAATCCACGGTATTGGCATTCATAAAAAAATAAATTATAAAAAAGTATCAATAGGTATTGTGCCTAGACTATGAGGGATTTTCCGAAACCCAAATAAAAAAAAATAGTTCCATATGACTTCATAGATGGTGCTTGGTGCTTAAGCAAAGGCGAGAGAAAAAGTTCCATACAAAAAGCAAAAATTCACGGGATTGGCATTTAAAAAAAATTAAAAACTTCGTAAAAATAACATCTAAAAAGTATCAATATTGTGATTTGTGCAACTGTCAAGATGATTTTTTTTCTGCCGCTGGTTGACAAGAAAAAGCGCACACTAAAGGTTCAGCCATTATTACAACTCGGCTTTCATAAAACGCTATCTATTGAGACTTTTTTATACTGCTTTTTTTTTTCTTTTTTTTTTTTTTTTATATATTTCGTCCCTCTAGGGACAGGCGAAGGTCAAAGACCATGCTGCCTTTTCATTAGTTTTTATTAAAGTTATCATCAGTTTTTAAGGCAATTAACGTCATCAGTGTCTTTTTAATTCCTCTTTAAAACTTTGTTTAAATTTTTTAAATTAAATACGATATTTTACACATTTTTGTCCAACTATGTTGATTATTAAGTTTGAGTTGTGCTTGAGTTATTTTTTTTTTCCTTTTTTTTATCATCAGTCAGTTTTTATGGAAATATAAACGTCATCAATGTCTTTTTATTTCTCTTTAAAATTTTATTAATTATGATATTTTACAAATTAAATTTGTCCAACTGTGTTGATTAAAAATTTGTACAATGACAGATATGTTGAATTATTTACTAGAAGAGCCTCAATGGAGCGCGGTATCAAATCTGCAATACGGTAAATTGTTATAAGCTCATCCATCAGCACAAGGCGCTGAATGCCAAAGGATGGGCAATCGAAGAATACATGAGAAAGAGATTGCTCTGCTTGGGAGTTGCAGTAATCGCATTGCGAACTGCGCACCATCCTCAAACGACAGAGGTGATAATTTAAACGACAATGGCCAAAACGCAGCCTATTAATAGTGGAATAAAATTTTCTATTTATGTACATATTGTATTTACAAAACCATGGGATGTTTCCAACCGGAACATTGAAAGCAGCATACCATAAACCTTTATTTTCAATTTGAACTGTGTAATTCCAGTGCCTTTTCCATATTTCTGTTGATCGTTTTTTTAATAGAGGGACTATGTCAGAATATGGGACAAAAATATTAAGCCTGCTACTGCTATCAGGAACAATGGATGAAAAATTTGTTATGGTTCTAGCCAAAAAATCTGCCCTCTCATTTCCAATTACACCAATATGCGACGGAACCCAAATAAATGAAACCTTAAACTGAAGTTTGAACAAATCTAACCATAACTCTTTTATTAATGCAATTTAATTTAGCTGTCAGAAAATCGCTCATTGAATCATTCCATATTATAGACCAAGCAATTCGCAAATCGTGACACGTCGGTGCATCGCGTGGAGCATCTTTTGACAGTTAAATTCGATAGTGATGGGACATGTAAACTTTCCAATCATTAATCATGCTGTTTTTTTTTTAGAATTTAATTTCGATTATAATAAAATTAAAGATAAATAAAATATTTAATTTTGAGGCCTGTTTGCATTCTTATTTTGTGTTATGAACTTTATACATTACTTTAACTATTTACAATTAACAAATGAACTCCACATTTAAATGAATCTATTGATTATGATATTTTAATGTGCGAGTGTCGGCTGTGCCAATCACTAATACAATCTATCTTGTCATTTGATTCTATCTTGTTTATAAATTTTCTGCTCACGCAGAAAACGATAGGATTTGGCCTATACTATCTCTCTAGTAGGTACTAAGGGAAAATCTTTGAAGCTCTATGGTATTGTGATTTGTGCAACTGTCAAACTGTTATGTGATTTTTTTTCTGCCTTTGGCTGACAATAAAAAGCGCACAATATAGGTAGGTACAGCCATTATTACGACTCGGCTTTCAATAAAACGCCATCTGTTGAGACTTTTTATACGGATTTTTTTTCTTATTTTTTTTTCTGTCAGAAAAATCGCACATTTTTTGCGAAAGTCTGTAGTGTTACTATTTCACGGCGTTTGAAAGATTTTATGAAAAACAGACTATTTGCCGCGGATGGAACAATTTCCGTTTTAGGGAATATTTCCGAGAACGTTTCCTGACCGTTTTCGAAAATTCTTAGAAATTTCGGAAACAGAATCTATTTAAATTTTACCCAAAAAATGTTCTGCCACTATTATAGTCAACCAGGGTAATTGTAAACGCTTTTGATTTTTTGGTTACCTTCATCAATATTATTAATCATATTTTTTTAATTTATTTTATATATTAACAAAAAAATATATGTCGATGTTATATGATAACTTAGCTATATTTTAATGCAATTACTTAAAGTATTGATCGCTTATAAAGGTCTATAAACATCTGTTTACAATTACCCATCACTTTTTTTAACTTTTTTGCTTTTTGGCGTAATTGGAAACACCAAACTAAACTCCGTTTTCTCCTACTAGTCCTATTATGTAAACAATCTTACCATGTCTTTTTATGATTTTACAACAACATACATTACAATAGACTTTATAGGAAAATACTTTAGTGGTTAATAAATGTTTTACTTTAGAATGATTAGGTTTCAATTAATTTTTGATTTATTTTCAACAAAATTCAACAAAAATTACTTGAAGATTGTTTACATAATAGGACAAGTAAGAAAAATGAACCGGCCAATTGCGAGTCCATACACAAAAAGCATCTCACATTATAGCTCTAACTAAAAGACCAACAAGCTTCAAAAACAAACTTAACTTTGCAGTTCGATCCCAAAGATTCATACTGCATCGAGCGCAAAAATAAGTTTGTAACACTTTTTTTTTAGACTTCCAACAACATATTTACAACTTTCAGATTTATTCCTGTATAAGTACTGTTAGACCTTACTTTTTGCCAAAATTCATAATTTTAGATCAACGGGAAGTACCCCATAATGTTATACACAAAATATGCAAAAATTCGCAACATTTTCGGGAATATCGGGTTCTTCTGCATTCGAAATATGCTCTAATGAGTACTTGGTTTCTCTTTTTCGAACATATATTGGCATCCTGTACATTATATGAAAAACAAAGTGTTTACTTTTACCCACTACCACCTACTACGCATTTTATATATTTGTTCCAATTATCCATACCGTTTCCAATTACCCCAAAAATTGTTTACAATTAACACATGATTCAATTTACTGATGGGTAATTGTAAACATTCATTTACCGCGTACCGGTTTATTATAAGTGTTCAAAAGCGATGCAAAAGCAAAGCTTAACCTTATATTAATATATCAAAACTATAGGGGTTAACTAATACTTTAACTTTCATAAACAAATTGAAGTGTCAAAGAGCGATTTTCTGACAGCTAATTAAGAAAAAAAAATCAGTACAAAAAAGTCTCAACAGATAGCGTTTTATGAAAGCCGAGTCGTAATAATGGCTAAACCTATGTTTGTAATATAATTGCTTGGAACGAAACGCGGGCGTTTCGCATTGCTGCCGCGGGGTTCTCATGGCAAGGACCCGGCTTGCGGGGTTCTCACACTGCTCGTGTGAATGGGTCGCGGACGGCCGCCATTGTCCTGGGCTATATCGGTTTGATTTAATACGCGGAGAGGTCCCGCGTCTTTTGATTGTTAATTAGTTTGAGTTATATTTGTGAATTTCCTGTTTGTTAAATAACTATTAAGTTTGTGTTTGTGTAACCCGTTATTGTGACTTTTTCCTGTGAGATGTGACGCGTGGCTGGTCGCTCACATCTATCTGTTGCCGAGCCAACTTCGGGAAGAAATCTATTTATTTGTTCTGGGGAATTGAGATCTCATGGGTTAGGTAGGGTGATTAGGGATCCCCCCTTCCCGAAAACACTCAAGTTTGGATCCGAAGAGAAAGAAGATTTAGTTTGGTAAGTGGTTTGCAATTGTAGTTATTAAGTTAGGTTATTATATAGGGCCCTATAGCTCCCTTTATAAGCTATAGTGGTAGCAGGCTGCGTATAGGTTAGGTTTTAGGCTCTAGTCGGACAGACGTAGTGCCGTGTCAGGTTCTTACCGTTATTTCGATTTACCGCCATTTTAAGATCCGGTCTGTTTTTAAGACCCGGTCTTTTCCGGTACAGAATCTTCCCGCCACTTCGTTTGTCCCGGATTCTCTGCGCACATTTTCTGGTAGCAGAGCGTAGTTTATCTACCCTCTATTTGTTCGTTTGTAAAAAATAATTAATTGTTTGTAAAAATTATTAGATTTTTCTTAGTTTGTTTGTATAAGAATATTTGTAACCTTTTTTGTATTTGTTTGCGGTTTGTACCGTGCGTTCCGGGTTTGTGCCATTCTCATACCTACCGCGGTTCTTCGTGTAGTTGTTTGATTTTGTTGTTTTTTATTTACCTTTTGTTATTTTTTGTTTGTGACTTGACGCGATGGCGAAGGTCTCCAATGCTAGGGCGACACTCGCCAACGAATTGAGATGGTTTGTGACGGCCGGAGGACTCCTGTCCCGGAAGGACAGGGAGGGCGCCATACTGCTAAGAGCGGATCACCTCCACTCACGATTGATTAGCGCGGAAGCGGCCATGGTGGTGCTTACCGAAGTCGAACTTGCCCCGGAGGTCTACGCAGGTCACATGGCGGACATGGACCAGATCCTGAGTCTGCACGATGATATCGCGGAGGCGGCGGCCGCAATAAGGGCGAGACAGGCTGGCGGACCAGCCCCTCGCACACCTGTTAGACAGGAAGGACCAGCGGTTACTGGTCGGCTCCCCACCCTTCAGCTGTCCCACTTTGGGGGTAGGATGGAGGAGTGGGTAGCCTACAAAAATATGTTTGAGTCCCTGGTCGTAGCACGACAGGATTTGTCGAAGGCCCAGAAGATGGCCTACCTCCTCTCCACTCTGGAGGATGAAGCGCGGTCGCTCATCCAGCACCTCCGGGTGGAGGACGACCAGTACGATACGGCTTGGGAGTTATTGAACTCCCGCTACCAAAACTTACGTTTGTTAGCGGATGCGCACGCCGCACAGTTGATGGCCCTGCCCAAGGTGGCCAACAGGGCACAGTTGCGCCTGCAGTTGCTCACGCCCGTTACAGTGGCCTGTAACGCGCTCCGCACACTGGGGCTGCCGGTGGACCAATGGTCCTTTTTGCTGGTGCACATTGTATTGGGCAAATTGCCCAATGACATCCGCTCGCGGTTTGAGCGCGAGAGTGCGGAGCGGGACGGCGCCACCCTGCCAACATTCACTGACTTGGTGAGGTTTTTGGAGTTTGAGGCACGGGCCGCTGAGAATACCATGACCTCAGCGCCATCCAGAGCGCCTGAACGTAGGCCCCAACAGGGACGGCAACCGCCACCGCGTGGAGCTGGTGTGCGGGTTGCACACACGGCAGCAGTCGCGAGGGACGCGGACTGCCTGCAATGTGGCCGGATGGGCCGGACTGGCAGAGACTGCCAGTACAAGATAGGCGCCGCATGGCAAAGCGGCATGAACTTTGCTTTTATTGTTTGGGCGGTCACTATGCACGTGACTGTCCCAGTGCCATACCATGCAGTGCATGCCGTGGGCTGCACCACGCGATGCTCTGCATGAACCGGAACGGGGATGGCCCCCGGATGTTGAGGCAGGGGTCCCCTATGGGCGGGGGCGCTCCTGCGCGAAGCCCTCCACCACCGGACGGAGGACGCGGCTTCGCTCGTCGCACCCCCCCTCGGGAGGGGGGTCGCGTACCTGCGCGGGTCTTGGCGGACCGGGACCACGCGCCTCAAGGTCATGGCCAGTATGTGGCTAGCCAGGCCCCGGATAGGGCCCCCATGGGCGGGGGCCCTAGATCGGACGTGAGAGTGGGGACACCCCCCTCCACGCGGGTTACCAATACCCAACACATGCAGCCGCAGCGGTTTTCTCCGCCGCTGCACGAGTACCCACGGCTGGAGTACCACCCGCCGTACCATATGTATGGCCGGGCCGCGGGCTATGCCCCCCCTCAGGTAGGGATGTGCACTCGCCCGCCATACTATCCGGGTCAGTGGCGCCCCCCTGGTTTGGAGAGAGTGGGGAGCCCGTAACTAGCTTGCTCCCTTGCTGGGACAGAGCCGCGGACGGTTCTGCTCCCTACCGCGGTGGTCCGCGTATGGGGTCGTAGGGGAAGCCATTAATTTGAGAGCTCTGTTGGACTCAGGGGCTCAAAGCAGTTTGGTTACCACTCGAGTGGCACGCCAGTTAGGTTTAGTCGTGGAAGACTCGCCTGTGCCACTTCTTGGAGTTGGTGGCATACAAGTGAAGTGTCTGACGGGCCAGACACTTGTCACCTTTTCTTCGCTGAAGTCCTCCACAATGAGGATCACGACTTCGGCTATGGTAATGGATACCATTGCGGGTTGGCACCCCTCGACAGACATACCGCCGGGTGTGTTGTCTTTGGTTTCGGGTCTGGATTTGGCCGACCCCTTTGTCTTTCATCCCGGCCCAGTGGACTTGCTCCTGGGCTCGGACGTATTGGGTTGGATTTTGTTGGGTACCCAGAAAGCTCTGGGTTCGTCTTCACTGATGGCAGTGTCTACTATCTTTGGTTTTGCCCTGATGGGCCCTGTGTTTGATAATGGCACCGTGGAGGAGCCACCGGTTGTCGCATCTGCGTCCTTGGCCAAGACCATGCAAAGGTTTTGGGAGGTCGAGGAGCCACCTATGAGTTCCAGGATGGATCCGGAACACGCTGAGTGCGAAGCCTTCTTTCGATCAACCACGGAGAGGTTGCCCTCCGGTCGGTTTGTAACTAGATTACCATTTGTTGCTACACGTCCTAGCCTAGGGCAAAGTAGGGCGCTTGCGGAGAAACGACTGCTGTCCATGGAGCGACGCATGCAGCGTGACCACGTACTTCGCGATAAATATATTGAATTTATGCGCGAGTACGAGGATTTGGGTCACATGTCTCCGGCTCGAATTGATTGGAGCTCAACTGAGCATTATTTCTTGCCCCACCACGCGGTGGTGAAGGCCTCAACGGGCAAATTGAGGACCGTCTTCGATGGGTCCGCACCCACTTCGAACGGGGTTTCGTTGAATCTGTGTTTGCATTCGGGTCCCAAATTGCATAGGGACATAATTGACATCATCTTAAACTTTAGAAGACATCAAGTGGTTTTTGGTGCGGACATCCGGATGATGTTCCGCCAGACAGTCATACATCCTGAGGACAGGCGATTCCAGTTGATACTCTGGCGTGAGCGCCCTGAGGATCCTGTGACGGTGTATGAACTCAATACAAACACGTATGGTTTGAAATCTAGTCCCTATATCGCCATCAGATCATTGCTTGAATTGGCAGAGCGGGAACGGATCCGCTTTCCCCGTGGGGCTTCCGTGCTGTCACGTGACTTGTATGTTGATGACGTGTGCACCGGAGCCCAAAGTATTGAGGAGGCCCTCCTACTGCGGGATGAATTGATCGCAATATTGAAGACAGGTGGCTACGAGCTACGTAAGTGGTTGTCCAACGAGCCTAGAGTTCTAGAAGGGATCCCGGAGGATCACCAACAGAACCCTCACCTGTTTGAGGATGTGGATGATCCCAACAGGATAGCGGTGCTGGGCATGCAGTACCAGCCACTAACCGATATTTTCACATTCCAAGTGGACTTGGAAATACCAAAAGTCTGGACTAAGAGAACGGTGTTGTCCGTAATAGCTCGTATGTTTGATCCAAGCGGTTGGATCAGTCCAGTGATATTCTCTGCGAAGTGTCTTCTTCAGAGACTTTGGACTTTGGGCGTCTCGTGGGACGAGCCGCTGTTTGGCTCTCCATTGGATGATTGGCTCGAGTTGTTTTCATCGATTAAGGAAGTCAATCGGATTGCCTTGCCTCGTCGAATATTGCCACCCGGGAAATATCGAGCCAGCCTGCATGGCTTTTGTGACGCGTCGGAGCGAGGCTACGCCGCGTCAGTCTATATGCGGACAGTTGACGCCGATGGCCGGGTCAATGTCTCGCTTTTGTTAGGGAAGAGCAAGGTCGCCCCCATCAGGACTAGGCTGACTATTCCCAAGCTTGAGTTGAGTGGAGCTCACCTTCTCTCTAAATTGTTGCATCACGTTGCATGTGAGCTGGCGGCCACGGTCTAGATACGGGACATCTTCGCCTGGTCGGATAGCCAGGTCGCGCTTGCATGGTTGCGCGCGGCCCCACATACCTTGGAGGTTTTTGTGGGAAATCGGGTTTCCCAAATCCAGAATATCGGAATTGATATAACATGGAGACATGTGCCGGGAGAGCTTAACCCAGCGGACTGTGCTTCCCGAGGTTGTACGGCACCAGAATTGGTGTCACACCCGCTCTGGTGGGGCCCAGAGTGGCTGATGGGATCAGAAACTTCTTGGCCTGTCTGTCAGACAGATGTTACTTCTTTGAGTTTGACTGGGCTCCGTGTACATGCTGTAGTCGCTGAGACGACGTCGGAGCCGGATTGGCTACTTGCTCGGTATAGCAGCTTGGATAAGCTTCTGGGTGTTACCAGTTGGATTAAGCGTTTCATACATAATTGTAGAAACCCACAGGCAAAGCGGTTGGAGCCGATTGCAGGTGCAGAAGAGCGCCGGAGCGCATTGTTGCATTGGGTCCGTGTCGTGCAGACCGGACGGTTTGAGTCAGAGCTTCATATTTTGCGCGACGCACGCGCTAAGTTGAAGGGCGCGGTCGCTCGTTTGAACCCGTACATCGACTCGGATGGGCTTCTTCGGGTTGGAGGCAGGCTCCGGAAGGCGGATCTTCCATATGAGACTCGCCATCCTCTGTTGTTGCCCAAGGGCGGACCCTTGGTGCAGCTTTTGGTGTCTGATCGACACATTCGTAACGCCCATGCTGGGTGCAATGCTTTGTTGGCTATTTTGCAACGAGAATTTTGGATTTTGTCTGCCCGAAGAGCAATCCGTAGTGTTCTGTTTCGATGTATTGCATGTTATAGGTTGAAGGCATCCACGATGCAACCACAGATGGGTGATTTGCCCGCTGATCGAATCCGACCTTCGAGACCGTTTGACGGCGTTGGAACTGATTTTGCCGGTCCCTTTTCGATCAAGGCTTCTCCCTTTCGTAATGCCCGTATTGTGAAGGGCTATTTGTGTGTATTTGTTTGTTTGGCCACCAAGGCTGTCCATTTGGAGGTGGTGTCGGCTCTGACTACGGAGGCCTTCGTCGCCGCGTTGGATCGCTTTGTTTCGCGTCGAGGTCTACCTTCCCTTATTAGGTCTGATAATGGCACAAACTATAAGGGAACTGTAAATTATCTTAAGGATGTTTCTGTGTTTATTGATAAAAATTGTACTAGTTTAAGTCAAATTGCTGCCCAAAGGGGAATAACCTGGAAGTTTAGTCCCCCAAGTTGCCCCCATTGGGGAGGGATTTTTGAAGCGGCTGTGAAATCCGCAAAGACCCACCTCCGCCGCATTATCGGAGAAACGGCTCTAACCTTTGAAGAGTTGGCCACGGTTTTTTGTAAAGTTGAGGCGGTCCTCAACTCTCGTCCTCTCTGTCCGCTATCTCCAGATCCAAATGACTTGGAAGCTCTCACCCCTGGTCATTTTTTGGTGGGAGGGCCGTTGAATGCCCTGCCCGAATACCCGTGGAAGGACGAACGCGTATATCGGTTGTCGCGTTTTCAAATGTTGCAGCAAATGAGCCAGGACTTTTGGCGTCGCTGGTCGCTTGAATATTTGCATTTGCTGCAGCAAAGAGTGAAGTGGACAGACAGGACTGAGCCTCCCAGGGAGGGTGATTTAGTATTGTTAAAAGAGGCAAATTTGCCCTCATTGCTTTGGCGACGAGCTCGCATATTACGTTTGATTCTTGGCGGAGATGGCACTCCGCGTGTGGCTGAGGTGTTGGTCGACGGTTCGATTTTAAGGAGAGGTGTGACCTCTCTCGCCCGCCTTCCCGTAGAGTAAGCTAGCGGTCTGCTTCTCAGACCGGGACGGGGGGATGTTTGTAATATAATTGCTTGGAACGAAACGCGGGCGTTTCGCATTGCTGCCGCGGGGTTCTCATGGCAAGGACCCGGCTTGCGGGGTTCTCACACTGCTCGTGTGAATGGGTCGCAGACGGCCGCCATTGTCCTGTGCTATATCGGTTTGATTTAATACGCAGAGAGGTCCCGCGTCTTTTGATTGTTAATTAGTTTGAGTTATATTTGTGAATTTCCTGTTTGTTAAATAACTATTAAGTTTGTGTTTGTGTAACCCGTTATTGTGACTTTTTCCTGTGAGATGTGACGCGTGGCTGGTCGCTCACATCTATCTGTTGCCGAGCCAACTTCGGGAAGAAATCTATTTATTTGTTCTGGGGAATTGAGATCTCATGGGTTAGGTAGGGTGATTAGGGATCCCCCCTTCCCGAAGACACTCAAGTTTGGATCCGAAGAGAAAGAAGATTTAGTTTGGTAAGTGGTTTGCAATTGTAGTTATTAAGTTAGGTTATTATATAGGGCCCTATAGCTCCCTTTATAAGCTATAGTGGTAGCAGGCTGCGTATAGGTTAGGTTTTAGGCTCTAGTCGGACAGACGTAGTGCCGTGTCAGGTTCTTACCGTTATTTCGATTTACCGCCATTTTAAGATCCGGTCTGTTTTTAAGACCCGGTCTTTTCCGGTACAGAATCTTCCCGCCACTTCGTTTGTCCTGGATTCTCTGCGCACAACCTATATGGTGCGCTTTTTCTAGTCAACCAAAGGCAGAAAAAAAAATCACATAATAGTTTGACAGTTGCAAAACTCGCAATATTGATACTTTTTAGTTGTTTTTTTTACAAGGTTTTATTTTTTTTTAAATGCCAATCCCGTGAATTTTTTGCTTTTTGTATGGAACTTTTTCTCTCGCCTTTTACTAAGCGCCATCTGTGAAGTCATCTGGAACTATTTCTTTTTTTAATTTGTGTTTCGGAAAATCCCTCATTGTAAAACCCATGGAAGTAATAAGTACGTTGTACAAAGTACTTATTACTTCCATGGTAAAACCACTTTATTTTAACGACTTTTTTTCACAACCATGGAAGTAATAAGTACTTTTTCCATGTTCACAAGTTCACAACACACAAAGTTAAGTTAGGTACTTTTGACGTGTGATGGATTTTGATAGCTAACGCCATAGACAAATAACATTATTTTCATTCATATTACATGAGAGTTCCTCACTGTTTCCAATCACCCCTGTGCACAGAAATAATTTTTTTTTTTACCCCTGTGACCCTAATTTATTATTTCACCATTACATTACAATAATACATTTCTGAGTAACAGCTACAGTAATAAATATAGCCTATGTTTTTAGAGCATTACTATGTTACTTACAGAATGAATAAATAAAGTTTTGGCAATTTTTTTATTTAAAAGCCGCAATGGATATCATACAATATCAGGTATTTTTACTAAGTTCATGTAAGTAAAGCTCTAGCTGTATTGTCTCTGGTGCTTCTATATTCCTTTGCCCAAAAATGCCAAATTCAAGAAAATAATAACTTCGCGCGCTATCAGCAGTTTTTTACAAATGGAAAATGAAGTGAAAACTTTAAACATTTTGTCAATTGCTTTGTTTCAAAGTTTTTATTTGTTAAAAAGAAGTTTTTAGATGTTATACTGCTAGGCGTTAAAAGTAATTATGGAAAATTGCTATTCTCCAGAAGGAAATGTCTTAACTCCCTTTTGAAATTTGATGCCAAAACAACGAACAACGCTTGAAATTTTATTGCGAATTTATGGCTTACCTGCAATTAAAAAATATTAAAAATGCGGTAAGTCAATATTGTGTATTCTGTATAAAAAGTAATCCAAAGCCTAGCTAGTGGATGGAATATGGTTTTGCTCCTGTTTAACATTTAGGAATAGGGATTCAGCTAAGTAGCTGTCACTTGCCTGCGAGTTCTTGTAAAGCAATTTTATGTAGCTTAAAGTGCATTACTAATGTAATTATCAGGGAAATGTGTAATGTATAAAAGCGATATAAGTCAGAACCAATCATCTATACAATAAGAATTAAACTTTGATAAAAAAAATCTTTATTTCACAACAATTACAAATATAAGTACAATCATAACACCTTAAAACTATTTTGCTTACAGAGCTCCAAGTAGAAGAAGAAAAAGGATTCCCAAAGCTCGGACAAAGATCATCCCTGCTGGCTGTGTTCTTTGCAAAAATGGGTGTTTAGATGATTACAAAGTGAGGGAAGTGAGGTATACACGAAGTTTCACCAGGCTTTTGGAGCGTTTCAAGGACTTTATTATCATTGAGATCTATCGCTGCATGCCGCTGCTGGGCAATGAGTCTGAAAATGCTCCGGACTGGGACGTACATATTGTGCGATATAGCATTGTATTTACAAATATTCATTGACATACAACAAATGAACTAGCAGGTTCTGGTTTGACAGTAATTGTTAGTAGTAAGTTTTATTCAATAACTAAGAATGAATGTGATTTAAGGCTAAGTAGAAAATGTAAATTGACCAAAAAAGCTCAGTACAATCAGTTTAGTAACCTTGAGGACTATTACTAACTATTAGAAATAGAGGAATCATGAATTTTTTATTTCACAAGTTATTAGGTTCCACAAAATATTTGTTAAAATTTACTTTGATTATACCTAAACAATATTAAACTTAAATAAAAATTGAGGTAGGTATTTGTGGAAAGGAATAATATTTTTGGAAAACCTTTTTAATTAATGAATATTATTTTGTGTAACATTATTTTGTGTTTTACTTCAAGTACTTTTAGTAACTTGTTTTTAATTTTTTTTACATGACTCTTGAACATAAAATACTTATATTTGTAAAGAAATGTATAAATATAAAACACAAAATAGATTATTGCATTTAGATAATTCATATTTACTTTATGATTGAGTTACAAAGTGCCATAGCAATAATCTCTTATAGATACATAATGTACTATATAACTAATAGTCTTCCGAAATGAGTTTTGTTTGATAAACATATAAATTCATGATAAACACATATGGGATATCATAAAAACATAAGTTTATATTGCCAAAAATAAAAATATATGTTAAACAATTGGTTTAATTTAAATATTTACCTACCTGTACCTAATAGATTATGCAATTTTTAGCATATTAACAAAATATCATAAATACATTTCATATAGGCATAAACTTGTCTTACATCATATGTTAACATGATTTCAATACAACTTGACAAGAGCCCTTATACATAAGATCATTATTACCATGTTCTGATATATACTATTTGATTAACAAAAATTATTATTGTTTTCAAACACTTAATTCACTATTAATTGACTTCAGATCCATTAATAATACTACAGTATAGATAACTATGCAACTGAATGAAACATTTGACTAAAACTTAACATAATAATTCGAGTTATTATAATTTTATAATCTTCATTATTATCATAATTACAAAGTCATTCTTTTTGATGTTTTGTCTATGAAGATACAAATTGAGATATCAACTTTTAGGTTTCATCATTTGTGAAGCATGGACACCTGCGAAATAAATTCTATTAAAAATACTATTCATTTCAAATTAAAACATCTTTACTTGAGAATTGGTATGAGATACACATAGCATCAATTATATTAGAGCTCTGATGCGTAGATTTTACTTTCGGACGAAATAATTCCCAGTATTTTTATTTCATTATACAAAGGAAGCAAATGAATGTTGGTCAAATCATGCCAACAAAACTCACTTTCATTCATTTATTCATGTCTTTTCTGAAGGATTGTGCATTATAAATCTAGTTATTTATGTACATTATTGCTTCTTTTTACGCTAAGCGTTTGTGGAAGACCTCAGTCTACCATTAAAGAGATATGATTAGTTTTGCCTATTTGGTATATCAAGCAAACTTAAGGCTAAACCATTTTTTCTTAATAGTCCTATTATGTAAACAATCTTCACCGTACTTTTTGTTGAAAATAAATCAAATATTAGTTCAATGGTTCAAACCTAAACATTCTAAAGTAAAACATTTATTAACCACGAAAGTAATTTCCTAAAAAGTCTATTTTTATTCTTCGCTTTTACTATCTGGGAGTTTCAGTTGGGGGCCGGCGCCGTCGACGTCAGCTAGGTTGCGTGGTGAGGGCTTGTAGCGGCGATGCCTCGCAGGTGCGGGTGTCGCGACGCGTCCGCCCTTTAAACATGGCGCTGGCCAGGCGGGCGATGAAATATGGTAGATGACAACAAGTCAAATTAGATACTTTTTTCTAAATGTCAAAAACAATAATTTATATGGGATTTGTATGACAGTACTCAACAGTGGCGTCATTTTTAATGGAGTCAAAAAGCATTCCCATTTTACTTTAATTAGAACTAAAAAATAGTAAACCATGTTATAAACAAAATTGATCAATTAAAGTGACATTCAATTATTATGTTTCATTATTTAAATAGCATCATTTATTTTATTTTTTACCCAATCATCATCGCTATTGTCCAGGCCCTCCCATTTAAGGTCCCTGAAGATCGTCGCGTTCCTCACGTAGCGTGGGGCCCCGACGATTGCTCTGAGACTCTGGTTTTCCTGTGCTCGTAGACGCCGCGTGTTCGTCTCAGAGCAATACGCGTTCCAAGCCGGGGCAGCGTACGTGAGGCGGGATCTAACGTAGGTCTTGTAGATCCCGAGCTTCGTCCTCAGGGGCAGCCGGAAAGAGAGCACGCCGGGCAACTTCCCCCTGGCCAGTTTCGCCTTCGCCACGACGCCGTCGACGTGGATGGACATCGTCAGGCGCCGATCAATGGGGACTCCCAGATATGTGACGGTTTGCCGCCACGGCACGAGCTCGCCACCCACAGTGAGCGGCGGCGGTGGGTTGTGGCCTCCGGTGATGATGGCCTGCGTCTTCCCGACGTTCACTGACAATCTTCATTTGGAGAGCCAGTCAGGCAGGGCGTCTAGTGTGCAGTGCAGCAGCTTCACGGCGTGCGCGGGGTTCATTGAGACTGCGTAGTAACCCGCGCCATCAGCGAAGTCAGTGAAGCGGGCGTAGCAGGCCGGGGACAGACAGCTGCCCTGGGGGACTCCTGCGCGGACGGGTCGTTCCCCAGAGGTCGCATCTTCCACCGCCAAGTGCATCTAGCGTTCATTGAGGAAGGAGGCCAACACCCTGACAATCCTCTTCGGTAAGTCGGTTGTCGACAGCTTGTGTAGCAGCCCCTCGTGCCACACCCTATCGAACGCCTTTTCTATGTCCAGGAATGCGGCAGCCACGCATTCCTTCTTGTTGGACGCCTCGAACATCCTGAGGAGCAGTCTAGTGACCTGGAGCGTCGTGGAGTATTCGGCTCGGAACCCGAATTGTTCCTCCCGAGGTTCGAGGAACGGGAGCATGAACTGGAGGTCTTTGCCCGGCTTGGGCAGGACAATGACCCTGACGTTCTTCCAGATGGTTGGGAAGTGCCCTGAGCGTAGTATGCTGTTGAAGAGGCGCGTCACCGCCGCGATTGCGCACAGCGGGAGATGGTGAAGCGCCTCGTAGGTGACGCGGACCGCGCCCGGGGCTTTCCTGGGCTTCAGCTTCAGTGCTATCCAACGGCGGATCCAGGATTTTTTTTTCTGGGGGAGGCACAAGGAGAGAAGAAAAATTCTATATTTCTTTATTTGATCACGTGCCCCCGTGCCCCCCCCCCCTTAAATCCGCTACTGGTGCTATCTATTGATCTCGTTTTGATCGAACGCTTGTAATGCTCTTGATGCATGGAGTGCTCCACACTCTGAATTTTCAATTCAATTAGACCCCAAACTAACAAACTAATAGTGTTACGAACACAATATCCAGAGCGGGAACTACGCCGTCTTTTAATGCAACAATCATCAACAAAAGCGCTCCTAGTCGGAACATGTCCCGCTCGTAGTTCACACTCACTCCAGGGGATGAGTTGTTTATCTGTTCACCAAATCCGCTCGCGATTTGAGCGCGAGAATGCAGAGCAGGATAGCACCACCCTAACCACATTCACGGATTTGGCGAAAGGACTTCGTTCAAAGTGTATAGGGGTTTACTGCGGACAGTTCGTTCAATAAATAATAGTATTATCACTGATCATAATAAATGTCAAATAGATTTTCGAATATATATTGAGTATGAATATCTATAATTAAAATATACCATTTAGTAAGTATTGTTTGCGTTTACGTTATTAAAATCAAAGATGTCGGCATTCACGTCTGTTCTTGGGATGCCATTATCTAAAATAATATTACATTTAAGTAGTATATTTTTTATTCTTTGATGAAAGATTGATTAATTAGGTATTTTTTTAGCATAATATGTTAGTTTTATTTATTAAGTACACTAATATCATTTCATATTTATATTTTTGAATGAAGAATTATGTATTTATTTCAATTTTTGCTAATTACTTAATTCATTATTGCATTTTCTTTTCCTGGTAACACACGATTCTTGGGCGCGGCTTGATTTTGACATTGACAGTTGATGACAAGTATCCAAGTGTCAATGTCGACCGACGACAACTTATTAAAGTCAAAATCAAGCCGCGCCGAAGAATCGAGTGTTACCAAGTAAAGAAAACGCAATATTGAATTACCAAAGTAAAAATTGAAATAAATACGTAATTCTTCATTCAAAAATATAAATATGAAATGATATGAGTGTACTTAATAAATAAAACTAACATATTATGCAAAAAAAATACCTAATTAATCCAATCTTTCATCAAAGAATAAAAAATAAACTACTTAAATGTAATATTATTTTAGATAATGGCATCCCAGACCAGACGTGAAGGCCGACATCTTTGATTTTAATAACGGAATCGCAAAAAATACTTACAAAATGGTATATTTTAATTATAGATATTCATACTCCAATATATATTCAGAAAATCTATTTGAAATTAATTATGATGAATGATAATACTTTTATTTATTGAACGAACTGTCCGCAGTAAGCCGGCGATGAACAATGTCTTTTTTGGCGTTTGAGGCTAGGGCTGCGGAGAATTCCATGACGGACTTAGCGCCATCCAGAACGCCCGAACGCAGGCCCTCGGAACCCTCATGGCGAGGGAAGCCCCGACAGGGACGGCAACTGCCACCGCGTGGAGCTGGTGTGCAGGTTGCCCACACGGCAGCAGTCGCGAGGGACGCGGACTGTCTGCACTGTGGCCGGATGGGTCACGGCCTGCTACGATGCAGGGACTGGCAGAGACTGCCAGTACAAGATCGACGCCGCATGGCAAAGCGGTATGAACTTTGCTTCTATTGCGTGGGCAGTCACTATGCACGTGACTGTCCCAGTGCCAGATGCAGTACATGCCGTGGGCGGCACCACGTGATGCTCTGTATGAACAAGAGCGGGGATGGCCCCAGGGTGTTGAGGCAGGGGTCCCCTATGGACGGGGGCGCTCCTGTGCGAAGCCCTCCCGTCGGACGGCACCCCCCCTCGGGGTCGCGTGCCTCAAGGTCGTGGCCAGTACGTGGCTGGCCGGGCCCCCGATAGGGCCCCATGGGCAGGAGCCCTGGACCGAATATGAGAGTGGATGCAAAAGTTTTGGGAGGTGGAGGAACCACCAATGGTTTCCAGGATGGACCCGAAACACGCGGAGTGCGAAGCCCTTTACCGATCAACCACGGAGAGGTTGCCCTCCGGTCGGTTTGTAACTAGGTTACCCTTTGTTGCCTCTCGTCCTAGCCTAGGGTAGTCCTAGTCCTAAGTAGGGCGCTGGCGGAGAAACGACTGCTGTCGATAGAACGGCGCATACAGCGTGACAAAGTACTTCGCGATAAATATATAGAATTCATGCGTGAGTACGAGGATTGGGGGTCACATGTCTCCGGCTCGAGTTGATTGGAGCTCAACTGAGCATTACTTCTTGCCCCACCACCGGTGAAGGCCTCAACAGGCAAATTGAGGACCGTCTTTGCTGGGTCCGCACCCTCATCGAACGGGGTTTCATTGAATCAGTGCTTGCATTCCGGTCCCAAACTGCACCGAGACATAATTGATATAGTCCAGAACTTTAGAAGGCATCAGGTGATTTTTGAAGCGGACATCAGGATAATGTTTCGCCAGACAGTCATACACCCTGAGGACAGGCGATTCTAGCTGATACTCTGGCGTGAGCGCCCGGAGGATTCCATGACGGTGTATGAACTGAACACAAACATTTACAGACTGAAGTCCACTCCCTACATCGCCATCAGATCATTGCTTGAGTTGGCAGAGCGGGAACGGACCCGCTTTCCTCGTGGGGCTTCCGTGCTATCACGTGACCTATATGTCGATGACGTCTGCACCGGATTCCAAAGTATTGAGGAGCCCTCCTGCTGCGGGACGAATTGATTGAAATCCTCAAGGCAGGAGGCTATGAAAGTACAGAAGGCAGTTGTTTCAAACTCATTTTTCACTTTGTGCAGCAAGATAATATAACCATAACCGCCATTTTGAAGAATATAACCATAACCGCCATTTTGAAGATCTAAATTTAACTGATTATTCGAGATAAATCGAGATTTATTGGTATTTCATTATTTCAGCTGAATTCTTAATTAGAATATGTATGATACTGAACATTTAATGGGTCAAGCATGATGATTTAACTTTTACTAATTACCACATTAACTAATTGCAAAATGTACTAGTAGCAAAAATCAGCAATTACATTTACTTTACTGTCTTACCTATTCATAAAAAGTTAACATACATTTCAAAACCTACTTTAGTTAAAACATGTTTCGTCTATCAATTTCCATAATTAGACATAGAAAGAATTAGACAAAAAATATTTTAACTAAAAAAGAAAGTGTTAACATTTTACAAACAAGACAAAACTAATCACATCTCAAAATTGACACTTAACTGTCGACGAAGTTGCTTTCACCGCTGAACACGCACCCAGAATGCTGTATTATATGCGCAGCCGCATATATCCCGCACTTCACACTCGTCTTATAAGACTTCCCTAGTATCATCTGACTCAGGAAACCACCAGTGAACGCATCCCCTGCCCCATTTGTGTCAACTATCTGTTCTGGGGCCAATTTGGGAACTGGTATTAAAGACACCGTTGACTTTTCAACGAGTATCACCGGATTGCAGCCTTGAGTGATAACGACCACTCGTTTCCTGGACGGGTTGAGTTTGGGCATGTTTGCGAACTCCAGCGCCATCTGTTGGAGGTCCGTGTGGTCGATGTTGAAGGCTTTCGCGAACGCCTCGGCTTCCTGGAATGGAGAGTTGTTTGTTAAAAACTAGCTGTGGTAGGCGGCTTCGGTTCTATGGAAATTTCGTGATCTCGGATAGCCTGTACATTGAATGAATATGGCATGATAGCCATATTCATTCAATGTATATATATATATGCTATACACATAAGGATCTTTCAAATCTGACCGTTTGTTTCAGACACTAGCGCGTTTAAACAAACATACTTTATGCTAGTAGTTTCTATTTCTTTCCATATTTAAGATGTTATACCCTAGAATGAGATGATCGGACAATGTAGGCGCAACAGGCAGAAACTGGAAGACCAAAACACCGGATAGAAATGATTGGATCTACTGAACCAATTTTCCTGAAATTTTGCATACACATAGTTAGACGTATTGAGAAGGACATAGGCACCTTTCATCCCGGGAACAAGCACTTTTTCCGTGGGAAATTCACGCGGACAAAAAATGTCTTTGGTAATTTGGTAATTTATTGTACACTCTCACAGACATGGATGGAATACGGTCCGGAGCTACGAAGTACACACAGATTACTAAATAAATCTGTGCCGGAGCTATGAAGTTTTAGTTTCGACTGATAAGAAGAGAACAACATCATTCATTGCCGAACAGCACATCGATATAGGGCAGCAGTTTCTCAAGCGGCTCAAACTCGCTCGACTGCGACGTGACTTGTGACTTCAGCGTCATTCTTCTTATACCTGGCTTCATTAAATTCAAAAGAATGATGGAAGGGTAAGGAGGGGGTGAAAGTTGCGCATGGGTACGACTGACGAACCAATTGCGTTCGCCGGATGAGACCTGCCCGACCCCCGCTCACCGCATAGACCGATAAATCGTCCACTGCGCAGCTGAACCTCCATTAGTCACCTTGCCTTACATACATATTATCACGCAATTTTTCCGTGGGGGTAGGCAAAGAGATTGACGAAAGGTATTTATAATGCATATATCTATATTCATAATGGAAGGGTACGTCAGGGTCGAACTCGAAGAACGCACTCCAATCAGATTGCGGACCTCCTTAAAAAGGGAGATATTAGGAGCACCCATAACCGGAGAGCTTGTATGAAGAGAGTGATGAGTGTAGAATAAGCAAGAGAGATCTGTAAGGAACGTAGCAGGTGGAAATCGCTAGTCTTTGCCTACCCCCCACCTTACATGACGAGACTTAATACATAATAACACTCACGCTCTCATTGCCGAACAGCACATCGATATAGGGCAGCAGCTTCTCCAGCGGCTCAAATTAGCTCGACTGCGACGCGACTTGTGACTAAGTTCAGCGTCATTCTACGTAATACATGCTGTTAGAAGAAGAGAAGATTGAAGATTGCCCATCCCTATAAACACGGCACGACACTAGCGGTGTGCTGTAATTGGACCAGCGGATAGCGTGGAATGTCAGCCGCCGGGATCATGATGAGACACGTTCTTTTTTAGAGATTATTGTTTGTTTTGGGTTAAAGTAATGTTAAGCAGTATATCAAATGATAAATGTATGTACTCCATGTGGCATCCTAGGCATATCTCGTTCAGCATCTAATAATTAATAATAACTCACGCTCTCATTGCCGAACAGCACATCGATATAGGGCAGCAGCTTCTCCAGCGGCTCCTTGTAGAACTGCGACACCACTTGATCCACTTGATACATAACAACTCACGCTCTCATTCCCGAACAGCACATCGATATAGGGCAGCAGCTTCTCCAGCGGCTCCTTGTAGAACTGCGACACCACTTGATACATAATAACTCACGCTCTCATTGCCGAACAGCACATCGATATAGGGCAGCAGCTTCTCCAGCGGCTCCTTGTAGAACTGCGACACCACTTGATACATAATAACTCACGCTCTCATTGCCGAACAGCACATCGATATAGGGCAGCAGCTTCTCCAGCGGCTCCTTGTAGAACTGCGACACCACTTGATCCACTTGATACATAATAACTCACGCTCTCATTGCCGAACAGCACATCGATATAGGGCAGCAGCTTCTCCAGCGGCTCCTTGTAGAACTGCGACACCACTTGATACATAATAACTCACGCTCTCATTGCCGAACAGCACATCAATATAGGGCAGCAGCTTCTCCAGCGGCTCCTTGTAGAATTGCGACACCACTTGATACATAATAACTCACGCTCTCATTGCCGAACAGCACATCGATATAGGGCAGCAGCTTCTCCAGCGGCTCCTTGTAGAACTGCGACACCACTTGATCCACTTGATACATAATAACTCACGCTCTCATTGCCGAACAGCACATCGATATAGGGCAGCAGCTTCTCCAGCGGCTCCTTGTAGAATTGCGACACCACTTGATACATAATAACTCACGCTCTCATTGCCGAACAGCACATCAATATAGGGCAGCAGCTTCTCCAGCGGCTCCTTGTAGAACTGCGACACCACTTGATCCACTTGATACATAACAACTCACGCTCTCATTCCCGAACAGCACATCGATATAGGGCAGCAGCTTCTCCAGCGGCTCCTTGTAGAACTGCGACACCACTTGATCCACTTGATACATAACAACTCACGCTCTCATTCCCGAACAGCACATCGATATAGGGCAGCAGCTTCTCCAGCGGCTCCTTGTAGAACTGCGACACCACTTGATCCACTTGATACATAACAACTCACGCTCTCATTCCCGAACAGCACATCGATATAGGGCAGCAGCTTCTCCAGCGGCTCCTTGTAGAACTGCGACACCACTTGATCCACTTGATACATAACAACTCACGCTCTCATTCCCGAACAGCACATCGATATAGGGCAGCAGCTTCTCCAGCGGCTCCTTGTAGAACTGCGACACCACTTGATCCACTTGATACATAATAACTCACGCTCTCATTCCCGAACAGCACATCGATATAGGGCAGCAGCTTCTCCAGCGGCTCCTTGTAGAACTGCGACACCACTTGATCCACTTGATACATAATAACTCACGCTCTCATTGCCGAACAGCACATCGATATAGGGCAGCAGCTTCTCCAGCGGCTCCTTGTAGAACTGCGACACCACTTGATCCACTTGATACATAATAACTCACGCTCTCATTGCCGAACAGCACATCGATATAGGGCAGCAGCTTCTCCAGCGGCTCCTTGTAGAACTGCGACACCACTTGATCCACTTGATACATAACAACTCACGCTCTCATTGCCGAACAGCACATCGATATAGGGCAGCAGCTTCTCCAGCGGCTCCTTGTAGAACTGCGACACCACTTGATCCACTTGATACATAATAACTCACGCTCTCATTGCCGAACAGCACATCGATATAGGGCAGCAGCTTCTCCAGCGGCTCCTTGTAGAACTGCGACACCACTTGATCCACTTGATACATAATAACTCACGCTCTCATTGCCGAACAGCACATCGATATAGGGCAGCAGCTTCTCCAGCGGCTCCTTGTAGAACTGCGACACCACTTGATCCACTTGATACATAATAACTCACGCTCTCATTGCCGAACAGCACATCGATATAGGGCAGCAGCTTCTCCAGCGGCTCCTTGTAGAACTGCGACACCACTTGATCCACTTGATACATAATAACTCACGCTCTCATTGCCGAACAGCACATCGATATAGGGCAGCAGCTTCTCCAGCGGCTCCTTGTAGAACTGCGACACCACTTGATCCACTTGATACATAATAACTCACGCTCTCATTGCCGAACAGCACATCGATATAGGGCAGCAGCTTCTCCAGCGGCTCCTTGTAGAACTGCGACACCACTTGATCCACTTGATACATAATAACTCACGCTCTCATTGCCGAACAGCACATCGATATAGGGCAGCAGCTTCTCCAGCGGCTCCTTGTAGAACTGCGACACCACTTGATCCACTTGATACATAATAACTCACGCTCTCATTGCCGAACAGCACATCGATATAGGGCAGCAGCTTCTCCAGCGGCTCCTTGTAGAACTGCGACACCACTTGATCCACTTGATACATAATAACTCACGCTCTCATTGCCGAACAGCACATCGATATAGGGCAGCAGCTTCTCCAGCGGCTCCTTGTAGAACTGCGACACCACTTGATCCACTTGATACATAATAACTCACGCTCTCATTGCCGAACAGCACATCGATATAGGGCAGCAGCTTCTCCAGCGGCTCCTTGTAGAACTGCGACACCACTTGATCCACTTGATACATAATAACTCACGCTCTCATTGCCGAACAGCACATCGATATAGGGCAGCAGCTTCTCCAGCGGCTCCTTGTAGAACTGCGACACCACTTGATCCACTTGATACATAATAACTCACGCTCTCATTGCCGAACAGCACATCGATATAGGGCAGCAGCTTCTCCAGCGGCTCCTTGTAGAACTGCGACACCACTTGATCCACTTGATACATAATAACTCACGCTCTCATTGCCGAACAGCACATCGATATAGGGCAGCAGCTTCTCCAGCGGCTCCTTGTAGAACTGCGACACCACTTGATCCACTTGATACATAATAACTCACGCTCTCATTGCCGAACAGCACATCGATATAGGGCAGCAGCTTCTCCAGCGGCTCCTTGTAGAACTGCGACACCACTTGATCCACTTGATACATAATAACTCACGCTCTCATTGCCGAACAGCACATCGATATAGGGCAGCAGCTTCTCCAGCGGCTCCTTGTAGAACTGCGACACCACTTGATCCACTTGATACATAATAACTCACGCTCTCATTGCCGAACAGCACATCGATATAGGGCAGCAGCTTCTCCAGCGGCTCCTTGTAGAACTGCGACACCACTTGATCCACTTGATACATAATAACTCACGCTCTCATTGCCGAACAGCACATCGATATAGGGCAGCAGCTTCTCCAGCGGCTCCTTGTAGAACTGCGACACCACTTGATCCACTTGATACATAATAACTCACGCTCTCATTGCCGAACAGCACATCGATATAGGGCAGCAGCTTCTCCAGCGGCTCCTTGTAGAACTGCGACACCACTTGATCCACTTGATACATAATAACTCACGCTCTCATTGCCGAACAGCACATCGATATAGGGCAGCAGCTTCTCCAGCGGCTCCTTGTAGAACTGCGACACCACTTGATCCACTTGATACATAATAACTCACGCTCTCATTGCCGAACAGCACATCGATATAGGGCAGCAGCTTCTCCAGCGGCTCCTTGTAGAACTGCGACACCACTTGATCCACTTGATACATAATAACTCACGCTCTCATTGCCGAACAGCACATCGATATAGGGCAGCAGCTTCTCCAGCGGCTCCTTGTAGAACTGCGACACCACTTGATCCACTTGATACATAATAACTCACGCTCTCATTGCCGAACAGCACATCGATATAGGGCAGCAGCTTCTCCAGCGGCTCCTTGTAGAACTGCGACACCACTTGATCCACTTGATACATAATAACTCACGCTCTCATTGCCGAACAGCACATCGATATAGGGCAGCAGCTTCTCCAGCGGCTCCTTGTAGAACTGCGACACCACTTGATCCACTTGATACATAATAACTCACGCTCTCATTGCCGAACAGCACATCGATATAGGGCAGCAGCTTCTCCAGCGGCTCCTTGTAGAACTGCGACACCACTTGATCCACTTGATACATAATAACTCACGCTCTCATTGCCGAACAGCACATCGATATAGGGCAGCAGCTTCTCCAGCGGCTCCTTGTAGAACTGCGACACCACTTGATCCACTTGATACATAATAACTCACGCTCTCATTGCCGAACAGCACATCGATATAGGGCAGCAGCTTCTCCAGCGGCTCCTTGTAGAACTGCGACACCACTTGATCCACTTGATACATAATAACTCACGCTCTCATTGCCGAACAGCACATCGATATAGGGCAGCAGCTTCTCCAGCGGCTCCTTGTAGAACTGCGACACCACTTGATCCACTTGATACATAATAACTCACGCTCTCATTGCCGAACAGCACATCGATATAGGGCAGCAGCTTCTCCAGCGGCTCCTTGTAGAACTGCGACACCACTTGATCCACTTGATACATAATAACTCACGCTCTCATTGCCGAACAGCACATCGATATAGGGCAGCAGCTTCTCCAGCGGCTCCTTGTAGAACTGCGACACCACTTGATCCACTTGATACATAATAACTCACGCTCTCATTGCCGAACAGCACATCGATATAGGGCAGCAGCTTCTCCAGCGGCTCCTTGTAGAACTGCGACACCACTTGATCCACTTGATACATAATAACTCACGCTCTCATTGCCGAACAGCACATCGATATAGGGCAGCAGCTTCTCCAGCGGCTCCTTGTAGAACTGCGACACCACTTGATCCACTTGATACATAATAACTCACGCTCTCATTGCCGAACAGCACATCGATATAGGGCAGCAGCTTCTCCAGCGGCTCCTTGTAGAACTGCGACACCACTTGATCCACTTGATACATAATAACTCACGCTCTCATTGCCGAACAGCACATCGATATAGGGCAGCAGCTTCTCCAGCGGCTCCTTGTAGAACTGCGACACCACTTGATCCACTTGATACATAATAACTCACGCTCTCATTGCCGAACAGCACATCGATATAGGGCAGCAGCTTCTCCAGCGGCTCCTTGTAGAACTGCGACACCACTTGATCCACTTGATACATAATAACTCACGCTCTCATTGCCGAACAGCACATCGATATAGGGCAGCAGCTTCTCCAGCGGCTCCTTGTAGAACTGCGACACCACTTGATCCACTTGATACATAATAACTCACGCTCTCATTGCCGAACAGCACATCGATATAGGGCAGCAGCTTCTCCAGCGGCTCCTTGTAGAACTGCGACACCACTTGATCCACTTGATACATAATAACTCACGCTCTCATTGCCGAACAGCACATCGATATAGGGCAGCAGCTTCTCCAGCGGCTCCTTGTAGAACTGCGACACCACTTGATCCACTTGATACATAATAACTCACGCTCTCATTGCCGAACAGCACATCGATATAGGGCAGCAGCTTCTCCAGCGGCTCCTTGTAGAACTGCGACACCACTTGATACATAATAACTCACGCTCTCATTGCCGAACAGCACATCGATATAGGGCAGCAGCTTCTCCAGCGGCTCCTTGTAGAACTGCGACACCACTTGATCCACTTGATACATAATAACTCACGCTCTCATTGCCGAACAGCACATCGATATAGGGCAGCAGCTTCTCCAGCGGCTCCTTGTAGAACTGCGACACCACTTGATCCACTTGATACATAATAACTCACGCTCTCATTGCCGAACAGCACATCGATATAGGGCAGCAGCTTCTCCAGCGGCTCCTTGTAGAACTGCGACACCACTTGATACATAATAACTCACGCTCTCATTGCCGAACAGCACATCGATATAGGGCAGCAGCTTCTCCAGCGGCTCCTTGTAGAACTGCGACACCACTTGATCCACTTGATACATGATAACTCACGCTCTCATTGCCGAACAGCACATCGATATAGGGCAGCAGCTTCTCCAGCGGCTCCTTGTAGAACTGCGACACCACTTGATCCACTTGATACATAATAACTCACGCTCTCATTCCCGAACAGCACATCGATATAGGGCAGCAGCTTCTCCAGCGGCTCCTTGTAGAACTGCGACACCACTTGATCCACTTGATACATAATAACTCACGCTCTCATTGCCGAACAGCACATCGATATAGGGCAGCAGCTTCTCCAGCGGCTCCTTGTAGAACTGCGACACCACTTGATACATAATAACTCACGCTCTCATTCCCGAACAGCACATCGATATAGGGCAGCAGCTTCTCCAGCGGCTCCTTGTAGAACTGCGACACCACTTGATCCACTTGATACATAATAACTCACGCTCTCATTCCCGAACAGCACATCGATATAGGGCAGCAGCTTCTCCAGCGGCTCCTTGTAGAACTGCGACACCACTTGATCCACTTGATACATAATAACTCACGCTCTCATTGCCGAACAGCACATCGATATAGGGCAGCAGCTTCTCCAGCGGCTCCTTGTAGAACTGCGACACCACTTGATCCACTTGATACATAATAACTCACGCTCTCATTGCCGAACAGCACATCGATATAGGGCAGCAGCTTCTCCAGCGGCTCCTTGTAGAACTGCGACACGAAGGGCGCGCTGAGGTTCATCGCGAACGTCAGTCCGCGCGCGTGCGCAGTGCGAGCTAACTGCAGCATCGACTCCGGAGACACTGCCACGAAGAAGCCCTGACAAATCATATCAATATTATAAAATATGCAAAAGTTTGAATGTGATTTTGTGAAAATGTACAAAATCTACTGGATGGATTTCGATGAAATTTGGTACACGGGTAGAAAAATACCGGGAATAGCACATAGGGTACTTTTTATCCCGAAATTCCCACGGGGGCGATCCGGGGCGCGGCTGTATGTAATAAAGGACAGGAGCTACGAAAAAAAAATGTGTATGCTTTTGAGGATCTCGGTGGCGTAGTGGTAAGTCCACTCGGACTGCGATAGTGGCAGTTAAGCAACTTTCCGAATGGCCGGTGACGAGATGGGTGACCAAAAAAAATTATCTCGAGCTCCTGGCTTCGAAAGGCACGTTAAGCCTTTGATCCCGGCTGTGTTTGCAGTCGTTAAAATCCACCAATCCTCCTTGGGCCCACGTGGTGGGTCAAAACCACGGACGAAATATAAAGAGGACACGTTGTATCTAATGGTGCACTATTACAGTTAGGGTTGCTGAGGATTCCTCTTCCGCTTCCTCATAAGGCGGAAGTTCCGCAATATTTTGAGTTCCTCATCCGTTACCGCATCCTCATAAATAAAAATTAAAAATTCCTCTTCCGCTATCGCTTCCTCAAAATTTAAGAGGAACTCAAAACGAATTTCACTTCCGCCGGGCCAAACGGGCATATTTCTTGTATGCGTGTGTATGTCACTGAACTCCTTAACGGCTGGACCGATTTTGATGAATTTTTCTGTTTGTGTTCAAGGAGATTCGAAAATGGTTTAGATTCACAATTTGGTCCACTGGAAAATGTTCTTTTAAATAATTTTTGTATGTGTACGGACAGGAAAACGTCTGTCGGGTCCGCTAATATTTATGTCCTATGCCTAATATTATAAATGCGAAAGTGAATATATTTGTTTGTTACCTCTTCACGCTTTATCTACAGAACCAATTTTTCTGAAATTTCGCATACACATAGTAAGAAGTCAGTACTTCTTCCGACTTGCCGAGATGACTGTTTCCTTTGTCCTTCTCAGTAGAAGGACAAAGGAAACAGTCATCTCGGGAAAAAGCACTGTTGTGTGCAAGTGTTGTTAACACTGGGAAAACACACGTGGGAAATTCACGCGGGCGAAGTCGCGGGCAAGAGCTAGTATTTCATATCATCCTCTTCCTCATCCGCATCCTCTTCCTCAAAAAAATATCCTCATCCGCATCCTCCAAATTTGTGCTTGACACTTCCTCCTCCTCTTCCTCATAATCACTCCCTCAACAACCCTAATTACAGTCCATGGTGCACCGACGTCACTTAAAGGGGCGGGGCTTATGTCATTTCTCGCTCAACTATGTGCTTTATGACAGTCTGCTATTTAGATGGACAGAGCCAAGTATCTCGCACCGACTGCGTTCCACCCCGCGCATCATCACACAAATCTTAAAGAAGTGTTATTAGGGCATGTCCTCTTTATATATCTTCCGTGGTCAAGGCCCATCCATAATGAAGGCCAGTGTCCTAGCAGTGGGGCTGGAACCTCAAAATGGCTGAAACAATAGATCTGTTACTCACAGAGGCGTAGAAGAACTTGGCAGAGTCGATGCTCTGCCGGCACTCTTCCTTCGCGAGATGGTCCTCCGTGAACTTCTGCGCGGCCGCCAGGTTGGCGCACAGCGAGCGGTGCGCGCCCGTCACCAGCACCGCGCAGGTGCCGGTCGGTGCTAAATCGGTTGTCTGATAACGTGCCGTTACGCCGTCTGCACTGGAATATTATAAAAATTGCACAATGCACAACATGACATTAATAGTACATTACTGCCGCGGTCTATAATGAGTACTTTGCTGGTCGCGCTGATGATGGCCGAGAGCGCAGTGTAGCGCAGCTCCAGGCCGACACAGCGCGGTCATCGTGCAGCACTTGATGGACGAGCTGAGATAAAGGCCGAGACCGGAGGTCGAGGCCTTTACAGCGAGGACAGCAAGGGCTGCAACGATAGCCAAGCTGGAAGGCCTAGAGCGTAGCTAGGCTAGCGCGAGGCAATCATTGCGTGACCAGCGAAGCAGTCATTGTGGGCCAAGGCTTGTATAGTGCTTTACTCAAAAATGCAAGTACCTAATATAAGTAAAACCAGCAAGTAATTTAAATAAAAATATATTAATTAACTAGAAATTTAATTAAAATGACAATTATGAAAAGTACAGTTACTAAAATTCAACACAGACTTTCCCAGTTTGATGCACAAATTTGTCATATGCAAACTTATATTTTTCCTTTGAGTTTCGCGGTATCCAATTTTCACCACTAATTTAGCTTCATCTTTTATGTCTGGCGGTGTTAAACACATTGAATCGGAAGAATTTTCGCTTTGAGAGCTCATTTTTAGCCAAAAAGTCACTAAATAAAAACAAAACTTTCGCTATCGCGCTTTTGTTACTCTTTGTTTTTTTTTTAACCAATGGTAGTTGGAACTATACATACAGCCAAATATGGAATAGAATCTTTTTGTACCTATCTCTATGCTATCTTTATAAATACAAACAGCTGTATTTTTAATAAAATCTTTTTGCATTCGATTTTTAAAATGTTGAAACGTCAAAATAGCGGCCGGTAATGTTTTGCCGGCCTGTTAGAGCGGCCAGCAAAACTTTGTCGGCCGCTCTTTGAAAACAGAACGGCAAGGTCCACTTTGCTCAAACAAGGTTGTCAAAATAATGACCACATTACATGCATTTTTGAGTAAAGTAAGTAAGTAAAAATACGTAAAGGATACAAATTGAGACTTATAATAGGTAAAATGTGTACAATAGGCGGCCTAATCGCAAGTGCAATCTCTTCCAGGCAACCTATGCGAACGGAAAGAGATGAATAAAGGTAAATGGAAGAGGTCCAGGGAGACCGAGAAAGAGTTATGTAAGCCAACTCAAAGAGAAGGCAGGCGTCGTGTCGTATACCTTAAATGTAAAGCCAAGAACAGAGAAGTGTGGCGTATAGTCCACCGACAAGAGCGCGGCTCTTAAATAAGAAATAGACATTAATCTGGTCAAACCGAGTAAACCGACGCGAATTCCGCGCCGCGTAGGGAACTTGTATATGTGCGTCTCGCTCACTCCTTAAAGCAACTTTAAGTCCTATCTCGCTCTAAAGGGAACACGCAAACTCGCGCCGCGCGCACACACCCGCACGCGACACTTTTTCGATGTGGGCGACGGAGCTTATGGCTCCTCCTTTTTTTAAATTCAAAATGCGAGAGTCGTACGTTTTCACAGCTAAAGAGCTGGACCGATTTTGATGAAATTAGATACGGATATAGTAGAAGACCCGGGGTCAAACATAACATAGATAATAGTTTCATTGTGGCTTCCACGCTACGGCCACAGATTACTAAAAACTATACAGATGGAAAGCTTCCTAAGAGACGACAAAATTCATACCTATTCTTATAGGGCTGTCACTTGGTTATTGAAAAAAAACATTATTTCTATTTTTAGTATATTGAAATAAAAACAGTTTAACATTGAAAGTTGTACTTAGTCACTTAAGTTGTACTACGGAGTATTTCGAGGCGAATAGCGAAAACTCCATGCAAATTGGATTAGTAGTTTTTGAAAAATCACAAAAACGTTTTTGGAAGGAAGGTGCCTATATTCTTCTCCAAGATCCAATCTATATCTATACCTTTTATTGAAATCCTTTTAGCCGCTCAGGCACAAAAAACGGAACATAGGTAGGTATACCTACTCCAACAAAGTATATGTTCGCATTTATGATACTAGGATAATTCAATCACAAATAGGGTAATTAGTCACCTATATAGTTACCTATGTATATAAGTCAATCATCTGGGACATAAATCTCGTATTATATAAAACAAGCTTTTGCCCGCGGCTTCACCCGCGTGAATTTCCCACGGGAACAGTGCTTTTTCTCGGAATGAAAGGTAGGTGCCCTATGTCCTGCTTAGTACTATTATCTAACTATGTATATCTATATTTGCGAAATTTCAGGAAGATTGGTTCAGTAGATAAAGCGTGAAGAAGTAACCAACAAATAAACTCACTTTCGCAATATTAGTTAGGATATGCTAGGTACTATGTTTATACATATACCTACCTGTGTCAATCCGCGGGAAAAGATACCTACCTATTGATTTGTATTGTTGTTGGCACTTACGATACGAAATTATTGTTATACTAGCCGCGTCCCGGAGCCTCGATCCCGTGGACAGTTTTTTTATGTTTTTTATGATTATTTAAGCAAACAGTGCAATTTTTTAATAATGAAAAATAAATACAATGTTAGTATCTATTTTATAGACTCTGATACGTCTCATATTGATTTAACCATTTTGTTTACTATTTTAAACACAAAACGACACGGCCGAAAAAGGAACAAATCAGGAACGCTGCGCGAACCCACGACTGCGCGAGCCCTGACATTTCGCACCCCGCCGAGTGGCGCCGAGCCGGTTTGAACCGGTTTGGCACTGTACGTGACAGTGCGTGTGTGCGTAAGCACCTCGCGCGTTCAAGCTTGTAGTAGTGTACTTATTTGAAGCGCTTGTATGAAGCTTTCCCTCACGGCACTATGATAATTATGAATCAAATCTTATCACTTACACAAAGGTTATAAATCGTAAAACTAATATCGATGGTGTTGTTATTATTATGCATTCCATGAGCGTGGTAATTACATATGAAGGCCGAATAATGCTATTATAATAAATCTGTTTAATATTAAATTGATTACCGATTGGTACATCAACACAGAGACGAAACCGCTAAACGTAGGCATGCATACATACATATTATTTATTTATTTGTAAAACTAGGACTTTACAATCAAAAACAATGTAACAACAATATTAGCAACAGTAAGCCACTTAAAAGTTTTCACATCTAGAACCATATTGGTTAACTATAGTCGAAGAACTAAATTAATTACATGAGGCTAAACAAAGTAATTTCTTAAAGAAAGAAAAATACAGAAGTTCCAAAAATATATATATATATATATAAGTATATGTATATACTATCACGCCCTTTCCCCGTAGCAGAGACTAGCGATTTTCACCTGCTACGATCCTTACAGGTCTCTCTTGCTTCCTCTACACTCATTACTCTCTTCATACATGCTCTCCGGTTATGGCTGCTCCTAATATCTAATCTTATCTGAACATAAGGGTTCCGTTTTTGCCTTTTGAACTACGGAACCTTAAAAACGTTCTTGCAATGACAGAATAATGTCACCGTATCGTCCTTCAAAATTAATTTTACACAAATGAGAAAGTTTGGGAAAGATTGATGAATGTTTGGTAAGAATAAAACAACAAATATCCATCAAGCCAAAATTACTACTGAACAGATTTAGGTGAAAGTAGCTACAAAAATCGGGTAAACCATGTCGTGCTTTTTCTGAATATTTTACAGGTGCTACGATAGGTACTTATATTAATTCTGTGACGATAGCTAACTTTAAATAAAGGGACAATTTATTTTTTAATTTATAAGAAGTACAACAGCTATTTACACAACAATAGGAAGTCGGACCCGTGCTTCATCTAGCTCAGCAATAGGTACTTAAGAACTAAAAAAGACAATTAATTAATTTAACATAGCCTTAGCTACGTCACAGATTACTAAAATACCCCTTTAACTACTTTGTGGTTACGTTGAGGACCAAACAAAAATTTGAAGATCTGGAACATCTGATGAAAAGCTCCAAGAGACCAGCTACACTATAACATATATGGAAATGGCGCCTTAGCAAAACTTGATTAATCTGATAAGCATTTTCTGTAGACGTATAAAAATCGAAGATCCGAAATATCTTAAACAGTTTGGAACACAAAAATACTTTTCAACTAAGCGAAACTCACGCGGGCGAAGCCGCGGGCAACAGCTAGTGATGAAATATAGCCATATTTGAACATATCTACATATATTGTCATCATCATGCGACACTCCTTTTTTTAGCTTGTTGCGCATCGTCATGATAATACCACCAGATATGTTCTTGTGGCGACTGATAAGGAGAGCAAATGTTATCAGCCGTCGGCTTGCTCTCGACTTATCTGCAGTCATTTACACCGTTGTTGACTCAGGCAGTATACGTGCGAAAATTATAGGTATGGGTAGGTAATAGGTGTATGCGGACAAAGCACACAGATTGGGTTAACCCCACGGGGTTAGCCCCGAAGTAAGTTCGAGACTTGTGTTATGGAATACTAACTCAAAGTTACTATATTTTATAACAAATACATAATACTAGCAGTGGGTTGAATATGATGATGATAATGACCACATAATGACATATATTATCTCTAGCTTTTGCCCGCGGCTTCGCCCGCGTGAATTTCCTACGGAAACTGTCCTTCTCTGTACTTCTAGCTATGTGTATGCGAAATTTCAGGAAGATTGGTTCAGTAGATAAAGCGTGAAGAGGTAACAAACAAACAACCTCACTTTCGCATTTATAATATTAGTTAGGATATATTAACATCCAAGACCCAGCGGGTCAATCTGAAAAAGATCATTATCCATCTTGACCCGACCGGGGATCGAACCCGGGACCTCCGATGTGGCAGTCCGCCGTAAAACGTCTGCATGTTTGTGCGCGCATCACGCAAAAACTGCTGGATGAAATGAGATGTGATTTTCACAGTTGCATTTTTTTTTTGGTTTACAAAACTGACTTGACACCGTAACACACACACTTAAGGGGGGTTAGGCGGTCAGCGAAAATTCATATGAAGCGGCTGAGGCGGGGGGGGACGTCCCGGTTGCGCGCCATTCACATTTTTATCAAAAAGTTAATAGAAATGTTTAGTTTTTCAAAAATTTAAATCAGTCACAAAATCGAAAAGGTAAAATACCTTTGTGTTGGTGATTTTAAAACATTTTTTATTATAAAACACGGATGTTATCTGTATTCATATGAAATTTTAGAGGTAACTTCAGGATTTTTTTCTATCGAGCAAATTTTTTCCCATCGTGTTTTGGAAACAGTCCTCCCTTTAAACATACGTTCTACAATACATATCAGAAATTTCAGGGCGAAAACTCTTCAATTCTCTAAACAGCAGCTTATAGAAAACAGCCAATATTGCCGTTTTCACTTACTGAGAGCCCTTAAAAAACAATAATATTCATATAAAGTGTCAAATCTTCTAGATGTAAACACAACATGCACACAAAAATATACATTTCTGCACTCTCAACTAAAATTAAAACTATTTTACAAAATTTTAAAAATTTTTGTTTGCATTGCTTAAGATATAACTTAAAATCTACCGTAGATTTTAACTAGATACGCCACTTAATTTTTCATTTTGCATTATGCCCTTGTAACTACTTCTCAAGTTATCAGGTATCAAAGTTCATTGAATTAGAACATTGACTGAAGGCCGAATTATCGCCAAAATGATGTTAGATAAATAGTATCGATGTTGTAACTTGTCAGTCAAAGGATTACAAGAAAGTTATCTATATCAGATGTGTATCGTACGAAACGACAAGCAATATATCGTATTTAACCCGGTGTTATCTAAGTAGATAGGTATATCGCGTGTTTATTTAATATTATACTATTGTCCGCAAGTAACAGGTTTATTGATAACGTTTGTGTCCGCAAAATATTCTTCGTAAAAAAATAAAAAGGGGCCTTGGGAAAAACCAATTTGAATGAACCAAAGTAGGTAAATCTTATATTTTCCTTGACGTCCATTCCACAATATTTATAAACTAACTTTTGCCAGCGGCTTTGCCCGCGTGATTTCCCACCGGTACAGTGCTTTTTTCTATGTCTTTCTCAGTACTTCTAACTATGTGTATCTACTTATGCGAAATTTCAGGAAGATTGGTTTAGTAGATAAAGCGTGAAGAGGTTGTTACCTCTTCACGCTCAACAAACTCACTTTCGCATTTATAATATTAGTCAGGATGCTAAAGTTTTGATGTATGTTTGTCACTTAATCACGCAAAATCTATTGGCCGAATTCGGCGAAATTGGTGTACAAAAGGTATATAAATACCGGGAATAGCATATAGGGTTCTTTTTATCCAGAAATTCCCACGGGAGCGAAGCCCCGGCGCGCAACTAGCAGTTAATACACAATACAAGGATAAAATTGAATAAAATATTGTGGTGTGTATTTATAATGTGGGTGTACTGA
Source organism: Ephestia elutella (assembly GCA_018467065.1). Classification (NCBI taxonomy): domain Eukaryota; kingdom Metazoa; phylum Arthropoda; class Insecta; order Lepidoptera; family Pyralidae; genus Ephestia; species Ephestia elutella. Next base: position 16,517,519 of record CM031566.1, read on the forward strand.
TTGCACATAAAGTCCATTTATTCATAATTGTCCTATTAAGTAAACAATCTTACCATGTCTTTTTATGATTTTACAACAGTATAAATTAAAATAGACTTTTTAGGAAATTACTTTCGTGGTTAATAAATGTTTTACTTTAGAATGTTTAGGTTTGAACTAATATTTGGTTTATTTTCAACAAAATTCAACAAAAATTACTGTGAAGATTGTTTACATAATAGGACAATTATGAATAAATGGACCATAATTACTTATGTTTCTGACGAGGTTTCTAACCACTCATATTGAAAAACATGAAAACATGATATGCTCATTTAAATCCCATTTAACGAAACACATAAAATAACAAAGCAATATAATATTTTAATCGATTTAACTTACTAATATTATTATGTATGCGAAAGTCTGTCTGTTACGCACTGCTAAAACTTTGGACCGATTTTGAAGAAATTTAACAATTTTTTTTTATAATCAATACCTAAGCGTCTGAAATTGGGGATGAAAGTGCATATGGAAAAACACAAGATACTTTTTAGTACTTGTGCTTGCGATTTGGCAACAAAGTTAACTAGGCACAAGTTGTCGCAGTAGCAAATCTTAGGTGTCTTCGGGGCAGTACAGTGAGGAGGAGTCTAAGTTTTTCTCTGGTTGGAACGGGAATCGAATACCACCTACGCTCGTCAAATAAGTTCTTCCGATAAAAAATCATACTGTATATTGTCGTGCCGCTCACACACCAGTCGCTACGATGTCGCAGCGACTTTGAATACGAGAATTGGGCCACTGGTCGCACTAGTAGTAATTATATTATAAATAAATATTAATTCTGTGGCACTAGCACTCGCAGCTAACTTCAGAGCCGCCAACATGATAGTATAAACATAGCATAGAATACATAATAGTACAAATAGTATTAGTATACTTATAGTAGTACTTACATCGCTTTTTCTTGCAATATCTTTCCGTAGGCATCATTACCGACGCACCCGAAGTACGTGCAGACATGGGGCTTCTTCAGAATCCACTGGGCCACTCGCAAGCTGTTCTGAACGCTGCCGCCAGCTATGAACTCCGCGTTATACCTGAAATAGACGAGGATTCAAAAAAACTAGTCACACATGGTACCAGTACCTTTTTTTATCACATAAAAAAGTTATGCAAGCTTTTCTGAAAGCTTCTGCCAGCTATAAACTCCCGAGGATTTAAAAAAACGGTCACAAATGGTACTGGCTCTTTTTATGTATTTTTTACACATTTATATGTGTAAAAAATACATAAAAAATGTGTTAAGGGCTTATAAACTGGGGATTTTTCTATAGGCCATATATATTATATCATAGGCGTTGGACAGACAACCTATCATTTGAAAGGCCGGCAACACTCCTGTCATACCCCTGGTGTTGCAGTTGTCCATGGGCAGCAGTGATCACTTGCCATCAGGTGACCCCCTAGTTTGTTTGCCTCCCTATGTTACAAAAAGAACAGAAATTCAATTGAGTGTATGAGTAACTTAAGGAGCTTCAGGAGTCCTAAGTGGCTTATGGCAGGCAGCAATAAAAATGTCTTTATCCTTCTATGGCCTTAAATATTATTCCTATTTCTATGCAGGTTCTCATTTTATTTGCATATTGACTTCTATATGTAAAGACAGAGATAGACAGTCATTGTGTGCCTCATGTGAGAAAAAAAAACGGAAAAACAAACAACTTTTTATCAAGGCAAAAAATAATCAAAGAAAAACAATCAAATATTAACAGAGTAATTAACATTTGAAACTTGTCAGACATGAATATTGCATAACATTTATTACAATGAAAAAGTGATGGAATAATTCATGAAAAAAATCTTTGATGAAGACAGATTTTAATGACTCTAACCTGTTTGTACCAGAAGTCGGTATAGTTGGTAACTTTACAAAAACAATTAAATTGACAATTATTAAGAAGAACTCAATACTGGTATTAAAAAGAAAAATAAAATATTTAAGATACTTTAGATTGATTTTGATTCAAAGCTTAGTTTCTGCCAAGGCTATAGCTTCTTTTAATATAATACATACAGGCTCACCCCACAATCAAGCCATTGCACAGAATAGAAGACCATGGCACTCTCTCATTTTGGAGGCCAAGATCCACTTTGGGGTCACTGAGCCCTTACTTACTCTGCAGTAATATTTGAAATTCAAAACTTATATTGCTAAAATAAATTATTTATAAGACATGACAAAAGAAAATGAAGGGTAAAAATGTTAAAATAGGTCAGGCCCCATAGATCCTGAGCGAATTGAGGATAAAAGTTCCTTATACCTTATCCCAGGCTAGAACCCAACCTAGAACAATTTTTTTCTAAATCGATTCACTAGTTTTTGTTGTAAAATGGTTAAGCCAATGCAAAGTCTAATTAGTGTGTCTAACATGAAGTGAAATCACAGAATTAATTAAGGATACTAACTTATCTATGAGTTCCTGATACAGGGGCATATGTTTTTCTTCTGCCATGATGGCACCATCAGCTTCCAGCCCATACTTCTGCAGTAAGTCTTCACCAACAATCGCCGATATGTCCAGCAGAGGGTTCCCAATGCCCACCAAAAGACCTTCTTGAAGACTGCTAAAGAAAATTGATAAATTTGATAAGAATGTCTATTTACTCGGTTATATTTTTTTATTCAAGGTAGCGGTAAAAATAAACAAAGTTAATTGAAGGGCACGAAGAGACTGTAGCCTCTCAATTAACCAAATTATGTCTTTGTCGTAGAAGGATGCCAATAATAAACGTTATCAATACTTACCTAGAGGAGTCCATTATGTAATATCTTTTTTGGTCAAGTATTAAAGGTAGTTTTGAAATCGCAACCAGCGATATAACTGAACAATAAGCTCCGAATTATCAACGGTGGGCGATTTAATCAACACATGCCGTGTTGATAAATTAAAATCGTAAAACGTGCTTCGCTCTCCTGCGGCGAGCCACAAATGACATTTCGTATGTATATGTATATTGACGACGAGTACGACGACGGAGTGACGGCGAGGGAGAAATGACATATGACTGTTGACAGTAAACGTCAAATTGATCTTTATAAACCAGAGACAAAAAGCACAATTTTTATGTAACTTTACATGAACTTCGTAAAAATCAATTTAGTAGACATCCATTGCGCGCTATTGTGCAAAAAATAATAAAAAATAGAACGCATTATCTATTGCCATTTCGCTAGTGCTGTACTGTACCTTGAACCGGCCAATCACCGCCGACCCGACAGTTTTGTGAAATAACCTACAACGAGAAGATCACGTTTTGCGGTCTCCGGCTAGAATCTTCGAGAAATAGAGGTTGGAATAGTTAAAATCTTCTCATAAATCAATCATTCCAAATATTTTACAATGTTTCGCCTGCCTCGCGCTGTCCGCCAATCTATTTCTCTTCAGAAGGCACATCAAATTGCAAGATTTTACGCCAAAGATGTGAGGTTCGGCCCCGACGTAAGAGCCCTCATGCTGCAGGGTGTGGATGTCCTGGCTGATGCAGTCGCAGTCACAATGGGTCCCAAAGGCAGAAACGTCATTTTGGAACAGTCATGGGGTTCACCGAAAATTACAAAAGACGGTGTGACAGTTGCCAAGGGAGTCGAACTAAAAGACAAATTCCAGAACATCGGAGCAAAGCTCGTGCAAAACGTTGCGAATAACACAAATGAAGAAGCCGGAGACGGCACGACAACAGCAACAGTGCTCGCGCGTGCGATTGCGAAGGAGGGTTTCGAAAAAATCTCAAAGGGTGCAAATCCTATTGAAATCCGAAGAGGAGTGATGTTGGCTGTAGACGCCGTCAAAGATAAGTTGAAGAATATGTCAAAGCCTGTTACAACGCCCGAAGAGATCGCGCAGGTCGCTACAATCTCCGCCAACGGAGACACCGCCATCGGTCAGCTCATTGCTGATGCCATGAAGAAGGTGGGCCGCGATGGTGTCATCACAGTCAAGGACGGCAAGACCCTCACTGATGAGCTCGAGATCATCGAAGGTATGAAATTCGACAGAGGTTATATTTCACCATATTTCATCAACTCTTCCAAAGGTGCCAAAGTCGAATTCCAAGATGCTCTAGTGCTGTTTTCTGAGAAGAAAATCAGTAATGTACAAACTATCATTCCTGCTCTTGAGCTGGCCAACCAGCAGAGGAAGCCTCTAGTCATTGTAGCTGAAGATGTTGACGGTGAAGCGCTATCTACCCTTGTAGTCAACAGGCTGAAGATTGGCTTACAGGTAGCTGCAGTCAAAGCTCCAGGTTTCGGAGACAACCGCAAAGCTACCCTCAGTGACATGGCCATTGCAACTGGCGGAGTTGTGTTTGGTGATGATGCCAACTTGATCAAACTTGAAGATGTACAGCCATCTGACTTAGGCCAGCTCGGTGAAGTAGTCATCACTAAGGATGACACTCTTTTCCTGAAGGGTAAGGGTAAGAAGGCTGATATTGACAGAAGGGCTGAACAAATCCGTGACCAGATCCAAGAGACAACATCTGAGTATGAGAAAGAGAAATTACAGGAACGTCTTGCGCGGTTAGCATCAGGAGTTGCAGTTCTTCATGTTGGCGGTTCTAGCGAGGTTGAGGTCAATGAGAAGAAGGACAGAGTCAATGATGCTTTAAATGCAACCAGAGCTGCTGTTGAAGAAGGTATTGTGCCTGGAGGTGGCTCCGCTCTTCTCAGATGCATCCCCATGCTCGAGCAGTTAAAGACTGGAAACTCTGACCAGGCTACCGGAGTTGATATTGTAAAGAAGGCCCTAAGAATGCCATGCATGACGATTGCAAAGAATGCTGGTATTGATGGGTCAGTGGTAGTAGCCAAAGTTGAAGATTTGGGACCTGAATTTGGATATGATGCATTAAACAATGAGTATGTGAACATGATTGAGAAGGGTATTATTGACCCCACTAAGGTGGTGAGGACGGCGCTGACAGACGCGAGCGGCGTCGCTTCTCTGCTGACGACAGCGGAAGCTGTGATCTGTGAAATTCCTCAGGAGAAGGAGCCTAACCCTATGGCTGGCATGGGCGGTATGGGCGGCATGGGAGGAATGGGAGGTATGATGTAAGCTACGAGCCGCCTGTGAACCTTCACGCATTTAAGACAAAATGACTTTCGGTAGTTCTGTACCAGTTGTTAGGTATTGCAAGTTAATGTCCGTTAAAATGTTGAGTGAATGAGTAGTTTTGAGTCTGATTGTGTTAAAATGTAGTAGATTTATTTAGTTTTAATGCCTGTTTGAGCAAGCGCTGTTATTTTTAATAATAAAATAATGTTTTATATTTATTTACTTGCATTTGATTTTACTTCCTAACCTACCTATGTCTAGCCAGTTCTAGCTCAAAAAGCAAACAAAAAAGTACAAGCTGCTACTTACCAACCTCAGGTTTGGAAATCTTGATAGGTATAATGCAAGTCATTTACCTGTTCCCATTATCATTCATTCATATTCATATCTTTATTTGCTCAAAAACATGGTACATATTACAAGCTGTTACAAAAATTAGGATCACATGTTTGCTAATAATAAATAGCATGCAAATATTAATGGGTTGTGTTGTGGCAAAATATCTTCTCTTTTGTCTCCAGTCATACCAACATCCACCCCCAAATACCTACCTTCATATCTTCCCTTACACCATAATAGTCTCTTAATAGGCCTTCTCCCCTTATATCCACCTTTCTTGTGTTATCCTATCCTACTAATTATATCTGACACTTTCATAGTCAAAGCTACTACTTATAACGCAAGTATAGGTCTGGCAGATATAAAAACATCTAAGCATCTCTCTTTAGTCGTATTTCCTCATGACTGAGGGTCGTGGTCATTATATGAAATGAAACACACAACGACTCTCTTGGCAATTTTAATGGAGTGGTTTGCCATTGCCTTCTCCATTTCACACACTATCTGATAATCATCAACCAGAGTGCAGGTTTCCTCACGATGTTTTCCTTCACCGGAAATTCATCTAAGCATCAATGACACGATTTTCCGTTACGACATTCGAGTCAATTTTACTGCCGCGCCAATAGATGTATGTCCTTCTTTAATTGTATTCCTCATGACTGCGGGCTGTGGCCATTATATAAAACTAGGTTTCGCCCGCGTGAATTTCCCACGGGAACAGTGCTTTTTCCCGGGATAAAAGGTACCCTATGTCCTTTTCCGTACTTCCAGCTATGTGTATGCGAAATTTCAGGAAGATTGGTTCAGTAGATAAAGCGTGAAAAGGTAACAAACAAACTCACTTTCGCATGTATAATATTAGTTAGGATGAAACACACACAACGACTATCTTGGTAATGTTAATGGAGTGGTTTGCCATTACCTTCTCCATTTCACACACTAGCTGATAATCGTCCAGAGTCTGGGTTTCCTCACGATATTTTCCTTCGCCGGAAGCAAGTAGTGGTCGATGAAAACCACATGTCGGATTGGTATACAAACTCATATAGGACGGGTAGGAACCTGGGTCCCTACCACTCGGCCACCACCGCTTAATTTAGGTAAGTAAAAATACATCAAAAATCCTTGGTTGGACTGAAACTAAAAGTTTAGCATGTATGCGTTGCCACTTTGACAAAATATACCTATTTCCTAAATATTCTAAACTGAACCTTGTAAGTAAAAAACAAATAAGTGGCTACAAGGATTCATTTTTAAATTATTCGGGAAATGGATCATATTCTGAAGTGGCCATTTTTTTCTAATCTTCTGCCATTAAAAACATGTTGTCGCGTTTTATGTGCTGTTACTAACTCCCGAGATAACGAATTATGTAACCAAATAGGCGTGCTGTACGATTGCAGATATCACGCTCTTCAAATAGCGTAGGTATTTCTATATTTGCTCCATATTAGCCGTTTATCTAGGGTTCAATGTGCTATATTGATTGTGAAAGCTATAGGTACCTGTTATCTATAGGCCACTATGTCGGCCGAAGATCAATCAACGTGTTCTACTATACGACTTATCCAAGTTTCCACCAGATTGATCTAGATAAGGTTTCAAAGGTTGTCGAGGCCTTATTCTGAAGTTGCAATCACTATCCTTCTCTTTTTACATCATATCCATACTAAATAAATACATTAGGCCACATAAAAAAGTATACCCACCGAAATACTATAAAATACACTATTGAATGTGATATGATTTTCTTTGTAGCCCACTGTACATAGTTATTTTTTATAGCAGCATTGAGAAGCATAAATTGCTCAATATTTTCTAAGAATATTGAAAAATCCAATATACAACTTATAAAAATATTTATTCGAAAAATAGTCATTTCTAACATTAATTAAAAATATACATAACACTATCTTAAACATACAATAGACACTTTATATAAAAATCTGGTCTTCGTCGGAGTCTCCAGCACCATAGACAAAATGCCTCCTCACTACATCCTCATTAGGTATTGCACTTTCCACTGGGACATTGCTGTTCTTACAAGGAGTTACGGGGTACCTAACAGGCCCAAGCCAGCGCCGCCCCAGCCCAAAATTCCTTGGCAATGCCACGGATTTAGAACTCTTTACAGACTTATCCAAGCTATTTAAAGATGACTGAATGGATTTCAAAGACGATTTTTGAAGCAACATCTCTCCATTGTCCAAATAATCATCAGACAAGTCAACATCAGCTGGTATGCTCAAGCTTAGCGGACGGCGCTTGGGTTTCAGATTAGGAAATTGACCTCTCCATGTGTTAAACTTCTGTGTATGTCTTTTTTGAGGGGTCGTGTCTTTAGAGGACTCTCCAGTGTCAGTTTCATAAACTCTATTCTCTGAGTAACACTTCTGCAAGCTGCTATTTGGCGTAGTCTGTCTACTTGTGTCTTTCATTCTCTTTATCACTTTTTCTTTAGTCAATTTTATAAGAGCATACACAGTCTTCAAAGCTTCTTCATTTAGTAGCTCGTCGTCTGTTATTTCTACATCTAAGGCACTTGCTATGCTCTGACTAATCTTTTTTGAATTTGATTCCTCAAAATGTAGTCCTTCAAACTGAAATTCTAGATTGCTGCTTTTTGTCGCGTTTTGCAACACTATCAATTCTACAGTTTGCGGCGCAGACTGCAACATTCTTAAAGCTTTCTCGTATTTAACATTTAATAAAGTCTTACCATTAACAGATATAATTTGATCTCCAGGCAGTAATTTTTTACACAAATCTGCTGGACTTCTATCAGTTATAGATTTTATATACACATTTCCATCAGAACCCTCTGCTACCTGTAAACCTAAGGCATTCATAGGATCTCTCTCCATAACAGCCGTAACAAATATTCTTTCTCCTTGCACACAACCCATATTATCCAACTTCTCAAAAATAGAAGAACTCAGACACGAATCATTACTTACACCATTATAATTAAATGCTTCAGTATAAACTTTAGGAGATTCTAAAACGTAAGCGGTGGGAGCGTTTGAGGCATCTTGGTTGTAGTGCCTCTCTGGTAATAACTGCATGCTATTGACATTGCATTGTCTTTGCTCTGAGCTCAAATCGTCAGAGTCACTCTGATTTGTAGCCAAATCACATTCAGATCTAGTGCAGTAACTAGATGCTTTACTAATAGGAGATCTACTATATTTACTATCTAATGTAGACTTCATACCGTTAAAAACTCTAGTCCCCATTTTAACCCCACGCCTTCTTGGAAGACTGCAACTTTCTGAAGACGAAAGACCGTCATTAGAAGAATTACCTTGGGCATTTTGATTGGGCGAATTTAAAATGCTATCATCATGTGGTTGTGGAGACAGTATCTGCCGTAACAATTCTTCTGTGTTCGGTTTTTCATTTTCTTTGTTTTGCGACTTTTTATCACCAAAAATGTCCATTTTAAATCTTCTTCTAACCGGTCTTCTAACTCTTACTGGATTCCTTACAGCTAAATTATAACTATCCTGGTAGTTGCTGGAATCTAATTGTTTTGGGCTTCCTTTATAGGGGCAACTTGTTTCACCTGATAAGTAAGTGATGAAATCTTCTTTAGCATACAGTTTTAAATATAATCGGTGGTGAAGCGACGCGAGCCAAAACGTGAAATAGCTCTTATTATCTAACATTTTCAACTTATATTTAATTCCAATTTTAGACAATCCCGAGTACGCGTTAGGGATAATGTATAAGCTCTTTTTATTATAACAGAATGTATGGATATGATGCCAAGGTAGACTTTGAAGTACTATGCGGTTCGTGCTATTCCCTGACTCGTCAGAAACATGAGTATTTCTCGAGTATAAAGTAATACCTCTGGGACCAATGGAAAGCCACACGTCTCTGCAAAATCCATCTCTGGTCGCCCAAATAGCTGAGTAGAAATGTGCACCGTAATCTCTAAAAGTTTGAGCTAAAGTGATATAGTTCATTATTGCTTTACTCTTGTCCAATCCACGCCTGGATTCATGCGCCCTCTTCATACGTAACTTAATATCTGCCATGTCATTTGAGATCATAGATTCTGGTAAATAATGCTCTAGTAAGAAATAATCTGCTGTGCCATGTTCTCTATAGGAAAACTCTCCAAATTCTATGTGTAATGCGTATCCAGCCAGTAAGATAAGATTCTGGATTGTCGACGTCATCTGACCTTCCACAGTGGCCCTCCTCAACTGCAAGTATACTCTGTTTATCCAATCACCACCTTGCACATTATTGGCAATATTTTTCGGCAGGAAAAACTTGATTCGTAAGAAAAGGGTCAATGTTATACCCTCTTCAACTAATTTGGATTTTTTACTATGACTTTTATACCAATTTTCAGGGGCAACCTTTTTGATTTTGTAATCATCTGGCAAGAAAACGAAATCACCGCCGATCAAAATTGCTATGCCCAGCATAAAGTTATGCTCGTACTTTTCGCTGTGGACAAGAGCATCAAATAGCTGTCCAGATGATATACTATTAGGGTCGCAAAGAACTTCAACCCTTTGGCCGTTAAGTAACACTACAGTAATAATTCTCTTATCAGACAATGCTGATAGTGTTAGATCCATTTGCTTGGCTGGTTGAGCAATTCGGACGATAAATTCTGGTCCTATACAGCCTTCTCGTCCCTTTAAACTTTCGGCTTTGTACAGTCTAGATGCAGCTCTTTGCACAGGCCTTCCTCTCCTGAAGTTCGAAGCTAACTGTCCATGTTTCAATCTGTTCAACTTCTCATCTGTGATAGCCACCATCGATACAGCATTAGTCTGTAATTTCGGCTCTTCAATGTGTGTGCTGCACGCTATGTTAAGTGTAGAATGGGCATTGCTCAGTCCTCCCATTCTGGGTGAATCAAAAACATTGAATAGTACATTTCTTCTTTTATTTTGAAGCCTGCAGCTTGGGAAGGGGTCTCGGTCATCAGGCGACTTTAGTAAGGAGATACAGCTACGAGGTCTTGTACTGACTTTTAAGTCTGTGTTCGTACTTGCTTCTTTGTGTCGCCTTTTGACCTGGTTCAGTTCATTCGGGTTCTCATGGTAATCAAGGATGGGGCTGAGTGCGAGGGACGCTGCGGAGCAGGAGCTGCGACCGGAGTCTTCGTCGCAGGCACGAAGCATGTTTCTGGAATTAGTAGATAGAAATATGGGTTAATGTCATCTAGTTTTTTCACCACATACCTACTAGTTCATTTTTTTTTCTTCAGAATGTACTTAAGTACTATAATGAGTGACGAATAATATTAATATTACCTCATAACAACAATCAAATTGTGGAATAATTGAACAGTAACTAAAAATAAAAATGTCTAGCATAGTCGACTAGACATTTTTAGCAAATACTAGAATTATAGGTACTGATACTTGAGAAGCAAATGACCTTTGTAGAAATAAACAATTGTTCAATATCCATTTAAGAACATATTGATAAGTCAACTTGCTATGTAAATGATTGACCTAGTTGATTCATGCAAGAATGACTCATAAATGATTTTCTTCCATATGTTATAATTTATTCCAATTTTTCAAAAATTAAAAGTTAAAGTAATTTTTGCATCTTTTCTCCAATTATTGATATAAGATTGTTAAAAATTAATGAAAATGGGCCGTTAATTTAATTGACTTTATTGATCACTACATTAAAAAGTATTTAGTGAGTTATCTATTGGCTATGTATTTAAGTACATAAACATTTTTCTGTTGTTATGGAGCTTGACGAATAGATTATTGGTTTATTTTTTGGATTTTTGAGCATCTCAGATGCAATATTAGTACTAAAGTACTCTCATATAGAAATAAGACCTTACTCGTATAGTGGGTATTGGTGTTAGGTGACGCATGCCTAATGCGTTTCAATAGAAATTGGATATGGTGAAGATTTTCGATGTGCAGGATTGAAATGCGATAGCTCAGTTGGAAGAGCAAGGTCGTATAAAGACCTGGTCGCGGGTTCATGTCCTGCTCGCATGGAATTTTTTCACCATATCTTATTTCTATATGAGAGTACTTTAGTAGATTATTGGTTATTGTAACAAAAAAATATTTTCTGAATAACTATCTCAAGGTTCTCTATTCTATTATATTTTCCTTAGTGCACTGTCATATACTTAATTTTGCTTACAAGAATGTATCAATTCACTATCCACTTTTCAGCCAAGCGTGGCCTTAGAGTCTCACGACTCTTGGCTCTGTCTACCCCGTAAGGGATACAGACATGATTCTATGTATGTATGTATCAATTCTTATGCAGGAATGGAAAAGTCTCATTTGATAAGTTATGAAACAGGAAAGAAAATTCCTTAGTAGTTGTCAAATTTTGGTTACAAATGGGAATAAAGGATAAAGAAATATATTTGTTTTTGTCATTGAAATACAACTAATATCTCGATTCAACATTACAATAGGGCAGATGTTAAAATTCTGCAAAGTAACAGGTAGATTCAATGGGTCGCCACCAACGTGAGTTACCAGGTAACTCAAAACCCTATACGGGTCTCGGGGAATTGGGTGAAATGGTCCCAGCATAAGTGGACTGATCACCCGTCTGGTGCTCGCGCTGGCGTCCCCACATAGTAAATAATAATAGTAAATAATATCTCGATGGTTTTGTCTTCAAATACATACTTAAAGAAGTATAGTAGTATAAGGATTTTTATATATATAGTATAAGGATTTTTTTTGTAATTTAAGTTTTAGTTCTAATTTTTACTTAATTACCTTGTACTTACTATTATTATATTGAAATAAATTATATTACAAGTATAATAATATATAGTGTAAGGTTTTATCTCATGAAATACCTAATAAGTAGATACTCAACAAATATCATCTGTGATATAACTAAGTTCTTTATAACCAAAGAAACCAAGATGAGAAGACAACAGGGGAGTCAAGTTTACGAAGGTAAATTTGAAGGTAAATTTTTCACATGGTTGTTAGAGAGCACAGCTCTTGTCATTATTTATTTCTTAACCTTCTATCTATGGCACTCTCTCGTTTCGGAGGCACAGATCTACTTTGGGGCCACTGAGACAGCGGAGTAAGTTAGTAAATAAGTAGGTATACCTTCTGTCACTTGGTAAATATAAAGTTTGAGGATTAATTAATTTTTAAACTGAACTATTGTTTAGGAACTTACACATTTGTATGTCCTCCATGACCTAGGATGAAGTACCTATACTAGGTCTTTAACATAGTAAGGCAAATATAAGGATTAATTAATTTTTAAACTGAACTATTGTTTAGGAACTTACACATTTGTATGTCCTCCATGACCTAGGATGAAGTACCTATACTAGGTCTTTAACGTAGTAAGGCAAATATAAGGATTAATTAATTTTTAAACTGAACTATTGTTTAGGAACTTACACATTTGTATGTCCTCCATGACCTAGGATGAAGTACCTATACTAGGTCTTTAACGTAGTAAGACAAATATAAGGATTAATTAATTTTTAAACTGAACTATTGTTTAGGAACTTACACATTTGTATGTCCTCCATGACCTAGGATGAAGTACCTATACTAGGTCTTTAACGTAGTAAGGCAAATATAAGGATTAATTAATTTTTAAACTGAACTATTGTTTAGGAACTTACACATTTGTATGTCCTCCATGATCTAGGATGAAGTACCTATACTAGGTCTTTAACGTAGTACGGCAAATATAAGGATTAATTAATTTTTAAACTGAACTATTGTTTAGGAACTTACACATTTGTATGTCCTCCATGATCTAGGATGAAGTACCTATACTAGGTCTTTAACGTAGTACGGCAAATATAAGGATTAATTAATTTTTAAACTGAACTATTGTTTAGGAACTTACACATTTGTATGTCCTCCATGATCTAGGATGAAGTACCTATACTAGGTCTTTAACGTAGTAAGGCAAATATAAGGATTAATTAATTTTTAAACTGAACTATTGTTTAGGAACTTACACATTTGTATGTCCTCCATGATCTGGAGTACCTATGAAGGATGAAGTACCTATACTAGATCTTTAACATAGGTAGTGAATTTTTTCTCTGTGACTAGATCTTAGTCCGAAACAATCACTTAGGCTGGCTGGACCTATCTTGTTGTATGACTTCGACAGACTGAAAGCCAACAATGCTAGTTCGTTCGTAACGTGATAATGTCTCATTCCACAGAATCTCTAAACACGAACTGTTTATGCACATAAACGGACACTATTTATTCAAATGCGCATTCCAGACAGCAGTATCTCACGCTTACATTAGAGAAAGTAAACAACTATTGTTGTATGGTAACATGTACCTAATTGATTTAAGTATTGTTTAGAAATTATCTAGGTACTTGGAAAATGACATACAAAATCATTCAATAAAGTGTAAAATAACTTAGCATTCATTGTATGTACATACTCCAAAACTTCGTAATTTTGTAACCAACCTTTTGTTTTACTCTCCGCTGCTCAATTTGTTTGGTCTTTGAATTCACATTTTTACTTGTAGATAAAGATCGATTTCTTGAATAAACAAAGAAAATTCATGGCTCTAATATCAATCAAAATTAAAACAAAATCAATCACCCAACCACCCTCTGAGCACGCACAGCACACAACGTGATTTTTTTCTCTCCTGCACACAACCAACCAACACAAACACACACACATGCACCTCCACTCCACTCGTTCGAGTCGTTCGTGCGTGCCGAGAGATGGGCGCTTGGATAAATTTCCGGAAGGTAAAAATGGGAAAGAATGGGTAGAATGGGTAAAAATTAATTTATACCCATTTATACCCGATATTTTTTATTTATACCGGGTAGAAATTATAATGAAAGTAAATTATCCTTATTTACTTTAAACTGTTAAAATAATAATTAAAGTATAAATATTAGATATGTTTTGATTATAAGGAAGATAAATAACTACTAGTTGTTTTCGGTTCAAATATTAAAAAAACGAAAACAACAGATTTACAATCATATGTTTTCAAATAATATTTTGAAAATAATGATGCATATTCAGTATATGGATGTTTCAAGTAGAATTAACAAAAAAGTAGACTAACATTTGCCCGCGGGTTCGCCCGCGTGAATTTCCCACGGGAACAGTGCTTTTTCCGGGATGAAAAGTATCCCATGTCCTTCTCAGTACTTCCAACTATGTTTATGTGAAACAGGAAGATTGGCTGAGTAGATAAAACGTGAAAAGGTAACAAACAAACTCACTTTCGCATTTATAATATTAGTTAGGATTAGGATTTGAAATTCGCAATATTTTTCTATCGAGAAAGTTTTATGCAATCGTGTTTTTGAGAGAGTTAGTAATTAAGTTTGCTGCATTTTAATTTCAAATTCAGTTTTTCATTATTACTGATATTACAGACATTTGTAATAATCTGGCCTAGTACGGCGGGTCATACGATTCGATGATCGCCTAGCCGTTCAATAGAATTCCGGCATTTGGCAAACTTGTTCGTCGCCCCGGCATAACATTCATTGCCTAAAACCAGTTGGCTGCGAATGAGTCAGAATTAAGATATATCTTGTTAGTTCTTTTTGTAACCAAAACGTAAATTGTACACTTTATAAGTATTTTTACGCAGTACTTAATTTAAAAACTGAATAGTAACTACCTTAAACACTTTATTTCTTAATAAATCTTAACGATATATCATAAAATATCGCAATTACAAACATTTTAATTGATTTTAATTTTTACCCGGTGTAAATTAAAAATTCCTGGGAAAAAATGGGTATAAATGGATAAATTTCCGAGTCTCGGAAATTTATCGGGTAAATGCCCATCTCTATGCGTGCGACATTTTTTTTTCTATTCTAGCTCTAGTGTCAAAGTCAGTCAAGTGTCAAATAAACGTCGAAATCGAGACGTCAATCAGGCAAATTAATTTAATTGTGTGTTTCACTTTTGCTGATGTTACATACCTATGCACTTTGTATTTTTTTAACAATTATTTAATGATTATGGGTCAAATATAGAAAAATCGTAACTAAACAATTTGCAAAAAAATGGCTACTTTAGTCCAATCTTATGAACAGCAGTATTCTGTGCTTACGGCTGATATAACTTCTAAAATTGGGCGATTGAAATCTGGCCACGAAGGTGAGTTTTCAGAATTTGTGTTTATGTTGGGATTTTTTGTTAGTTGCCAAATATTTTGGAAAAATCTTAATTCTACCTGTTTTATTTACTCAACAGAAAACCGAGATCAGCTATCCAGAGAGATTCAAGCTAATTTCGAGGAAGCCAATGATTTGGTACGTTTGCTTGTTCCTATTTCTTGTTTTGATTAATCTCTAAAGTACCTATAGGTACAATATCTTTACTATTATTAACATGTTATTAATTAGAATATTACCAAATCTAAATAATATGACACTCGTGTAATTGATTGCTAATCTATAGATACAAATATAATAAAGCAAATTGTTTAAACATTGTCATGTTCAACAATCATGTCTAATTATATACTTTCAGGGAGCACCTAAACTGCAAAATGTTGTATTGCATCAGTTCACTGTACTATTTTTTAGACTATTAATATCCAAGACAGTTTAAAATATAGTATGTTATATATTGTGATAAACTACGACTGCAACCTTTACGTCAAACAGTAACATTAAGAATAGTTTTTTTTTGCCTCCGGCCTGCCTTTGGCGCCCGTCACAATCCCAACTAACATTATACATGTGAAAGTGAGTTTGTTTCTTTGTTACCTCTAAAGGGCCATTTAGACGGTGCAAGTTTCTTGAACATTCAAGAGCAATAATTGCATTGCAAGAATTGACTTTCAATAACTGAAAGCAACTGTTTACATGGTGATATAAATAAAAAACTTGAATACAATTTTTGAATGCAAATCTTGACATTATACAATTGTTTAGGCAATTATTGCATTCCATTTTTGAAACACAGATTTGTATGGGCACGTGCCATTTTTTTGCGACTTGCTTCGAGAATTGCACGTATCGCTGTCGAATTTTTCATGCAAAAATTTAATGACATTTTCTGGCATGTATTGTTTACACCAAGAAAAGTTTTGATTCCAGACTTGCATACCAGTTCAAGAATGTTACGTGTTGTTTAGACTATCCAAGTAAATTATTGCTTCAATTTAATCGTATTCAACAGGCAAGAAACTTGTACCGTCTAAATGGCCCGTCTACTGTCCATGCTACCGATACCGTAGTACTTATATTAATTCTGTGCCGATACCATTCTTCCTGAAGTTTTGCATACACATAGAAGTACTGAGAATGACATGGGTACCTTTCATTCCGGGAAAAAGCACTCCTTGTTTGAACAAGGGAAATTCACATCGGGTGAAGTCACGGGCAAAAGTTAGTGAAACAATTCTTTGGGCAAAGGTCCCACACAAATAGCAGTTTGATGTATCCCTATGTTTCAGTTGTGTTTGATGTTGCAATTTTCGTAAATAGTAGTTATATCGGTTTTAGTTGGAGCAACTGGAGCTGGAGTCGCGCGGCGCGGGCGCAGGGTCGCGCCTCGCCGCGTACAGAGCCGAGCTCCAGCGCGTCAGGGAGGAGTACCGCTCTGTGGTCAACAACTCTGCTTCATGTAATTTGTTTTATGAATTAATGAAATAGTATTTCAAGTATCAGAACCGCCAAACTTAAGTGGCAGTGGGCGGGGCACATAGCTCGTAGAACAGATAGCCGTTGGGGCAGAAAAGTTCTCGAGTGGCGACCACGAACCGGAAAACGTAGTGTTGGCAGGCCTCCCACTCGGTGGGCCGACGACCTGGTGAAGGTCGCGGGATGCGCATGGATGCGGGCAGCGCAGGACCGGTCGTTGTGAAAATCCTTGGGGGAGGCCTTTGTCCAGCAGTGGACGTCTTTCGGCTGAGATAGATAGATTTCAAGTAACCAGGACTCATAATGTTAGTAAACTTATGCTATGTTAGTAATTAGGAATTATTTACAAAATTTATTGCGGAGGCCATTCCTGCACCATCTACTGGCTATATGGCAGTAATGGCCTACGTACGCACAGTCCAGCCTGCTTGTGATCATGCGCAAGATGCTGTTGTCGCACTCGGCGCACCAGGGACGCACACCTTTTACGCATTACTGTGTTAAAACAATCCACTCGAGCATCAGCGAACATTCCTATTTATTTATTTGCAAATTCATAACGTGCTGATTATTTCTAAAGAAATCTCTCCCAGGGGACCTGAGAGAGGAAACAGGATTGTTGTTATAATTTAGTACTAGCTTTTACCAGACAGGTTCTAAGTAGTGTATTAACATGAAACCTGTGCCAGATTTTAAGTAATACCAGTGTGAAAAATGCATCAGATTTCATTTAGTAGTGTGATATGTGCAAACAAAACAAACATTGGTATAAAATTCTGCAAAGTAACAGGTAGATTCAGTGGGTCGCCACCAACGTGGGTTACCAGGTAACTCAAAACCCTATACGGGTCTCGGGGAATTGGGTGAAATGGTCCCAGCATAAGTGGACTGATCACCCGTCTGGTGCTCGCGCTGGCGTCCCCATCACAGAGTAGAGTGGTCCCCATATAGTAAATAATAACATTGGTATCACTTGATCAGGTAGCAGCACATATGTTATAATTAAAATGTAGTATTTCAAGTTAATTTTAAAAACTATTTTGAACTTTCATTCTAATAAATAATATTTGTTTTACCTTTTACAATTTAATTTATTCAATTTCTATTCAACATATAACTGTTGCAGTATAGAGATTGTCATCATGATATTTTTTCCCTCAGATAACATAGAAAATGACGAAGTGTTCGACGATTGGGGAAGCAATGACCAGCGCACCAAATTGCTGGACAACACAGAACGCCTGGAGAGGACCGGGAAAAATCTCACAGAAGGATACCGGGTCGTCTTAGAGACCGAGCAGATTGGGGCAGCAGTGTTGCAGGATCTGAATGCACAGAGAGAGACCATTCAGAGGTCTAGAGGAAGGGTAAGTGTCCTAATCAATAACATCTCAAACAATTATTTTTGACCAGTATTTGGCCACATCTAGGACAGGTCCACAAATCAATATATCAAGTAAAGGTAAAGATGTAAGATATTTTCTGTGTTTATTTTTTGTGCAATGTGGCCTAGCATCCTTCCTACCTGGGTTCCAGCTGATGGGTACAGAAAGCGGTGAAAGCCTTAAGACTAGATGGTGATTGGACGACCTTAGGAGTACATTTTCAACAGGAAATAGGTGAAAAGACCAAGGATTATTGGAAAGAGAGTGGAGAATTTAGCCCAGCAAGAGCATTTTTTTTTTATATAACATAGAGCAGTAAACGAGCAAGCGGGTCACCTGATGGTAAGCGATCACCGCTGCCCATGGACAACTACATCACCAGGGGTATCACAAGAGTATTTCCGGCCTTTCAAGAAGACGTAGACTCGTTTTTTGAAGGTTCCAATATGTCACACAATTAATAAAAGTACTACGTACATAAAGGAAGCTCCCTGCCCCTCCCGCAATATGGCATCCCCCGCAATTCTCCCCCGTTCTTTTGTGTATTGGAACGTTATGACTGTGAAAACACATTGACGTGTTTCTGACGTGTTCACGGATATACAGTTTCATTTGTAGTAGTAGTAGGTATACTTGACGCACCGTTTCTATGAAGCGCCCGCCCTGTGGTATTGGTTCAGAAACACTGGTCACGTTATGTGTTATATACATTTTTTAAGTTTTTGTTTCTGATAGATAGATAGATAAAATCTATATTTGTAATTACAATAACACACATAGAGAACAATCGTACAAGAAAATAATAATTTGTGACACACATACGGTGTGCTGCAGCAATACAAAGTGGTCACAGCTCAACGATATAATGGATTCTGTATCGTAATAATGGTGTTTCTTTGCAGCTGAGGGAGACAGACGAGCAGCTGAACCGCTCATCACGTCTGATGAACTCCATGATAGTTCGCTCGCTACAGGACCGGTTCATACTGGTTGTTGTGTTTCTGTTTGTCGGGGTGTTGCTTTGCGTAGGCCTTTACTTCGTTGTCACGTAACTCTTGTTGGTCGTTGTTGTGTGTTTGTTTTAGAGGGTTGCAATCATGCAGTGTTTGGTAAACAAGGAGGACCCAGATCATGAGGTCGCGAAATGTCAAGTCGACCCAAATCAGTTCACAAAATGTCCTAAAGTCAAAGTCAAAATTTTTATTGAAACTTGGCCTTCAAAGAAGGCTCTTTTTCACGTCGATAACTAATTATATTATGTCTCAAAGCTACAAACTACTAGCATTTCGGAACGACCACTGCTGAGAATCCTAGGCCACGTTGGCGAATTGGAATATGATCTATTTCCCATTTCCTAAATATTTATCATTAGTTTTATACTAGTTTTAATTTAAATACTTACGTCTACTGTACCTACTATTTTAAGTGATGAAATAAATAAATAAATATTTAAAAAAACGCTAATAAGGTTCATTTTTAAATATTTAGGACACGGGAAATGGATTATATTATAATTTGTCAAAGTAGCCTTTTAACCCCTCTGTTCGCAGTAGGTCCAGTATTTATCATTGCAATTCTGCAAATTAATATGATCAATTTGCTAAATATTGAAAAATAAACCTTATAACATCATTTATAAGGTTCATTTTTAAATTTTTGTGTGGCAAAGTGGGCTTTTTTAGATCCCCTGGACAACGAACTGGACAATCAGAGAAATTTGACATTTTGCGACCGCTGGACATTATGCGTACTGGACATTTTGCGCCTAAACGCCGATGTTGTGTATTCATTGTTAAGCATTATTTAACATTCCTTAAAGTCATTATTGAATTGTATTATATGTAAGTAGTTATTTATATTCGAAAATCATGCATTACATATTTAAACTTATGCACTCGCAAATGCAATATTTTCATTAAATTACTATAGATAAGAGACGAAGCTTAAGCTGAAATTTGATCCTTTAACGCCTAATGTCTATTTTTAACCCCCTACGTAAACAGTTGGTTGATATAAGATAGTGTCTGTGTATCTAAACGGATGAACCGATTTTGATTTAGTTCTTTTTGTTTGAAAGGTGACTTAATTGAGAATGATCTTAGCCATGATTCATCGAAATCGGTTTAACCGTTTAGGAGTTATCAACATTTTTACAACGTGATGTCGGGGTTATTTGTAAATTTGTAGATTATATTATTATTTGTTAAGCCAATATGCTCGTTATTCTACCACAATTTATTGCAAATTCGCCATTATTAACGCGGCAGAGCTCCAATCAGCTAGTGTGTGAAATGGAGAAGGCAATGGCAAACCACTCCATTAAATTGCCAAGAGAGTCGTTGTGTGTGTTTCATTCCATATAATGACCACGACCCACAGTCATGAGGAAATACGACTAAAGAGAGAGCTTTTTTTTTATATAACATAGGGCGGTAAACGAGCAAGCGGGTCACCTGATGGTAAGTAATCACCGCTGCCCATGGACAACCACAACACCAGGGGTATCGCAGGAGTGTCGCCGGCCTTTTAAAAAGACGTAGGCTCGTTTTTTGAAGGTTCCAATGTCGTATCGGTTCGGGAACACCGCCTCCTCTCTGTTATACATATATTATATTAATTATATATTAATCCCAATGACATTGCTTTAGTGTGTACACTGTAATTATGTTATTATGTTTTTAAATAAAAACATAATAACATAATTATTATTATGTTATTATGTTTGAAAATAACAAATTTAATAAATATAGTATAGTATAATAATTGGAAATGTCGATGTCGAATAAGCAACATTTTGTAGTAACAATAATGTATGACAATTTAATTGCAACGCCCTTGCAGGGCTCATTTGTGCACCTATGTTAATTGTATTTATAAGACCTTATGTACCAAATGAACGCAATAAAGAAATTGAGAATTGAGAATTAAATAAAATCTACTCCACGCTCCCTGTTGCTCTATGCATTCATATTGCCATAGGGGACCGGACAAGGCATGAGAATTGTTAAAAATATGTAATTTTATGATAGAATACATATAATTAAACACATTTTGCGACTTTTCAGCACGAGTTTATTTTCCAGAGCTAATTTATTCGAGTTCAAAGTTGTTCTTCTACCAAAACGTGACGTCACGCGTAGAAAATGGACTTTCCTTAGGGAAAGTCCATTCCGTCACGTTTTGGTATCGGCAAACATTGCTTAAAAATGTGAATTGTTTTTTGCTATATCTTGGGAAATACTTTGGTTATAGATGTGTTTCTTTTACGGATGATTCTATTAATGTGAGATATTTCAAAGAAGCATCAAAAAAAAGTTGTCCGGTCCCCTATTGTTATAATTATAATGCGGACACAATAAGTATGTACTTTGTAATGTATTGAGACTGTTATGTAGGTAGTAAGAAATATTTATTGCCTAATGTAAGAATAAAATATTACGCTGTATGTTGTGTTGTTTCTGTTCTTAACCTATGGCTCAGAATTAATTTTACACGGATTGCAACCAAAATATAATGATGCAATTTCAACCTAAATAAAGTTTATTTCAGCATTAGTACCTAAGTAGGTAGATAAACAAACATGTAAAATTGATTTTTAGATTTCACCAATATCGACTGTACTACTACACTGTTACAAGGGAAACCTATTATTGGCTTTATTATTGTAAAGTTATGATTGTAAGTACTTATTGTAATGCTGTTGGTTTTCTTAAAAAATAAAATAAAAATAATATAAGTACTACGTACAGAAAGAAAACTCCCTGCCCCTCCTGCAATATGGCACCCCCCCGCACCCCCGTTCTTGTGTGTATTGGGACGCTATGACTATAAAAACGCACACATTGACGTGTTACTGACGTGTTCACGCATATAGTTTCATTTGTAGTATTAGGTATGTTTGACGCCACGTCGCCCGCCCTGTGTCTATGGTATGTACCATAGATTAGATTTAGATTGTATCCATAGATCTAGCTATGATTTATCTAAGCCACCAATATTTCTACTTCCAATTTAGTTCGAAATAAAATACGCTTATAAATGGCATCTGCTGTAGCGTTTTTCCGCGACTTCGTCCGCGCGTAATTAACTATTGCTACTACTCGTAGTTCAGGTTCTTAGCAGCGTATCAAGGTAAAACCTACGCCAGATTTTAACTTACACTTTTAACAGTATAACTGTGGAAACCGCATCAAATTTTTTGAAAAAAAAAAAGGATCGTTTTGGCTTCTATTGGCCCTATGAAGTCGTCTCCTTAAATTATTTTTCTTAAATAGGTATCTCTTTACGTAAGTAAATTAATATATACGGGCAAATTGAGTTAGCCCCAAAGTACAAACGGACATACACCAGTTACAGTTTCATTATATGTAGTTATAGAGGACAATAAGTTAAACTCAGTATTGCAATATATTACTCATTTAATTAATATTTAATTGTCTACAATAGTAATCTTAAAATAAATAACATTAATGAAGTACACATCTCATTAGCTAACGTCAAGGCACCAGCGACCTTTTAAAAGCGAAATAAAAGCTTAAAAAAACAGAAAATATAAACTTTAGCTTGTTTATCAATACTTATATAATTCTTCCGTTACTAAGTGACTGACACAACGCACAGCCAAAACTACCGGAGGTAGGAAGCTGAAAATTGGCATGTAGGTTCCTTATGGAGTGTAGGGGAGCACTAAGAAAGGATTTCCCGAAATTTTCATGGGAACAAAATCCCGAGTCAGAAATTAAACTTAATGACTTAATTTAACAAACAATTCAAACAAAATATATACAAATTGACCAACACATTCGTATTAAGTATGTCATAAATCTTTTAAAGTACATAATATTTAGGTAACTACTGTTTTATATACAATGGATAAAAGATTTTTAAAAAGTCCTACGTACGACAGTAACATAGACACTCGAATATAAAAGAATATTAATATTCATTTATTCGCTGTAAAAGAAATCAAATAGGTAATACAAACATAAGTCTCCTAAGCAAAAATGCTTGTCACTATGGTCCATTTATTTATAATTGTCCTATAATGTAAACAATCTTCACAGTACTTTTTGTAGAATTTTGTTAAAAATAAATCAAATATTAGTTCAAACCTAAACATTCTTAAGTAAAACATTTATTAACCACGAAAGTAATGTCCTAAAAAGTCTATTTTAATTTATATTGTTGTAAAATCATAAAAAGACATGGTAAGATTGTTTACATCATAGGACAATTATGAATAAATGGACTTTACGTATAGGCAAATCAAGAGATAGATAGACCAACACTTTATTGCACCATTTACAGAAAAGGACATACATAATAAAAGAGCAAAAGCCAAAGCAGCCTTTCGGCTCTTCACCTAATCCCAACCGACAACATTTCTTTGTAGATGACTTTTTCATAATTTCCCTAAAGATTTTCAACCTTTCGCAACTGCAAAAAAAATACTGCCCTGCACAGCACGCGACATATATACGGACAAATCACACAGATTGAGTTAGCCCCAAAGTAAGTTCGGGACTTGTTATGGGATACTAACTCAACGATACTATATTTTATGACAAATACATATATAGATAAACATCCAAGACCCAGGCCAATCTGAAAAAGATCATTTTCCATCTTGACCCGACCGGGGATCGAACCCGGGACCTCCGGTGTGGCAGTCTGGCGTGATAACCTTTAGGCCACGGAGGTCGTCAAAAGTAAATAATAAAAACATAAATGAGCGCAAAGGCGTATCGCAAATTTATGCAATTTCTTCCAGCCAACCTTTAGGTGGAAGGAAATATACATGAAAACACTATTCAAGATAAACGAAACAAGCTAAGATTCCAACATCACAATTTCGCATTTTGTAACTGTCTCGCTCGCACAATATAACATTTTCAAAAATGTGAAAAACTGATACTTTGCTGAAATTTACTCTTTAATACTCGGGCTTGAGACGACTCGTCCTATGACTACGACGATACACATTCATTTTGAGAAAAGTTTCTTATTAAAATCAAAATAAAAACAATTTAAAGTCAGAAAAACAAAAAAAATAAAAAATGCTGATCACGACACGCCCGGCAGATGTAAAACAATTGAACATTGTGGCACGACGCATCACGCCGTTTTCCGTCAAGGCATTCGAGTCGATTTTACTACCAAGACGCGCCAATGATTTTTTACATTAAAAAAAATATTTTTGTTTCACTATAATTTTTATTACTGGCAATCAGAAACCGTCTTCTTAAAAGAATCATAGACAAATGTAGCTATAGAAGCTACGTGCCGTCTTTTTAATAGAGCCATAGACAAATGTAGGTATAGAACGCTACGTGCCATCTTTTTTAAAAGAACCATAGACAATTGTAGCTATAGATCGCTACGTGTGCTGGGCCGTCTCTGTGGTCTCTTCGTCGTCGACTTTCTGCCCGAGCGAGAGCAGACGCATCTTGTATTCGTTTAGTTTTACGTCCTGAAACAAAATATTTCAAGTCAATATACCTACATAAAAAAATCGTGATAAAAATACAGAACAGTCAATTACTATAACTAAAACTAAATAATAATAAACTAAATCAAAATATTTGTAAATGTTAATCCTTCATACACGGTGTTTAAGATAACAATTGTTTGACTGGTCTTGGTCTCTTCCTCTCTGTAATGACGTCACTACTACGAAAACATATA
The DNA here is from genome assembly GCA_018467065.1 of Ephestia elutella. NCBI lineage: Eukaryota > Metazoa > Arthropoda > Insecta > Lepidoptera > Pyralidae > Ephestia > Ephestia elutella. Next base: position 16,542,653 of record CM031566.1, read on the forward strand.
TTTATCTCTTTTTAGCACACCTACTATGAAAACCAATAACGGAAAGAGACATAAGTATGTAAGAATTACTGGAACTGGAGAGAATGATCGAATGATCCTAAATAAATATCAACAAAAAACAAATAGAATTGAATCATTTAAATAGAATAAAGAATAGAATAGAGTGTGAAAATAGAATGGGAAAGATTTATATTCAGTGTTGTGGGTGACCGATACAAATACAACATATACTATATCAGCATATCTATATATCTCATACACAGGTATCAAGTGTTCGTTTGTCGCCGTAAGTTATAAAAAGAGATCCAGGGTTTGAAGTAGTTAAAACGGTGATACTCACTTGGTCCGCGAACAGCACCAGCAAATCGTCCTGGTCCTTCCTCAGAGTGTCCAACTCCTCCTGGCTCAGTCTCTGCCTCTCCTCTGCTGTGCGCAACTCGTTGTTTAGCATCGCGACCTGACTCGTCAATTCCTGGAAGAAAGAATGGAATGGAGGAAAGAACGACCACTGAAAACGATCAGGACTGGAAGAGGTCCTCAGAATTGGGGGTTAATAACTCAAATTAAATTGTACCTGTGGCGCAGGTAACGGGTTAATAACAGTTTAAAAGACTAGCCCGCAACTTAAGTGTTCTATATAACTATTATTGGTTTTTGTATCATAGATCACTTCAGTTCCAAGCTTATGTGTGTGAGTGAGGCGGAGGTTATATACGCAAAATCTACTGATACACGTGTAGAGTATAATCTAGAATCGCATATAGTGTACTTTTATTCACAAATTGCATTGGAGCGCTAATAAGTAATTTGTGAAATAAAGCAACCCCATAAATACATTAACAGTGAAATCTCATATATACATACATATATAGAATCACGTCTTTATCACTTACGGGGTAGACAGAGCCAAGAGTCTTGGGACTCGAAGGCCACGCTTAGCTGAATAGTGGGCACTCTGATGGAATGGAGATTCAGGTGTAGTGACAGGTTGACTAGCCCATCGCCTATGAGTGAAGCTGTAAGATTACCTGTATCCTAGCTTCGTATTCCGTGGCCTGAGCATGTTTTTTTAATTAAAGATGGGTTTGCTCTTGACCACAATCTTGTCCGAGGACAGAGATGAGGTCTACGATGTGGTGAGCTTACCCAGAAGCAGCCTATTCACTCTGGTTTTGAAGAGAGTCAGGTTGTATGAGAGAGCATCGTCTTGTGTGGGCGTCTTGGTGGCGGAGACTTGCGCTTTCAAAAGAGTTGTTCTCGTCTTTAAGGTGGGACTTCGATGCTTTTTTTTTATAACATAGGGCAGCAAACGAGCAAGCGGTCACCTGATGGTAAGTGATTGATATGCAAAAGAAAAAGCGTCGAGGACAGGACACAGCCCTGCGGGACACTAGCATTCACGGGCTTATATTCGGAGCATGAACTGTTAACAACGACTTTAATGCTGCGCCCTGTGAGGAAACTGGTAATCCATTGGCATAATTTCTCGGGCAACCCGTAAGAGGGAAGCTTTGATAGAAGAGCTTTGTGCGAGACCCGATCGAAGGCTTTCGCCATGTCCAAACTGGCCCCCTTACTCTCAACTGCTTCTGCCCATTTATGAGTCAGATATACCAAAAGATCGCCAGCAGACCGTGCATGACGAAATCCGTACTGCCGATCGCTTATAAGCTGGTGCTCCTCAAGGTTTAACAGGAGCTGGCGGTTAATAATGGACTCCATTATTTTGGAGAGCAAGGAGGTAATGGCAATGGGCCTGTAATTGCCAGGGTCAGAGCGATCACCTTTTTTGGGTATTGGGCTTTGACTAAAGCAGTCTTCCATGCTGACGGGACAACGCCTATAGAGTAGGAGTATCGAAAAAGACGCGTCAAGACCGGAGCCAACTCTGGAGAAAAAAAAAACTTGCGCTCCAAAGTCAAAGTTTCAATAAAAATTTTGACTTTGACTTTGGAGTGCAAGTTTTTTTTTTATTATTAAAGATCGGTTTGCTCTTGACCACAAACATGCCCGAGGACAGAGATGTACGATGAGGTCTACGATCTAAGTTTTGAGCACAATGGCAGGGATTCCATCGGGTCCATTGGACTTGTGGACTTCGAGGGAGAGAAGTGTCTTGCGAACAGATTTTTGAGTGAACCGGATATCCGGCATAGTACTGACGCAACGTGGTATATTCGGAGGTGGCATCCCCCCGTCATCCAAAGTAGAGTTAGACGCAAAAAAGGTGCCCAGGAGATCGGCTTTCTCTTTTGCGTCATGGACCAACGTGTCATTTGCCGTGAGCAATGGTGGAAAAGATGGCTGACAAAAATTGCCCTGGACAGCTTTGGCAAGAGACCAGAATGATCGTGTACCCGAGGGTAGTTTGGCCAATCTCTCACCAATTCTTCCGATGTGTTTGGCCTTTGCCGCAGCAACAGTTTTTTTTTAAGATCTAGAGGCAAAGTTATACTCCCTTTTAAGGACTTTCGCATTTGGATCCTTAGCTGCAATCGCATTTGACCAGGACTGAAATCTTGCTTGCTTTTGGCAAAACGCTTCTTTGCAAGAACGGTCAAACCAGGGCTGAGACTTGCCACCAACAGGCACAACAGAGCTAGGGACGAAGAGTTCCATGCCCTGCAATACCACATCGGCAACAGAGTCTGCAACGGCAGAAGGATCCTGAAGCGAGAAGCAAACCTCGCCCCAGGGGTAGGATGAAAATAAGGTCCGCATCCCAATCTGCTGACTTGAAGTGCCAGGCACGGCGACAACCGGCAGAACGAGGCCGTGATTTGCGCGTGAATGGCACTATGCTCCGGATGAGGCAATGGTCTGAAGATCCAAATTGGGGCACCAACAGAGACTTTATAGCCATCTGGATTGGAAGTTAGCAGAGGATCAAGCCGTATGGCCTTCCACATCAGGTATGCGTGTAGGGGCTGAAACCATCTGTGTCAAACTATAGGCCGTGGCAAAGGCGTGAACAGATCTACCCGCATGATCGGTTTTTTCGATTGGAGCTATTCTATATGGTGGGCATTAAAGTCTTCAAGAATTATCTCTCTCTCACTCACCGAACGAAGCATAGAAGCGTTAAAGCAACTACTCAAACGTCGATTTTCTGTGAGAGGGTGGTACTTCCCCGGACGAGCCGGCCCATTCATGCTACTAGCAAAAGTATGCCAGTAGCGTGGCTCTACCACAACATACTATGCTGTGCTATGGCGTCGTTTGTTAAGTATATGGCGATTTAAAAGTGCTATTTTAAAGCCTATTTGAATAAAAACATCGCGTCTAAAGCTGTTAGATTACCTGTATCCTAGCTTCATATTCCCTCGTCTGTGTGTCGGCTTGGCGGCGGAGACTTGCGCTTTCAAAAGAGTGTTCTCGTCTTTGAGGTGGGACTTCGATGCTATGGCGTCGTTTGTTAAGTATATGGCGATTTAAAAGTGCTATTTTAAAGCCTATTTAAATAAAAACAATTGTATCTAAAGCTGTAAGATTACCTGTATCCTAGCTTCGTATTCCCTCGCCTGTGTGTCGTCTTGTGTGGGCGTCTTGGCGGCGGAGACTTGCGCTTTCAAAAGAGTGTTCTCGTCTTTGAGGTGGGACTTCGATGCTATGGCGTCGTTTAACGCACTCTGGAAGTAATTGAAAGTATTTTTAGTGCTAAACTACGTGTAGATTACTAGAATGTGGCTATCAAATATGGGACCGGTAGTTCGTTTCAGAAATTGAAGTATTTATAAAATAAGTAAGTATTGTACAGAAGGAATAAAATAGCTTTTAGATTAAATTAAAGAAATGTATGATTGTATCTCCTATTCGTTTGCCATCTATGTGATAAAACATGTGTATTGTGTACCTTTTTATTTGACCTTGTTTACTATGTTTTTATGCAAATAAAGAATTATTTGTTTAAATTTCTGGACTAAAAGTGATCACTTACTTATTTTCTCACATTGAAAAGAAGAAAGAAGAATTCATTTATGAAGAAGGCTATAAGACTATCCAAAATCTCGAAAGGCCCACAGAAGTGAAGCCAAGGGGCACAGCTAACACTTAATAAGCAGTATCAAAATAATATTGACATGTGTGATCATTATTACTATGAATGTAAGGTTCAAAATCCTGCAGCCGAGCGTCCTGTTGTCTGATCAGTGTCTTGTATTGCTCTAGAAGTCTAGAATGTCTCTAGCGCTGAATATTACATGATCCCTATTGCTATGATCTTAAGGTTCACAATCACCTGCAAACACTGGTTCTGCTGCATCATCGCTTCAAGCTGCTGCATCAGCTCCTGCAGCCGAGCGTCCTGTTGTCTGATCAGTGTCTTGTATTGCTCTAGAGTGTCTGATATTACATGATCCCTATTGCTATGATCTTAAGGTTCACAATCACCTGCAAACACTGGTTCTGCTGCATCATCGCTTCAAGCTGCTGCATCAGCTCCTGCAGCCGAGCGTCCTGTTGTCTGATCAGTGTCTTGTATTGCTCTAGAGTGTCTGATATTACATGATCCCTATTGCTATGATCTTAAGGTTCACAATCACCTGCAAACACTGGTTCTGCTGCATCATCGCTTCAAGCTGCTGCATCAGCTCCTGCAGCCGAGCGTCCTGTTGTCTGATCAGTGTCTTGTATTGCTCTAGAGTGTCTGATATTACATGATCCCTATTGCTATGATCTTAAGGTTCACAATCACCTGCAAACACTGGTTCTGCTGCATCATCGCTTCAAGCTGCTGCATCAGCTCCTGCAGCCGAGCGTCCTGTTGTCTGATCAGTGTCTTGTATTGCTCTAGAGTGTCTGATATTACATGATCCCTATTGCTATGATCTTAAGGTTCACAATCACCTGCAAACACTGGTTCTGCTGCATCATCGCTTCAAGCTGCTGCATCAGCTCCTGCAGCCGAGCGTCCTGTTGTCTGATCAGTGTCTTGTATTGCTCTAGAGTGTCTGATATTACATGATCCCTATTGCTATGATCTTAAGGTTCACAATCACCTGCAAACACTGGTTCTGCTGCATCATCGCTTCAAGCTGCTGCATCAGCTCCTGCAGCCGAGCGTCCTGTTGTCTGATCAGTGTCTTGTATTGCTCTAGAGTGTCTGATATTACATGATCCCTATTGCTATGATCTTAAGGTTCACAATCACCTGCAAACACTGGTTCTGCTGCATCATCGCTTCAAGCTGCTGCATCAGCTCCTGCAGCCGAGCGTCCTGTTGTCTGATCAGTGTCTTGTATTGCTCTAGAGTGTCTGATATTACATGATCCCTATTGCTATGATCTTAAGGTTCACAATCACCTGCAAACACTGGTTCTGCTGCATCATCGCTTCAAGCTGCTGCATCAGCTCCTGCAGCCGAGCGTCCTGTTGTCTGATCAGTGTCTTGTATTGCTCTAGAGTGTCTGATATTACATGATCCCTATTGCTATGATCTTAAGGTTCACAATCACCTGCAAACACTGGTTCTGCTGCATCATCGCTTCAAGCTGCTGCATCAGCTCCTGCAGCCGAGCGTCCTGTTGTCTGATCAGTGTCTTGTATTGCTCTAGAGTGTCTGATATTACATGATCCCTATTGCTATGATCTTAAGGTTCACAATCACCTGCAAACACTGGTTCTGCTGCATCATCGCTTCAAGCTGCTGCATCAGCTCCTGCAGCCGAGCGTCCTGTTGTCTGATCAGTGTCTTGTATTGCTCTAGAGTGTCTGATATTACATGATCCCTATTGCTATGATCTTAAGGTTCACAATCACCTGCAAACACTGGTTCTGCTGCATCATCGCTTCAAGCTGCTGCATCAGCTCCTGCAGCCGAGCGTCCTGTTGTCTGATCAGTGTCTTGTATTGCTCTAGAGTGTCTGATATTACATGATCCCTATTGCTATGATCTTAAGGTTCACAATCACCTGCAAACACTGGTTCTGCTGCATCATCGCTTCAAGCTGCTGCATCAGCTCCTGCAGCCGAGCGTCCTGTTGTCTGATCAGTGTCTTGTATTGCTCTAGAGTGTCTGATATTACATGATCCCTATTGCTATGATCTTAAGGTTCACAATCACCTGCAAACACTGGTTCTGCTGCATCATCGCTTCAAGCTGCTGCATCAGCTCCTGCAGCCGAGCGTCCTGTTGTCTGATCAGTGTCTTGTATTGCTCTAGAGTGTCTGATATTACATGATCCCTATTGCTATGATCTTAAGGTTCACAATCACCTGCAAACACTGGTTCTGCTGCATCATCGCTTCAAGCTGCTGCATCAGCTCCTGCAGCCGAGCGTCCTGTTGTCTGATCAGTGTCTTGTATTGCTCTAGAGTGTCGCTCTCGGGTGCAGTTTGTTCCGGCTCTGATATTCCGTTCTCTTTCTTCTCTATTAGGCTTTGGATGAGGACGTCTGGAGAAAATTAAAAAATATAAGTTGTGTTTTGTAAAAAATATTGGAAGGTAGCTCTCGAGAAGTGAAGACGCATTATAAATGTGCTGACTTTGTCGTAATACGGGAAAAATACTTAGAGCAAACGAACAGAAGAGGTCATTACAGGCCAAATTTCATACGATCTGCTCATAGTGTAAACTTGTACATTTCAAAAAGCATGTATGGTAACGAAACACAAAGTGTGGAAGAGAAACAGAATGATTGCTGAACCTTATAAAGTTGAAGAGCAAATAAAATTAGTTTGACATTGACAGTGTATGAGCGAGACACAGGCTTCGCTCCTATATCCAATATGAAATATTGATTTGCTAAATAATGCGACCCTGAAATCTGGTGCAACTAAATAAGGCGTTCGCAAAATATATCTAACATGAACAATTGATCCGCTTAAAAATGCGATTCTAAAATTAGCTGCAACTGAATAATGCATTCACGAAATTCATCTAACAAATCTGTCTGTCGGTTGTACAGCTCGTGCTTCGTGACCTCGTTGTTAACGTTTCTGAGTGTAAGTATAATGGGCGCCACACACGATCAGTTTTCATTGAACAGTTTTAACTGTCACTGAAAACTGAGTGTGTGTGCCATGAAAACTGTCAGTTTTTGTACAGTTTTCATAGTACACACGCTCAGTTTGTGTGCGTTAAAACTGATCGTGTGTGGCGGCTATAAGACAGTATGTTCCCAACTCACTCTCCAGAACCTTGAAGAGCCTACAGAACTCGTAGTCGATGAGGATCTCGCCGGCCGCCTTGACCCGCAGCTGCGGATGCTTCGCCGCGCGGTTGTATAATTCATGCTTCGTGACCTCGCTTAGCTTTGCTGTCAACGTTTCTACGCCTGTTGGTAAAAAAATACATATTTAAGAAACACAAAAACAATCTATACATATGAAATTCTTTCGTTACTGACCGAATAACTGACAGACAACGCACAGCCAAAACTACTGGGCGTTGGAAGCTGAAATTTGGCATGTAGACTCCTTAAGGGGGGTTAGGCGGTCAGCGAAAATTCATATGAAGCGGCTGAGGCGGGGAGGACGTCCCGGTTGCGCGCCATTCACATTTTTATCAAAAAGTTAATAGAAATGTTTAGTTTTTCAAAAATTTAAATCAGTCACGAAATCAAAAAGGTAAAATACCTTTGTGTTGGTGATTTTAAAATATTTTTTATTATAAAACACGGATGTTATCTGTATTCATATGAAATTTTAGAGGTAACTTCAGGATTTTTTTCTATCGAGCAAAATTTTTCCCATCGTGTTTTGGAAACAGTCCTCCCTTTAAACATACGTTCTACAATACAAAGCAGAAATTTCAGGGCGAAAACTCTTCAATTCTTTAAACAGCAGCTTATAGAAAACAGCCAATATTGCCGTTTTCACTTACTGAGAGCCCTTAAGGGTTGAAGGGGAGCACTAAGTAAGGATTTCCTGAAATTCCAACGGGAACAAAGTCCCGGGCTCATGTTAGTAAACAACAATACGGTACCAGTAGCACCAATCACCCGTCAGGAGAATTTCGTTATCATCATTGTTGTGGAAGAGCGAAATTTCCTAACACAGGCATTGTTTGCCTAAAACGGGATTTCAAACTTTATTTAGGGCCAATTTCACCGATGAAACTAATCGCGATTAGTTGAAGCTAATCTCCGTTTGGCCGAAAAAACGAGTTTAAAGCGCCAGTTTGCATTTCACCAACATCAACTAAACTCAGTTAAAGCTAATCTCGGTTTCAAACCTAACCGACCGATTTCCGCCGTTTAGTTTAAACAACAATCGACACAACAATGCGTCAGCCGTCACGTCTTCGTGACAGTTTGGGCAGATACGTTTAGTTACTGAAAAAAACGTGCTAAAAGCGTTGCCGGTATTGTAAATGTCACAAAATATATTGTTTATGTGTGAATAAAAATTAAATTTAAGTTTAGTTGTAATTACTATTAAATTGTAGCATGGAAATAAATAAATAAATACCAAAAAATATGAAATTCAACGCATCACAATTTTTTTGTCTATGCTTCATACTTACGTTTCTGTAAACTGCATTTTCGTAAACGCGATCAAAATAAGCTGGAGAAATCAATTGGCATGTAATCGAGATTAAAGAAAACCTTTAATCACGTTTAGACAAAACTTGGTTTTCATAAACTCGGATTTCGATAAGAATTATGAAATCAGCCCTTATTGTAATGAAGACTCGTTTTGATGAAATATTTTAAATCATGGTCAATGAAACATCTGTAAAGAAACGAAGTGACCTTGAGGACGGCAACACTCACCGATCCTCTTCAGCATGAGCTGCCTCAGCGCCTCCTTGCCGTAGCTGTCCACGCTGTCGTCGTTGAAGTGTATGCAGATGGCCAGCAGAAAGGCGCAAAGCCCTACGAATTACATTTATTTGCTTAAAATGTAGATATCAATCCTAATCCTAACTAATACTATAAATGCGAAAGTGAGTTTGTTTGTTACCCTTTATCTACTGAACTATCACATAGTTAGAAGTAAAGAGGGACGTAGGGTACCTTTTATCCCGGAAATAAGCTCTGTTCCCGTGAGGAATTCACGCGGGCGATGCCGCGGGCAAAAGCTAGTTATCATCAATACATATAATAAAACTGTAACTGGTGTGTCTGTACATAGGAGCTATTTGAGAAAAAAACTATGAGGGGTCTTTATAGGGCCAATAAAATAAATAAATATATACGGACTAATCACACAGATTGAGTTAGCCCCAAAGTAAGTTCGAGACTTGTGTTATGGGATACTAACTCAACGATACTATATTTTATGACAAATACATATATAGATAAACATCCAAGACCCAGGCCAATCTGAAAAAGATCATTTTCCATCTTGACCTGACCGGGGATCGAACCCGGGACCTCCGGTGTGGCAGTCTGGCGTGATAACCGTTAGGCCACGGAGGTCGTCATAGAAGAATGATATAAACGCCAATAGAAGCCAAAACCATTTTTTTAGAATTTTTGTCTTTCTGTCTGTATTTTTGTACGCGCATTACGCAAAAACTACTGGACTATATTTGATGCGGTTTTCAGTTGTATTGTTGAAGGTCTAACTTAAAATCTGGTGTAGGATTCATCTTGGTACGTTGCTTAGTACGTGAGGTATTAACAATAGTTAAACGCGCGGACGAAGTTCGCGGACACGGGCTAGTTTTATTCATAAAACAAATTCAACCTCATGCAAAGCCTATTTTAAATGTTTCGTCTCTATTTCACTTTTCAGTATTTGAATAAGTAAAATTGTCTTAAAATGTGGCGGTTTTAATAAGTGAAGTCTAGTCTGGATATAATGAAATCGATCAAAAATATTACACGAAAGTTTCATACATTTACAAAAATACCTAGTCTAACTGAGGCCACAGGGTGGACACTTCATAGAAACGGGACGTCATATATACCTATAATCGGGCCGAAACCTAAACTCCCGTATGACAGATGTCATCAGGGTCAAGCCCATGAAGTTCCGAATTTTTTGGTTTTTAAATCTATGCGCGGAAATGTAGTACTTGAACTTCCGGCTTGCCCGTTTAGAGAGTTCCATTGCATCCGGCTACAATAAATCGATCGTGAAAATATAAAAAATCGCGATACATCGTTTAATTTTTCGATTTATTTAATAAGGTTTGTTATTGATGTTTAAATGCTGAATATAACAATTATTGCACTTTAGAATTAAAAAAAAATAACAATAAAGCAATACAAAAAAAATAGAAAGAGGGACAAGAATTCGCGCAATCGTATCGAATCGTGACATCAGAGTAGATAATATTGTTCACCATGAATTTATTATCCATGTTAGTGACTATGACAGCTACTTTGATGGTTCAGACTTCTGATTAATAAAAATAAATTATTTATTTTGATTTGATTTTTTTTACGTAAAATCAAATAATCGTAGCGACTCGTGTTTAGGTCCATCACTATTATTGTCAAACTGACATACGTCATACGGGAGTTTAGGTTTCGGCCCGATTATAGTACTACTACAAATGAAACTATACATCCGTGAACACGTCATGTGCGTTTTCATAGTCATAGCGTCCCAATCCGCAAAACAACAGGGGAAAAGGCCATATTGCGGGAGGGGCAGGGAGCTTCCTTTCTGTACGTAGTGCTTATATTAATAAGAATCCGCGAGGACAATCGCTCGCGCCACGAATTTGTGCGAGAGAGACTTAGCTTCTCAAAGAAGTGAGCGGGACATAGATAAGTATACAAACTTCGCCATTGATGCTCTGGACAGACGCCAAATTCGTGGCGGTCTATCCTATCAATGTCAAAAATCCTACTAATATTTTGAATGCGAAAGTTTGAATGCGAGTCTGTGAGTTTCTGAATTTGTGAGGACGTTTGTTACTCAATCACGCAAAATTTACTGGACGGATATCAGATATTTTTCTACCTGTATACCAAATTTTCATAGGTCTTAGTAGAGCAGTGGACGTCTTTTGGCTGAGAGAGAGAGAGATACCAAATTTCATCGAAATCCGTCCAGTAGATTTTGGGTGATTGAGTAAGAAACATCCTAACAAACTCACAAAGTCACAAACTCACATCCAAACTTTCGCATTTATAATATTTGTAGTAAGTAGGATGCATCAGCACTCACCCTGCAGCAGCGTTTCGTTGTCATCATGGTCGTTGCAGCAGGTCTGGTTGACGAGGTACCCGACGCCGCCGGGCACGCGGAGGAAGGCGCTGACAGCGCTCGCGCAGTGGCTCATCCACACTGACAGCAGCATGAGCAGGGCTACCTGATGACAATGAGCGATTTTTCCGACAGCTAAATTAAGAAAAAAAAAGAAGTATAAAAAAGTCTCAACAGATGGCGTTTTATTGAAAGCCGAGTTGTAATAATGGCTGTACCTATATTGTGCGCTTTTTATTGTCAGCCAGAGGCAGAAAAAAAATCACATAACAGTTTGTCAGTTGCACAAATCGCAATATTGATACTTTTTAGATGTTTTTTTATTTGTTTTTTTTTTTTTTTTTTTAATGCCAATACCGTGCATTTTTGCTTTTATAATGAAGACCATTAAAAAAGCAAAAATGCCTTTTACTAAGCGCCACCTATGAATTCATCTGGAACTATTTTTTTTTATTTGGGTCTCGGAAAATCCCTCTTTACATAAGAATAGCGCGAGAGTGACCTTTAAGACGAAGTCACAGAATAGGGGACCGAACAAGGTATGAGAATTGTTAAAAATATGTAATTTTATGATACATATAATTTAACACATTATGCGACTTTTCAGCACGACTTTATTCTCCAGAGCCAATTTATTCGAGTTCAAACTTTTAGGGAAAGTCCATTTTCTACGCGTGATGTCATATGAATGTACGTTTAGTTTGGGGCGTTTTGATATCGTCCAAACATCGTTTAAAAAGTGAATTGTTTTTGCTTGATCTTGTTAAATCCTTTGGTTATGAACGTGATTCTTTTACGGATGATTCTATTAATGTGAGATATTTCAAAGAAGCATCAAAAAAAAAAGTTGTCCGGTCCCCTATTAAGTACAACAACGTACAGAAAGGAAACTCACTGCCCCTCCTGCAATATGGCGTAAACCGCACTTCTCCCCGTTCGTTTGCGGATTAGGACGCTATGACTATGTATTGGAAGTCTACAATGAAGTGCGGGGTGGGGTGCGGTATTTGAAATGAGTGCGGGGCGGTAAGTTGCCGTTCGTACTATTACTTAACCTTTGCGTTACCTCGCCCCTCCCACTTCCTCGTTTCCGTGACAACCAGCGCTCTTTTGTTTTTTTGCGCGCTGCAGGCCAAAAGAACTCATAATGGTAAAGAAATAACGACTAGAAAAGCGTGAGGGAGAGACGGCATTTCGGCATGCCAGCGGTAATTATAGGAGATTTGCGCATGTCATTTCGAAATGACGTGTCGTCAACAAAAGGTTAATCTATGGCCGTATAGTGCTTTATAAATACTCTATTGTAAATATTTATGAGTGTGTTACGTGCTATTAGCCCTTCCCATATACCTATGGTTCCCACGGATTGCCACATATTGCGAAACGATACGAAGAAGTCATGACACAACTTCTGAAACTGCTGACTCGAAGCCACCCGCAAGCCAAGCAGCCTGGGAACGTGTTGGAACACCAGTCGAGATTCTACACTCGAACGCTGAAGCCGTGCCACACGATCGTGCTGTGAGCCCGTTCTTCTTCTCTCTTCGTGATCAATCGCTGATCACCATATAGTTGTAAGTTCTATTGTACTATTCAGTGTTTTTAAAAACCTCCGCCGACGTCTAGTTGACGTATCTAGTGCTTAAATCAAACAACAATGCAATCACTAACAGACATTAAAAAACTATGCAACTAACCTTGGACTGCAGTTTGGTAGTCTGTTGCAATAACAACGTGCATTGATGTAGAAGTGACACCGGCGAGCTGCCTATATTTGTAGCTAGCAGCACCCTTAACAGTTGTTCCTGGAAGAGAATTACATATGTTAGAGAAAGTATCAATTTCATTATCTCATTGTAGACTTTAGCTACTAGCTTTGCCCGCGACTTCGACTGCGTGAATTTCCTTTCCTCTCAATACTTCTTACTATGTGTATGCGAAATTTCAGGAAGATTGGTTCAGTAGATAAAGCGTGAAGAGGTAACAAACATTAGTTGGGATAAACTGGAATTCCAAACGGGAGTTCTTCAGGGGTCTATACTAGGACCACCACAGAGGACCATTTACATTCTATGTACAATTGATAATAAAGTGATACTAGCCGCGCCCCGGGGCTTCGCTTCCGCGGGAATTTCGGGATCAAAAATACCCTATGTGCTATTCCCGGTATTTTTCTACACGTGTACCAAATTTCATCAAAATCCGACTAGTAGATTTTGCGTGATTGAGCAACAAACATCCTCACAAATTCACAAACTCATATCCAGCCTTTCGCATTTAATATAATATTAGTAGTATTAACCAACTAGATTAAAATTACTACAGAATAAAGTACTCACTTTTTGAACAGGGTTATCAGCTAACGCATGCATTAAAGCCACAGCTGCGAACCAGTTGGACAGTACATCAGATGAGAACAGTCCTCCGCAGAGCAACTGGCCGCTGCTCAGACTGGACACGTCTGTGGAAGACGGCAGTAGGGTCTGCACGAGACTCGCTTGGCTCATCTCGTTGTGGTACAGATAGCATTGGAAGCAGTACAGGACCGCGCATCTGTGACCAATAAAAAATACATACATATTATCACGCCTTTTTCCCGTAGTGGTAGGCAGAGACTAGCGATTTCCACTCGCTACGATCCTTACAGATCTCTCTTAACAAATAAAAAATGGATATAATAATAAATACATATGAAAAGGTTTTAAAACAAGGGATTTAAAATGCAAAGTGTGCGAAATCGATTTCATTTTGCGTGAGTTAGTAACAAAACAATCCAAATTTTCGCACTTAATTTTTTTAGTATGTCTTTAATATTTACTTATTGGGCATGCCAAAGCAAGCACCAGACGGGTGATCGGTCCTCTCATACTGGGAACTCACCCAATTCCCCGAGAACCCGTATAGGGTTTTGAGTTAACTGGTAACTCACGTTGGTGGCGACCCACTGAATCTACCTGTTACTTTGCAGAATTTAAATATTCATATTCGAGCCTTAGTGTTTCAAACAATTTCACTGAGACATTTACCTGAGAGAGAAAGGTTGTTTCTCATTGACCATAGACATGAGCAGCACAACGATGGCCGGCCGCGGCGGATTGGACGGCGCCATCACATTCCCAAGGAAATCCTGATTCGTCACATCCCCCCTCACTACTTCCCCCACAGTATTTATCGTCTCCGTCAATATATCCGCCGGCACTCCACTAGCCATCAAAATATTACACAAACAATCCAACAAACCCAAATTCTTCATTATCTTCTGACAACTAGATATCATCTGTACTGGATTACTTGGAGACACCAAAGTTCTAACGATTTGAAGCATACAGTGAACGTTAGAAACTTTTTGTGGTGACCAACCTAAGTCTTCCTTCTCATCTGGAGTGTGAAACATTGGCAACATCTTCTGCATATATCTGCCTTCTTTAAAATAGTTTATATTACTACCGTTATTCTTCAACAAATTCAACATCAATAATAAACAATCTTCTACTATAATACCGCCGTCAGAATAACCCTCAACGGATATTATATCAAACAATCTATCAAAAGCGCTTTCAAATGCAACAATCTTCTGTATATTAGCATTTCCTTTAGTCAATTTGATTAATAGCAAAAGCGCTTCATTTCTTATTACTTCTCTGGAATCAGCAAGCAAATCCATCATTTTGGATACTGCCATAGGTTTGACTAAAACTATTTCTTGTATATCCTTAGGTCTATTGGTTAGTAAAGATACTAGTAACTGGACTACAGAGAGTCTTACTCTGAAGTCGTACTCGTCTAGTAAGTCTAAAACAATTTGAATGTTGTTGCTATCTTTTATAAACATCTCGGTGAATTGTTCTCCGATATTCATGGGGATGTTAGGGTTGTCTTCTTCCTCTTCGAACTGTGAGGGGGACATTATGTTGTTGAGTGTGTCTAGAGCATAGTTTATTGTCTCACTGTCAGCCCTGTCTAGTTCTAACACCTGAAAAATAGAGTATTTTTAAGAACTTTTTGTAATAAAGTTGTAAAGTATTATACAGGGTGTAAAATCACGTCCGACATAGCCGTTGCGTACCCTAATTAAAGTCACTTCAGAGTAAAAATTTGACTGGGAAAAATAATCAATAAATTAGATATAAAAAAAATTAATAAACAATCAAAATCAGTGTATAGCGAACTGCGGCCGGGGCATCATGTCAATGACCGCTCTGGGCGGTGAGTTCGGGCGGCAAAGGCGGCCTGCACGACTAATCAGCTGTCGATGGGCACCATTCATTCATTCATTCATTTAAATTTAGCATTAGTTTTGATGGGGAATTCTTGAGGTTTCTTAGTATGAAATTACGGTTACATGATAAATTTTACAAATCTGCAAAAAAAATGAAAATTTTCAGTTCAACTTTGAACTGTATGTTATAAGTTAAGTTTAAGTATTATTTAAAATGTAATAAAGTTATAATAATTTTAGTTAGATTACCAAGTTCTGTTGGTGTGTCACAAAAAATATAAATATGAATAATTTATAAAAATAAATTGGTTCTTTTTGTCTAAATGATAGCAAAATTAATGGCGCCTAGAAAAGGCCATTTGGAAAAATAAGGATCTCCATGGCACAGAATTAATATTAGTACTACGTACAGAAAGGAAACTCCCTGCCCCTCCCGCAATATAGCACCCCCCGCTCCTTCCGCACTTCTCCCCCGTTCTTGTGTAACTGTGGGACGTTCGACTATGAAAACGCACACATTGACGTGTTACTGACGTGTTCACGGATATACAGTTTCATTTGTAGTAGTAGTAGGCATATTTGACGCGCGCCGTTTCTATGAAGCGCCCGCCCTGTGTCCATGGTACAGATGGTACTGGAACAAATATGGATTTAGAATGAACCTGTTTCAACGTATCCATCCCCTGAGCTCCAACTTCCACCCGGTACTTCCTGGACATGGCCTTGAGCGCGCGACACGCATCGCGACGGTCTTCTAGCAGTGTCGAGTTGTTGACTCGGTCCACAAGGCGCTCCACCTGGGTTTAGTTCAAAAATATTGTTACAGACATTTTATTAAGCTTATATAAATACATCTAAATGAATGTGTATTTTAATCCCTCCATAAGCTCAATGAATCAAGTTTCCTACAGAAAAAATAAATCTCAGTACTTGTCTACAATTTAGAGAATTAATTTAAATAATGTTTTACTCAATGTTGTTCCAATAAGATTTAACATTTAAATTAATACAGGTTGGTTATGTCGTGAGCTTTTGTAGGTGGTACAGAAGCAGTTAAGGTGGTACAGATTTAGGGACAAGGCACTCTGTCCCTAAGTCTATACCAGCTGTGATCTGCGGTGATCAGATAAAATTTTGTATGAAAATTAAGAGTTTTAACTACACCAACATATTCTTCCAACTTGGGGATTATACAGAACACCATCTTGAAGCTGTTTGTGAACGAAACACTTTAAAATTAAACTTAGAACTGTACAATAACCAATGAAACTTGGCATGCATCTGGACGATTCAATTCTTTTTATATGTGGCCTCGAGCTCTAAAATTCCTAACAGGGTTAATAATAAAGATCATACGCCAGAAAATGGGTCAACTACTCCAATAAATTTGAGGAAATAGCTAAAAAGTCACCGTTTCGGCTGCTGAAGGTTGTTGTCCGGGCTCAGGCGCCCCAAGGACGGTCTTGAGACCGCTTTTCAGAAAATCCATACCGCAGGCCACCCACTACACTATTTATATCCTGCACAGATATTAATAATGCGAAACCATCTCATAAAATAGAAAAACACACGTAAAATTGTTCTAGGACGACACGTCAAAGCATTAATTTGTTTGACACATGTTGGTTGACTTGACAGTAAAATGACAGCTGTCTGTGAGTGTGTCTGATAACGTTGCGTTTAATTTTTACTTTGATAAAACTGATGATCAAAAGTTAAAACCCAATGTGATGAGGTGGTTGCTGGGGAGTCGAACCCCGACCACTGTCTTCTGCATAAAATCCCTGTTACCTGAAGGGTATGACAGGGTTTGATCGAGCCTAAGGGTGATTCTAGTGGGAGGATAAATATCAAACACGGATAGGGTTTTAACAATTAGTTATTTATTACAATATAATACAATGTTTCTTTACAGCTACTATGATAGGACACCTTATTGGCTAACACACGTTACAATCACTAACTTAACTACCCCGGGTTTTAGCGGTATAGCCCGAACGCCCTCAGCGACAGGCTGCGCGAATCCTGGCAAGCGGGATGCACCTACAGAGGCGCAAAACGGGAACGTGGCGCGGAAACCGCGCTGACGTTGATTATCCTGGAGGAGGATAACGGTAACACCACACGGGGTGTCGTAAGAGGGTTGAACACGCGTGGGATAAGATTAGGGGTGCGGACCCACGGGTTCCGGGTTTAGGTGTGCGCGAGCTGCCGTGAAGCGGCGCTATATGTCTGAATGGGTCCCTTACTGGGATATGGTCCCTTACTGGGATCACATCGATCAAAGGGTTAATAATCGGGATTTCTACGGGGTAGTGTTAGCGGGATGAATGGGGGTGAAGCGACCTGCTATCAAACGCGAGGCAATCGCACCGACCACAGGCAACAACTCCCGAATTCCAGGGTGGGAACCACCCCTATCGAATGCGAGGTAATCGCACCGACCAGGGGGTTGATATCGGAAGTTCTAGGGAGATGAAGGAGGGTGAAATGACCTGCTATCGAACGCGAAACAATCGCATCGACCACAGGGCACAACCCCCACCCCACAGGGAGGAAGGGTGTTAGCGGGACGTAGGGGCACAGAATTAATATAAGTACTACGTCCAGAAAGAAAGCTCCCTGCCTCTCCCGCAATATGGCGTACCCCGCACTTCTACCCCGCCCGTTTGAATCGAGGGACACTATTTACAAACGGGGTTAGCAGCTGCGACTGCGAAGCGTATCTCAAGCTACTCTTACGTTTCGCTTTTATAGATAGAGAGAAACGTCGTTTTAATAAAATTATTATGGTAAGGTAATGCGCAGTTAACCTTCGTTTATCTAGTACAAACTAAGAAGGACGTTTTTATAAACCGAAGGACGAATACAGGTAGGTAAGCAAAGTAATTAAAAATATTTCACATCATTAGATATTAATTTCGTTATATGCCATTTTGTGGGTAAATGGGAGCAACATATGAGAATTAAATTTTATTTTCGTGTCTTTGTCGTCGGCTTATCATCCTAATCTGCCTTTCTGAATAAATGTTGAGTAAAGTTATTGTGCCGTTGGCACTAATATTATACGGCATAGTAACGTGCCCCGCCCCGCACGTTATGTGCCCCACAGCACAACCTGACCCGGGGCTTAACCGGGTCAGTTAACTGGGGCTCCACCGTATCCTGACTATTGGTATAAGTTGGTACAGAACGACTAGATAGTCACTGAGAATGATAACAGCCTGTGCACTCGGGCAACCGTCCGCACACCGAGACGTATCTGAATATAATGAGTCACAGCTCAATGCGGGTAGCGGGGAACATGACGCTCCGCTGTACGCCACATCTCTCCTTTCTTTTGATGATTTTAATACAGATAAAGGTTTTCAATAATTTTCGTTACCACTAGTATGAAATAAATCCAAAGTAACCCTTTACATCAAATTTCAAATTATATACCATCGCAATTCTTAAAGCTGCAAACTACCAGCGTTTCGGAACGACCACTGCTGAGAAGAAACGCTGAAAGAAACTCATTACAGTATTGGTCGCTATTATGTCATTCTGACATGACATGATTTCTAATTTTTATTTTGGTATGTTTTTTCTATATTACTATTATATATAATATTACTTTATAATCATGTGCATGGTCAAAAGAACGCGAACAATCTCATAGGAATCATATAAATATCTGCATCAATAAATTTCAATTCTCATCTCGCAAATTGGGATCATTAAAATATTCTGCACCATTTCCTTTACCGAAAGTCACTTAGTTTCACAGATTTTAATCTCATCATAATCAACATGTCCACTTTCCCAACATCGGTCACTTATCCTTTTTCTTTTTCTTTCTTTTTTTTTAACTTTTCGTTTAATCATACTAAAAATTCATTCCTTCATAGCAACATCATTGTTAGAGGTAGATATTTGCCGAATTTGAAAAATTTTAACAACCACGTGTCGGTATATTGCATTTATTTACTTGTATTTTGATCATATTTTTATTATTTTTTAATTTGATCAACCCAGTTCAATGTTTGTAGAAATTGTATTTACTATAATAATTACTTACTACAGTTGAAAGATGAACAACGACAACTGTTACAGTGTGTCAAAACTTTGAAGAAATGCCAGAAATATTGTTAATTATTTTGGTCATGAAGTAGACACGATACCATTGCTTGGCGTAAATTCTGGATCTAAACTTAGCCGGAACAGTATATAGACCTTCTCTATAAAACACACACAAATAAGGATTTGCTGTTAATAAAGCATGAGTTGCTTATTAGTTAAATCTGTTATAGCAGCAACTAATTATTATTTAAAATCTGAATAACAAGGATAATGTTTTTTTTTTTAACTTAATGGTATGTAGGTACTGATCAAAGGATCAGTATTGCCATTCAACTTGGCAATTCTGCCAGTCTTCTGGGCACCTTACCGCAAGGCAACATCTTGTCAGGACGACATTAAATTTATCCATACCTACTTTAGTTTTATGTTAATGTTTCCAGTCCAGTGTCAATTTCAATTAATACTATATTAAAATAATCATTTTATTAAATTGTATGTAATGTACCTACATTAGTTTAATAAAATACATATTTGTTTATGTATTAGCTTAGGAGTGACTATTCTGTATTTTTAAACTTAATTTGGCAATAAGTTTTTTGTAACCTGTCAGTAGCAGGTTCAGAATATATATATTTTTTAATGATCTGCATTATACATTTTTTCAATATACATTATATTTAATTACAACCCAACAATATGGATTTTCTAAGACTGGACGTCTCCAATACTTTTATAGCTGCTGGACCACAATCATTTCTTTAACCACCTATGTGGAATAGCTGTTAAATTAATAACAGTCGTTACTTTATCCGTTACAGTCACCCATATACGGAATAGCTGTTAACAGTGGAACTCTTTTGTGTAGGATAGCACACCACTAGACCCAGGCCCATTTAAACAATACATTTGACCTGACCGAGAAATTAACCCGGGACCACACAAGGAGGTTGTCGTTATTGTCCTTACACATTGATTACTTATCCACCTTTGTGGATTATTGCTGTTAACAGTCACTTGTGTGTAGGATGGCACACTACTAGACCCAGGCCGATTCACAAAGATTATTTGACCTGACCGAGAATTTATCCCGGGACCACATACAGAGGTCATCATTGTCCTTACACATATTTTATTTCAAACGAAACACATATTGGTTATTCTCAATTAGATATAAACTTAAATACCTAATTGGAATAACATTTATTCGTAGCACAAAGTGCACATCAATTTTTATTCTTTATTCGTTTTATATTGGGTAATTTTAGCAATTTAATGCTGACTATGAGCATTTTAACTGAATATTCCGTGTAATTTAACGCTAGCTTAACAATTCATAATATTTTTATTTGTAGCACAAAGTGCACATCAATATTCATTATTTGTTCGTTTTATTTTGGGTAACTTTAGCAATTTAATGCTAGTTTAACGATCCATAATATCGATTCATCTGAATTCATACTTTGGTTCACAAAGGTAACTTTAGCAATTTAATGATGACTTCAGGCAATAAAATTGCCGAGGTCGATTTAATGCTGACTTATTAATCCATAATTATGGACTCATAAACAAAGGTACTAAAATACTGTTGGATATTAAGTAGGAGTATAAAATAGTAAAAATAACATTTAGGTGACACCATGTATTTAGATATTTTAACTGCTTTTCTCTATTTTCAAATAAATATTGTGTTGTCATTACAACTAACTGATTCATTGCTAACTCGTCAATGATCATTGGAAAATAATATCTCCTTACACATCATTACAATTGGAAATTTTAATAAACTAAACTATGAATCGTTTTTAGAACAGCATTTATGTATGGTATATAGTGCATTAAAGAACAATTAATATACTTTATTCATGCACGTAAACTTGCTTCTTGGGGTACCATTGTGATTAGTGAAGTAAATTAATGTAAACATATAAAGGCAACCGAGTGTACCTTCGTTAAAGTAGTTATTATAGCATAAATTAATATCAAAATCGTTGGGCATAGCCCAGTTACTGTATTTGTCAGGACCGAACAATCATACTTAAATCCTTTGTAATAAACTTAATTTATGTTTTCACCAATGAGTTCAATTAATTCGCTTTCAATGAAATACCATTTTGTTTTACAGGGTAGACTGTAAAATAATAATTGAGTAAAGTAAATAAATGCCTCCATTTTATATTGTAGGTTTCCTGGTGGCTTAAACTTGTACATGTTATCGACATGTCTGTCATATTATGTTGAAATACGCTAAGTATTTACTGCCGTATTTTTTCCATTTATTTAGGTACCTATTTTATTTGTTTTACTTGTTTATTTCACATTAAATATACAATACATTTTAGTGTACAATCTATACTTCTTACACTTCCATACCCATAATACAAAATGGAAGTTTTGCATTTTCCTTAAAGATATTTTTAACAAAAATCTTAATCACTGGATTGATTTCAAAATTTATTCCTGCGTTAGCACCTATATTATTTCTATGTAACATAATTTACCTCTAAATGGCCCCCTTGCAAAGCTGGGACGGGCCGCCAGTGTTACATAAACAAGTTTTTGTTTTCTGAATATTGTAATCACAGAGAACAACATCTTAATCGACGCATCTATCAGTGTTCCGGTCAACCAGAAGCTGTAACGAACTCCACTGGTTAAAATATCATGTATTTTTAGAACCAGACTAATTATTTAAAACTGTCCTTCAATTTTTTTTTTTTCATTTTGGCGTGTATTTTCTTGCAACTCAGGTAGTTTCTTTATGATACTAGTCAACTTTTAGAGACATATCAAGAATATAGTTCCTATAGTTCTTTCTAAAATTTACTTGCACCCTTGTAATTGTTTTAATACCTATAACTATTTATTTTGTATTTTACTCATTTTTTCAACACTATATTAATCAATCATATGGAAAAAGTACACTATCGATTAAATATCAGTTAATTATAATAATCTCTCGGGTTGGGAACCAGGGAAACATGTTTTTTCTAGTTCAGGTACCAGCCGACCACAATCCCTGTTCTGGTTGCACTTAGGTACCTTTATTATATAAAATATCGTCACAATGGACAGTTAAGTTAACCTCATATTAAACATGGTTTAGCTTATAGTACGTTGTTCAGAAACGCAATTATTATGGTAATAGATCAACAGATTGACAAAAGTATCTCAGAAATTGGGTATTAGTTATATGACACAAATTGAACTGATTTGATTGTGATGAGAAAATAATTATAATATTCCATTTTTTTACCTATTTATTTCACTGTTTTATCTATTTTGATAATACCAAAGGTATAAAAACTTTAGAAAACAAAAATTCATGTATCTTTCACAGTGACACGACACAAGCTTAAAATTTTTGTTTCTTATGTTAAATCGTTAAATTAAAAGTAGGTGATTGCTATACAGGGTGACATTGAACCCCTGAGCTATATTCAAGGAAAGTACTCTATGCGCGAAATAAAAAATACATGTTCTCTTACAATTATCTTGTTTCATAATAAAAATCGGTGTGCAGAACAACTACGCTCTGCTGCCAGAAAATGTGCGCAGAGAATCCGGACAAACGAAGCGGCGGGAAGAATTCTGTACCGGAACTTCACCGGGAAAACACCACCGGTAAAAATAAGTACCGGGAAAAAATCTCCACGCGACACCACGCTTGTCCGACTAGAATCTAACCTAACCTATACGCAGTCTGCTACCACCGTAGCTTATATAGGGAGCTACGGGGCCCTATATACTAACCTAATTTAATAACTACAATTCAAACCACTTACCAAACTGAATCTTCTTAATCTTCGGATCCAACTTCGAGTGTCTTCGGAAGAGGAGGGGGTTGTTCCCTAAATCACCCAACCTACCCCATGAGATCTCAATCCCCAGAAAAAATACCTGATCCGTCTAGCAGTTCCACTCGGCAACAGATTTCGGCGTCCCCAGGCAGCCACGTTTCGCATCTCACAAGAAACAGTCAAAGTAAAAGGTTTCACAAACACAAATGTTCAATAGTTATTTAACAAACAGGAAATTCACAAATATAACTCAAACTAGTTAACAAGCAAAAGACGCGAGACCTCTCCGCGTATTAAAATCAAACCGATATGTCAGGACAAATGGCGGCCGTCCGCCATGCCATTCACGCGAGCAATTTCATGCGGCGCGGCCTCCCCGCGCGATGTCCAAACAATACTGAATTCAAAATGGTCGCTCGCGACCGCCGACGCCGGCCGAGCGGGCGACGACGCTACTAATATGAAACTACCGCACGCGCTAGAATATTACGGCGGCGAACGGACAAAACAACATAGATTTTATTACAAACATCCCCCCGTCCCGGTCTGAGAAGCAGACCGCTAGCTTACTCTACGGGAAGGCGGGCGAGAGAGGTCACAGCTCTCCTCAAAATCGAACCGTCGACCAACACCTCAGCCACACGCGGAGTGCCATCTCCGCCAAGAATCAAACGTAATATGCGAGCTCGTCGCCAAAGCAATGAGGGCAAATTTGCCTCTTTTAACAACACTAAATCACCCTCCCTGGGAGGCTCAGTCCTGTCTGTCCACTTCACTCTTTGCTGCAGCAAATGCAAATATTCAAGCGACCAGCGACGCCAAAAGTCCTGGCTCATTTGCTGCAACAGTTGAAAACGCGACAACCGATATACGCGTTCGTCCTTCCACGGGTATTCGGGCAGGGCATTCAAAGGCCCTCCCACCAAAAAATGACCAGGGGTGAGAGCTTCCAAGTCATTTGGATCTGGAGATAGCGGACAGAGAGGACGAGAGTTGAGGACCGCCTCAACTTTACAAAACACTGTGGCCAGCTCTTCAAAAGTTAGAGCCGTTTCTCCGATAATGCGGCGGAGGTGGGTCTTTGCGGATTTCACAGCCGCTTCAAAAATCCCTCCCCAATGGGGGCAACTTGGGGGACTAAACTTCCAGGTTATTCCCCTTTGGGCAGCAATTTGACTTAAACTAGTACAATTTTTATCAATAAACACAGAAACATCCTTAAGATAATTTACAGTTCCCTTATAGTTTGTGCCATTATCAGACCTAATAAGGGAAGGTAGACCTCGACGCGAAACAAAGCGATCCAACGCGGCGACGAAGGCCTCCGTAGTCAGAGCCGATACCACCTCCAAATGGACAGCCTTGGTGGCCAAACAAACAAATACACACAAATAGCCCTTCACAATACGGGCATTACGAAAGGGAGAAGCCTTGATCGAAAAGGGACCGGCAAAATCGGTTCCAACGCCGTCAAACGGCCTCGAAGGTCGGATTCGATCAGCGGGCAAATCACCCATCTGTGGTTGCATCGTGGATGCCTTCAACCTATAACATGCAATACATCGAAACAGGACACTACGGATTGCTCTTCGGGCAGACAAAATCCAAAACTCGCGTTGCAAAATAGCCAACAAAGCATTGCACCCAGCATGGGCGTTACGAATGTGTCGATCAGACACCAAAAGCTGCACCAAGGGTCCGCCCTTGGGCAACAACAGAGGATGGCGAGTCTCATATGGAAGATCCGCCTTCCGGAGCCTGCCTCCAACCCGAAGAAGCCCATCCGAGTCGATGTACGGGTTCAAACGAGCGACCGCGCCCTTCAACTTAGCGCGTCCGTCGCGCAAGATACGAAGCTCTGACTCAAACCGTCCGGTCTGCACGACACAGACCCAATGCAACAATGCGCTCCGGCGCTCTTCTGCACCTGCAATCGGCTCCAACCGCTTTGCCTGTGGGTTTCTACAATTATGTATGAAACGCTTAATCCAACTGGTAACACCCAGAAGCTTATCCAAGCTGCTATACCGAGCAAGTAGCCAATCCGGCTCCGACGTCGTCTCAGCGACTACAGCATGTACACGGAGCCCAGTCAAACTCAAAGAAGTAACATCTGTCTGACAGACAGGCCAAGAAGTTTCTGATCCCATCAGCCACTCTGGACCCCACCAGAGCGGGTGTGACACCAATTCTGGTGCCGTACAACCTCGGGAGGCACAGTCCGCTGGGTTAAGCTCTCCCGGCACATGTCTCCATGTTATATCAATTCCGATATTCTGGATTTGGGAAACCCGATTTCCCACAAAAACCTCCAAGGTATGTGGGGCCGCGCGCAACCATGCAAGCGCGACCTGGCTATCCGACCAGGCGAAGATGTCCCGTATCTCGACCGTGGCCGCCAGCTCACATGCAACGTGATGCAACAATTTAGAGAGAAGGTGAGCTCCACTCAACTCAAGCTTGGGAATAGTCAGCCTAGTCCTGATGGGGGCGACCTTGCTCTTCCCTAACAAAAGCGAGACATTGACCCGGCCATCGGCGCCAACTGTCCGCATATAGACTGACGCGGCGTAGCCTCGCTCCGACGCGTCACAAAAGCCATGCAGGCTGGCTCGATATTTCCCGGGGGGCAATATTCGACGAGGCAAGGCAATCCGATTGACTTCCTTAATCGATGAAAACAACTCGAGCCAATCATCCAATGGAGAGCCAAACAGCGGCTCGTCCCACGAGACGCCCAAAGTCCAAAGTCTCTGAAGAAGACACTTTGCAGAGAATATCACTGGACTGATCCAACCGCTTGGATCAAACATACGGGCTATTACGGACAACACCGTTCTCTTAGTCCAGACCTTTGGTAT
Source organism: Ephestia elutella (assembly GCA_018467065.1). Classification (NCBI taxonomy): domain Eukaryota; kingdom Metazoa; phylum Arthropoda; class Insecta; order Lepidoptera; family Pyralidae; genus Ephestia; species Ephestia elutella. The sequence continues at coordinate 16,568,698 of CM031566.1, forward strand.
TTCCAAGTCCACTTGGAATGTAAAAATATCGGTTAGCGGCTGGTACTGCATGCCCAGCACCGCTATCCTGTTGGGATCATCTACATCCTCAAACAGGTGAGGGTTCTGTTGGTGATCCTCCGGGATCCCTTCTAGAACTCTAGGCTCATTGGACAACCACTTACGTAGCTCGTAGCCACCTGTCTTCAATATTTCGATCAATTCATCCCGCAGTAGGAGGGCCTCCTCAATACTTTGGGCTCCGGTGCACACGTCATCAACATACAAGTCACGTGACAGCACGGAAGCCCCACGGGGAAAGCGGATCCGTTCCCGCTCTGCCAATTCAAGCAATGATCTGATGGCGATATAGGGACTAGATTTCAAACCATACGTGTTTGTGTTGAGTTCATACACCGTCACAGGATCCTCAGGGCGCTCACGCCAGAGTATCAACTGGAATCGCCTGTCCTCAGGATGTATGACTGTCTGGCGGAACATCATCCGGATGTCCGCACCAAAAACCACTTGATGTCTTCTAAAGTTCAAGATGATGTCAATTATGTCCCTATGCAATTTGGGACCCGAATGCAAACACAGATTCAACGAAACCCCGTTCGAAGTGGGTGCGGACCCATCAAAGACAGTCCGCAACTTGCCCGTTGAGGCCTTCACCACCGCGTGGTGGGGCAAAAAATAATGCTCAGTTGAGCTCCAATCAACTCGAGCCGGAGACATGTGACCCAAATCCTCGTACTCGCGCATAAATTCAATATATTTATCGCGAAGTACGTGGTCACGCTGCATACGTCGTTCCATGGACAGCAGTCGTTTCTCCGCAAGCGCCCTACTTTGCCCTAGGCTAGGACGAGAGGCAACAAAGGGTAACCTAGTTACAAACCGACCGGAGGGCAACCTCTCCGTGGTCGATCGAAAAAGCGCTTCGCACTCAGCGTGTTCCGGATCCATCCTGGAACTCATAGGTGGCTCCTCCACCTCCCAAAACCTTTGCATGGTCTTGGCCAAGGACGCAGATGCGACAACCGGTGGCTCCTCCGCGGTGCCATTATCAAACACAGGGCCCATCAGGGCAAAACCAAAAATCGTAGACACTGCCATCAGTGAAGACGAACCCAGAGCCTTCTGTGTACCCAACAAAATCCAACCCAATACGTCCGAGCCCAGGAGCAAGTCCACTGGGCCGGGATGAAAGACAAAGGGGTCGGCCAAATCCAGACCCGAAACCAAAGACAACACACCCGGCGGTATGTCTGTCGAGGGGTGCCAACCCGCAATGGTATCCATTACCATAGCCGAAGTCGTGATCCTCATTGTGGAGGACTTCAGCGAAGAAAAGGTGACAAGTGTCTGGCCCGTCAGACACTTCACTTGTATGCCACCAACTCCAAGAAGTGGCACAGGCGAGTCTTCCACGACTAAACCTAACTGGCGTGCCACTCGAGTGGTAACCAAACTGCTTTGAGCCCCTGAGTCCAACAGAGCTCTCAAATTAATGGCTTCTCCCCCACGACCCCATACGCGGACCACCGCGGTAGGGAGCAGAACCGTCCGCGGCTCTGTCCCAGCAAGGGAGCAAGCTAGTTACGGGCTCCCCACTCTCTCCAAACCAGGGGCGCGCCACTGACCCGGATAATATGGCGGGCGAGTGCACATCCCCATCTGAGGGGGGGCATAACCCGCGGCCCGGCCATACCTATGGTACGGCGGGTGGTACTCCAGCCGTGGGTACTCGTGCAGCGGCGGAGAAAACCGCTGCGGCTGCATGTGTTGGGCATTGGTAACCCGCGTGGAGGGGGGTGTCCCCACTCTCACGTCCGATCTAGGGCCCCCGCCCATGGGGGCCCTATCCGGGGCCTGGCCAGCCACATACTGGCCACGACCTTGGGGTGCGTGGTCCCGGTCCGCCAAGACCCGCGCCGGTACGCGACCCCCCTCCCGAGGGGGGGTGCGACGAGCGAAGCCGCGTCCTCCTTCCGGTGGTGGAGGGCTTCGCGCAGGAGCGCCCCCGCCCATAGGGGACCCCTGCCTCAACATCCGGTTGCCATCCCCGTTGCGGTTCATGCAAAGCATCGCGTGGTGCCGCCCACGGCATGCACTGCATGGTATGGCCCTGGGACAGTCACGTGCATAGTGACCGCCCAAACAATAAAAGCAAAGTTCATGCCGCTTTGCCATGCGGCGCCGATCTTGTACTGGCAGTCTCTGCCAGTCCCTGCATTGCAGCAGGCTGTGGCCCATCCGGCCACATTGCAGGCAGTCCGCGTCCCTCGCGACTGCTGCCGTGTGTGCAACCCGCGCACCAGCTCCACGCGGTGGCGGTTGCCGTCCCTGTTGGGGCTTACCTCTCCATGAGGGTTCCAAGGGCCTACGTTCAGGCGCTCTGGATGGCGCTGAGTCCGTCATGGTATTCTCAGCGGCCCGTGCCTCAAACTCCAAAAACTTCACCAAGTCAGTGAATGTTGGTAGGGTGGTGCTATCCCGCTCCGCATTTTCGCGCTCAAACCGCGAGCGGATGTCATTGGGCAATTTGCCCAATACAATGTGCACCAACAAAAAAGACCATTGGTCCACCGGCAGCCCCAGTGTGCGGAGCGCGTTACAGGCCACTGTAACGGGCGTGAGCAACTGCAGGCGCAACTGTGCCCTGTTGGCCACCTTGGGCAGGGCCATCAACTGTGCGGCGTGCGCACCCGCTAACAAACGTAAGTTTTGGTAGCGGGAGTTCAATAACTCCCAAGCCGTATCGTACTGGTCGTCCTCCACCCGGAGGTGCTGGATGAGCGACCGCGCTTCATCCTCCAGAGTGGAGAGGAGGTAGGCCATCTTCTGGGCCTTCGACAAATCCTGTCGTGCTACGACCAGGGACTCAAACATATTTTTGTAGGCTACCCACTCCTCCATCCTACCCCCAAAGTGGGACAGCTGAAGGGTGGGGAGCCGACCAGTAACCGCTGGTCCTTCCTGTCTAACAGGTGTGCGAGGGGCTGGTCCGCCAGCCTGTCTCGCCCTTATTGCGGCCGCCGCCTCCACGATGTCATCGTGCAGACTCAGGATCTGGTCCAGGTCCGCCACGTGACCTGCGTAGACCTCCGGGGTAAGATCGGCTTCGGTAAGCGCCGCCATGGCCGCTTCCGCGTTGTTCAATCGTGAGCGGAGCTGATCCGCTCTTTCCAGTATAGCGGCCTCCCTGTCCTTCCGGGACAGGAGTCCACCGGCCGTCACAAACCATCTCAATTCGTTGGCGAGTGTCGCCTTAGCATTGGGGACCCTCGCCATCGCGTCAAGTCACAAACAAAAAATAACAAAAGGTAAATAAAAAACAAGATCAAGCTACAACACGAAAAAACCGCGGTAGATATGAGAATGGCACAAACCCGGAACGCACGGTACAAACCGCAAACAAATACAAAAAGGTTACAAATATTCTTATACAAACAAACTAAGAAAAATCTAATAATTTTTACAAACAATTAATTATTTTTTTACAAACGAACAAATAGAGGGTAGATAAACTACGCTCTGCTACCAGAAAATGTGCAGAACAACTACGCTCTGCTGCCAGAAAATGTGCGCAGAGAATCCGGACAAACGAAGCGGCGGGAAGAATTCTGTACCGGAACTTCACCGGGAAAAAACCACCGGTAAAAATAAGTACCGGGAAAAAATCTCCACGCGACACCACGCTTGTCCGACTAGAATCTAACCTAACCTATACGCAGTCTGCTACCACCGTAGCTTATATAGGGAGCTACGGGGCCCTATATACTAACCTAATTTAATAACTACAATTCAAACCACTTATCAAACTGAATCTTCTTAATCTTCGGATCCAACTTCGAGTGTCTTCGGAAGAGGAGGGGGTTGTTCCCTAAATCACCCAACCTACCCCATGAGATCTCAATCCCCAGAAAAAATACCTGATCCGTCTAGCAGTTCCACTCGGCAACAGATTTCGGCGTCCCCAGGCAGCCACGTTTCGCATCTCACAAGAAACAGTCAAAGTAAAAGGTTTCACAAACACAAATGTTCAATAGTTATTTAACAAACAGGAAATTCACAAATATAACTCAAACTAGTTAACAAGCAAAAGACGCGAGACCTCTCCGCGTATTAAAATCAAACCGATATGTCAGGACAAATGGCGGCCGTCCGCCATGCCATTCACGCGAGCAATTTCATGCGGCGCGGCCTCCCCGCGCGATGTCCAAACAATACTGAATTCAAAATGGTCGCTCGCGACCGCCGACGCCGGCCGAGCGGGCGACGACGCTACTAATATGAAACTACCGCACGCGCTAGAATATTACGGCGGCGAACGGACAAAACAACATAGATTTTATTACAAACAATCGGAAATAGAAGCGTTTTAAGTTATACCGAAAATTCCCAAACGCAGTGGCACCGAGCGCCATGTGATCGCACACCCCGCGCGCCCCGCAGACAGCGCTGTAGGGTACCTGCCGCCCGCGCCGCAAGGTTATTGACCTGTCTAGTCATTTACTACTCATAGCACAAATAACAAAAATTCGATCAGACATTACATTGCCAATCATAAGTTGCAATTTCCCTTCATACTTTTTCGGGCTTAGGACCGTCAAAATACAGAAATTGTTTAACTCGAGCTTGACAAAAAACAGTAGACATTTTAATTTCCTAGGTACTTAATCAGTAATACTGGGTAATACCTAAATTAGTTAGGATTTTAGAACTTCTGCATTCTCTCTCTCAGCCTAAAGACATCCACTGCTGGACAAAGGCCTCCCCCAAGGATTTTATCCGTGGGGGGTTTTGCCATAATCACGCTTGGCAGGCGGGTTGGCGATCGATCGCAGTGTGATGGCATAGTACGCGAAAAGATGCTGCTGCCCATCCACCGGTGTTTTTAATCCCTTAGTCGCCTCTTACGACACCCACGGGAAGAGATGGGTTGGTGCTATTCTAGGGCCACACCACAGGCCACCAGACCAGGCGTATTTAAAAATTGTAATCAACTTTTGTACAAATAATTAAAATCAATGTAAAAACAAAATCCAATCAAAAACCTACTGATACTTTTTAATAATTGTTCAAAATGCATACCGTTTCTCTCTAAGCAGAGTCTGGCACGTTTCACTGCATTCTGATTTAGTTTTAAAATCGTGGCACGGTCACTTTTCACAGCGTCAAATGCACTTATGATACAGTTTTTTAGTTCTTCACGGCTCTGAGGCACGTGGGTATAAACAAGCCGCTTTATTTCTCCCATTTGTTATTCCCTGAGCACGAAGGCGAGGAATACTCTGCCTCATACAACCTCCTGGCCTCGTACAAGTTTTCTCCACTCAAAATGTACACTCGTACCATTTCTTAGTATTCTCGCGAAGAATACGACATGGTGTCCGCGCGCAGTCGCTACGTACCTAAGGCAGGCACGAAAAAATGAGAAACGTGCGTGGGCGACTGGCAAGGCGGGATGTGGCCGCGGCGGCTGGCGGGAAGGGTTGCCGGGGGATGGGGAATGCGGGCGCGGGCGGGCGGGGCGGCGGATCGCTTCGCTACTAGCTACTACAAATAAAAGGCGCCGCACCGCGCGGCTAGGTCATTGTCAAATAAAATAATAGGTTACCAACTTTTTGCGAATCTGGGAATTTTTTCATACGAAAAAAGTGCATAAAAAAAAAATTTTTTCTCACGGTTTCGTGTTCTGTTATTGATTCTGATTCCAAGATTTCAATATAGCTCAGGGTATCAAAGTCACCCTGTATATACTTCGCTTTAGCAAAATAATCAATTATAAATATTCTGTCTTGTGACCTGCCGGTAGTGCCAGTCCAGCCGACCTCATGATTTGTATCACTGTAGTTACGTTTTAAACTGAGGTTTTAACTTAAGAAAACTAAGTATGCATTCATATTACTGGTTTATGTAACATTGTATAATGATAAATTGTAAATATTGTACAGTGAATGAATGAATGAGCAAATATTTCAAATTATGTACAGAAAGTGCATTGTTAACAGAATAATACTCATTGTATTAAGCGAAAAGCTATTCATAAACAGTTAGGTGCCGCTCATCACAATCAGAGCCATTAAATGTTACGTGAAATCTGTATTTGTCGTTTATTGTTTAGTACCTACTTATTAACTTTTTCATATATGTATATCATCAAGGCAACTATGGCCAAACTATAGATGCAGGAAAATATTGAAATTAATATTTAAATAAAAAGTATTGTTGTTATGTTGGTGCCAAGATCCCTTGAGCCATTCATGGTACCAAAGCCAATAAGGTCATTTTGTACCCTTTTCACTAAATTATTGATTATCAAGATGGCTGATTATTCTTTACGATATATTTTCTTAAGATTCTACCCTCGAATAAGAATCTAACGCGGGCGGAAGCCCAGTGATAGGATTATAAAATTAAATTGAATATTCCAATCACTTTCTTTGTTTTTTTTTTTTACTAAAGATTATTTGTACTCACGTTTATCTCGTCGCCAAATGTGCCGTTGGCACTAATATTATACGGCATAGTAACGTGCCCCGCCCCGCACGTTATGTGCCCCACAGCACAACCTGACCCGGGGCTTAACCGGGTCAGTTAACCGGGGCTCCACCGTATCCTGACTATTGGTATAAGTTGGTACAGAACGACTAGATAGTCACTGAGAATGATAACAGCCTGTGCACTCGGGCAACCGTCCGCACACCGAGACGTATCTGAATGAGTCACAGCTCAATGCGGGTAGCGGGGAACATGACGCTCCGCTGTACGCCACAGTTATTATCCAGTAAGACGCTGATATCAAACAGCATGGCAGACATAATGGAACGAACGGTGTTGTCATTGTCACTTTCAACATACAACATTGTCGCGGCGTCTTTAAAAACAATAATTTTGCGGTGGCGACCCTAGTTGTTTAACGCACACATTGACGTGTTCACGGATGTACAGTTTCATTTGTAGTAGTAGTAGGTATATTTGACGCCCCGTTTCTATGAAGCTCCCGCCCTGTGGTAGGGGTTAAATGACCCACTATCGAACGCGAGGAAATCGCACCGACCATGGGCCACTGGGAGAGGGAGAACTGCTTGAGCAGCGAGCACTTGGGAATGAGTGCTGAAGATGTCATGGCCGGCTCGGTTTATATAGGGCCGCGTCGCGTCGGTTGCAACCGGTTAGAACTGGTATCGGTCGGCGCGTCGGTGGGGCGGCTGGCCTGTCGCTGTGTGCGTTCGGGCTATACCGCTAAAACCCGGGGTAGTTAAGTTAGTGATTGTAGGTGTCTAATAACAAACACTTTGTATAATTGAAACCATTGTTTTATTCCTTATTTCCAGTTACAAACTTAATCGAATTCCATCCCGGATTTAACCAACAACCTAACTGCTCCGCTCCTAGTATTGGCGGCTAACCTATGACAGTGACAGCTGACATTGGCACAGATACAGATAACTCTACAATCATCCCTTTCTTTTTTTTGAAATACGATTATCTTTGTAAACAAAACAATTCTATGTCTTTAAAATCAACAATACCACAAGGATATAATGGACATGTTGAGACCTATCACATGTTAGTTTTTAAATAAGTATACAACACAATATTAAGAATATTGTTAAGCTGAGAAAAGCAAATAATAAGAAATGATGAAAGTAAATTTTTAAGTAGCTTATTTAAACTAATCATTATATATTGTAATTAATCAAAACGATAACAATTTCAAGTACAAAACAATTAATTAGAATTAATACAATCTAAGATTATAGCCATTACAAAATCTTTATACTTTACTGGGGCTCTCACTTCTCTTTTAGACCTCACAGGTAGGTTATTATGACCAGCCTGTGTGGGTATATCAAATTGAGGTAAAGTCAAGTCCATAGTGGAGTTTGACATTTTATCCAAAGTCAAATCCCTTGTGTCAGTCCGTGTAATTTATTTATCTCCAAAACTTTCATTCTTTTCTTGTTCCTTATTATCAATACCAAACCTATTCCAATCTCTCTCTTTAATATTTTGAAAATAAGATGAGTTCCTTCTTATAGTCTTTCCTTCCGGTGACTCTGCTACTACTGAATTTCCCTTCTTCCATAAAACAGTATGCTCAACTGGAGAAAAGGGTGTTGTCAATTTATTTACCTTTGGCTGTCTAACCAGCACTTTATCTCCAGGTTTTAGATCTGACTCAGTGGCATGTCTTCTTTTATCAGCATATTCCTTTCTTTGTTGCTTTTGATATCTGTCTTTATCTCTTATTTCTTCATCATCATATTGGGAATCAAGTTTCATATCCGGTAATTTAGTTTTTAAGACTCTCCCTCTGAAGAGTTCTCCTGGAGATACACCTGTAGTGGTGTGTGGTGTTGTACGGTATGCAGACAAGTAAACCAAAAGTTCATCTTTCCAATTCAACTTCATTGCTTGAGCTATTCTAAGTCTCCGCAGTATACTCCTGTTCTGCCTTTCTACTTCTCCATTAGCCTGAGGCCACAGAGGTGTGGTGTGCCTCAAGGTAATTCCAAAAGTCTGTAAGAACTTTTTGAAACTCTCATCTCGAAATGCTGGTCCATTATCACACACTATGATATCCATTATTCCTTCTCGAGCAATGATTGGTTTTAAAATTTTTATAGTATTTTCTGCTGTTGGTCCTTTTGTTATACCTACTTCATAGAATCTGCTGTAATAGTCAATGACAACAAGTAAATAATCTCCAGAAGGGAGTGGACCCAAATAATCAATAGCTACTAGCTCCCACACTCTAGATGGTAATTGAGTAAGAGTTATTGGCTCGGGTGTTGTTTTTCTAACAAGCCTGCATCCCTCGCATGTATCAGCCCAATATTCTATATCTTTGTCCATTGTCAACCACCAAACACTACGGCGCAACTTTGCCTTCATGCTTGTTGCAGACAGGTGACCTTCATGTGCAATATTTAAAATTTTAGAAATCAATTTCGTGGGGACTATTACTCTATTTCCTCTTAATAAAATGTTATCTATTTCACAAAGTTCTGACTTAACAATTTCAAATCTTCTCAGTTCTTTGGGCCAAATATCTGTTTTCATTGCATCTTTTAAGCTAATACACTGCTCGTCATTTAGAGTTTCTTCTCTTACTTCCTCAATGGTTACTGCATTAGGTGTCGACTCAGTAATGGTTGCTAATAGGTGGCTGTCTTCAATATCTTCCTTATCTGAGTATTTGAGATTTTCATCTAGAAGCCTTGATAAGGGATCTGCAATATTGTTCTTACCAGGTTTGTATATGACTTTGAATTTATATGGTTGCAGACGCAGCACCCATCTTTGTATTCTTGCACTTGGTGAGACAGATTTTTTCACAGAGTAAATAGTTTCAAGAGGCTTGTGGTCTAAAATAATATTGAATTCTTTTCCAAGTAGATACATATACAGATTTTCACAAGCCCAAACGATGGCTAGTGCCTCCTTTTCAGTCTGTGAATATCTTCTTTCTGTGTCAGTTAATGCCCTGCTAGCATATTTTATAATAATAGGCTGTTTCTCGCATCCAACAGTTTGTTTCTGTATAAGCACAGCAGCTATACCTACCGGGCTGGCATCTGTAACTAAATATGTCTCTGCATTTTTATTGTAAAATCCTAGCGCTGGTGCCTTTGCTATTATTTCTTTGAGATGTTGAAATGCTTCTTTTTGCTCCTCCTGCCAAATAAAATCTGTATTTTTAGTTAATCTTCTTAAAGGTTCTGTAATAGTGCTGAAGTTAGGTATGAATCTTGCTGAGAAATTCACTAAGCCCAGGAAACTTCTAACCTCCTCTTTATTCTGTGGAGCTCTAAACTCCTGTATCACTTCCTTGCTAGAGCGTGTAGGCTTAATTCCATCAGCTGACAAATGATGTCCTAAAAAGGTCATTTCTGTTACCCCAAATACACACTTCTTTTCATTTAATGTTATTCCATTTTCTTGTAGTCTGTCCAATACCTGCTTCAGCCTCTTGTCATGTTCTTCTCTTGTTCTACCTCCTATTCTGATATCATCTTGGGAATTTGCAACCCCTTCTATGTCTTGTAGCAACTGCGCAATTATACGCTGAAAGATTTCAGGAGCACATCGAATACCAAAGAACAATCTTTTATATCTGAAAAGACCCAAGCTACAGCTAAACACAGTTATCAATCTAGAGTCTTCATCGAGTTCCACCTGATGAAACCCCCATTTAATGTCAATTGCCGAAAAGTACTTGCATCCATCCAGGCCAGCTAATAACTCTTTCCCTAAGAACAGCTTCGTTGGCACGTCTCATGTCAACAACCAGTCTGTAACTTCCAGGTTCTTTTTTCCTCACAATATGAGAAGGAGACACACAAGGAGTTGGGCCATGAACCTGTTCTATGATGTCATTATCCAGTAACTCTGAAATTAATTTTTTTTCAATATCTCTCATATTAAATGGAAGTCGTCTGGGCGATTGAGCCACCAGTGGTACATTAGGGTCAAGATGAATTTTTAACTTAATTTTTTTTAATTTTCCTACACCAGAAAACAAATTAGGATACAGATTTACAATTTTGGCTTTATCAAAATAACTAATGTTCATTACATAGCTTGGACCAATTCTTAATAAATTGTGATCCTATCATAGTAGCTGTAAGGAAACATTGTATTATATTGTAATAAATAACTAATTGTTAAAACCCTATCCGTGTTTGATATTTATCCTTCCACTAGAATCACCCTTAGGCTCGATCAAACCCTGTCATACCCTTCAGGTAACCGGGATTTTATGCTGAAGACAGTGGTCGGGGTTCGACCACCTCATCACATTGGCGCCCAACTAAAAAACCCACTGTGGGGTAGTTTTACATAAATAATCCCAAACCGGGTGGGCCCAAGCCTCATCACATTGGCGCCCAACTAATAAACCCACTGTGGGGTTGTTTACATAAATTATCCCAAGCCGGGAGAGCCTGAGGGTAGGAAAAGGGAGTAAATATCATATAAAATAATCCGTTATCCGAAATTAAATAAGAATCGTGAACCGTTCCGTAGTCAACTTAGGGTTAGGTAGTAGTAAAATAATCGACATGCCAACGTCCCGGGTGTACAAGTTGAAGAAAGAAGACCTGGTAAAAGAACTGGAAGAGAGGGGTGTGTCCGCAGCCGATAAAACCATGTAGGAACTCATAAAAACAAACGTCCGAGGAAAAATCGTTATTATATTTGTTTTTATGGTTAAATATATATGTTGTATTGTATATTACATTATTTAATTATTCAAGTATGTATTAACTTGAAAGAAAATACGTCGATGCACTGTAGCTGTAGTGGAATGTAGAGAAACTGGAGATGTTTGTTGGTAGCTGAGCTGGTAGAATTTCTTTTTTCGTAAACCGAACGCCGTTCCCTGCCTGTGTGCTGCCTGTCATGTCATGCTTTTATAATAATCAATCAAATGTCATGTCAGTGACATGACAGCAACAATTTATTAAACACATCACATACATACTCTTTGTTAAACACATTAACCCTATACTTGGCACAGTCAAACAACAACAAGACAGTCGAAATAATTTTTAGAAGTTTCTAAAAATTGTTGTAGGTATTTAACTTTTAATAGAGATCTACATCAAAATGTCTACAGACCTCTTTGCCAGTTTCAATGAACAATACATGAACATCAACACAAAGCTGAAGAAGTGTGTATCGCTCATTTATACTTATCTCAAAATATTTAACCCTGATTAATAACTTTTTTTTATTATTTACAGGCGTTTCATGAGGAAGCCAAATATATCGGAGGCCACAAACGAGTTCATAGCCTTGGCTATTCAGTGTGAGCATTCAGAACAGCCAGCGTTTGCGGGTCATGCATATGTTGGTGCAGCAAAGTGCGAGGCTACGGCGGGCAATGCGCTAGGAGAGGCAGAGTATTACATTGCAGCTGCGAGGCAGTTTATGAAGGCTGAGAAGAAACTAGTCTCGCTTAAATTCTCAAGTCCTGATAGAGAAAATTTGGAAGTAAGTAATGACTGATTGCTATGTATGTTTGTTATCAAAAACTATATATATATTTTTTGTATATATTTATTACATGTTCCCTGAAGCCAAAACAAAGAGATAGTAAATAAAGAGCCTGCTCTTTCATGTCTAAAAGGAGGCCCCATCCATAAGTAAAAGTGTAAATGGTACTGCAAATAAAATGGTTCTTTGATATATCTCACAATAATAGAATAATCCGTAAAAGAATCACATCCATAACCAAAGTATTTCCCAAGATATAGCCAAAAACAATTCACATTTTTAAGCGATGTTTGGACGATACCAAAACGCCCCTAACTAAACGTACATTCATATGACGTCACTCGTAGAAAATGGACTTTCCCTAAAAGTTTGAACTCTAATAAATCAGCTCTGGAGAATAAATTCGTGCTGAAAATTCGCAAAATGTGTTTAATTATATGTATTCTATCATAAATTGACATATTTTTAATAATTCTCATATCTTGTCTGGTCCCCTATTGTAAACGCTTTAGATTTTTTGGTTACCTTCATCAATATTATGAATCATATTTTTTTCATTTATTTTATACTAGCTTTTGCCCGCGGCTTCGCCCGCGTGAATTTCCCACGGGAACAGTGCTTTTTCCCGGGATAAAAAGTAGCCTATGTGCTATTCCAGGTCATTATCTACCTCTGTACCAAATTTCATCGAAATCCGTCCAGTAGATTTTGCGTGATTGAGTAACAAACATCCTCACAAACTCACATCCAAACATTCGCATTTATAATATTAGTATGGATATTAACAAAAAAATATATGTCGATGTTATATGATAACTTAGCTATATTTAAATGCAATTACTTAAAGTATTGATCGCTTATAAAGGTCTATAAACATCTGTTTACAATTATATTACCCATCACTTTTTTCAACTTTTTTGCTTTTTGGGGTAATTGGAAACACCAAACTAGATAACTGTTAGAGATACCCAGGCTCTTAACTTTTAATCCTAATATGTAAGATTCGTAAGGAGGTATTGTAAACTGTTTGTTTTCACTCATAATAGTGGTATAGATAAGTGTTAGGGGGAATGGATGAATGGGGAATTCATCAAAAGGTATAAATGGAACTCTTATAAGATTACTTTGTTTGTCTGCCTGTCAAACTTTTTTTTCTCAGGAGAGAAAAAAAGGTTTGACAGGCAGACAAACAAAGTAATCTTATAAGGGTTCCGTTTAATGGTAGCTTAATGGTATCAAGTTGAAATTAATATCGATACTAGGATCCACGGTCTCTTTCAGCAAAAAAGTAATCAAAATTATATGTCAACGCGATCAGGAGATATTCCCGTAAATGTTGCGAATTTTTGCATATTTTGCGATTTCAGACAGCAATCAAAACCTATGGGGTACGTCCTGTTGACCTAAAATTATGAAATTTGTAAATATGTTCTTGAAAGTCTAAAAAAAGTGTTACAAACTTATTTTTGCGCTGGATTCAGTATGAATCCTAGGGATCGTTACCTACGAAGTTAAGTTTGTTTTTGAAAATTGTTGATCTTTTAGTTAGAGCTATAATACTATACTTATAGTTATACTTGTTACTTATAGTTTTCTATATCTCGGTGCGCGAGTTTGACTCGCACTTGGTTTTTTTTCACTTCAAATAATAGCACCTCGCAGCCCCTACATGGTTGAGACGAGTTCCAGATATATGACGTAATAAATAACATTACCTTTTACCCACCACCAATTACTATGCAAATTATATTATTGTTTCCAATTACCCATACCGTTTACAATTGCCCCAAAAATTGTTTACAATTAACCTTTTACCCACCACCAATTACTATGCAAATTATATTATTGTTTCCAATTACCCATACCGTTTACAATTGCCCCAAAAATTGTTTACAATTAACCCATCATTCTATTTACTGATGGGTAATTGTAAACATCCATTTCCCGCGTACCGGTTCACTATTACTGTTTAAAAGTGATGAAAAGGCATAACTAAACCTTACAATAATATATCAAAACTATAGGGGTTAACTAAACTTTAACTTTCTATAAACAAATTAAAGTTCCAAATATTTATCACAATTCATAAAACCACTTTATTTTAATGACTTTTTTACGCAACACACAAAGTTAAGTTATGTTTGACATGGGATAGATTTTGATAGCTGCCGCCATAAACAATAGAATAAAGTTGTGTTCTGAATTAAATAACATTATTTTTATTCATATTACATAAGAGTTATGCTCACTGTTTCCAATCACCCCTGTTTACAATTACCCTGGTTGACCCTATACATTTTTATTTTTTTTACATTATTCCTGTGGAATATGTATTTAGATAGTATACATTCCACCCAGCAAAACAATATTATTGAGCAACATTATATGAGTATTTTATCTGGGCATGAAAATATCTCCTTTGCCTAGACTTATCCCATTTCATTTTGTCATAATATAAACTAAATTTTTTTTTAACCCCCAACATCATGTTGAATAACTAAAATCAAAAAAGACTTGATTAGATCACCTTTCAAACAAAAAAAAACTATATCAAAATCTGTTTATCAAACTTATAACATACCGCTTTTTGTGCTGGGGTTTATTATTATTTATTTACTGTTTGGGGATGCCAGCTGAGCACCAGATGGGTGATCAGTCCTCTTATACTGGGACCATTTCACCCAGTTCCCCAAGAAGAAGAGTTGTGGTTAAAAACCAATGAATCAATAACCTAAATTTCAGGCAGCAATAGGATGTTACTTGCAAGCAATCACAAAGTATCCTGAGAAGTCTCTCCTCCGCACTTCAATATTGATGGAGATAGCTGACCACCTTATAGACCTCAACCATAAGACTGAAGCTGTGGGGTATTACCAGCAAGCTCTGGAGGATATCGAAGAGAAGACAATGAAGATTGTGCATATGAGAAACTTGGTGAATCTTTTGATTGAATGTGGTAAGTGAATTTTATCTAAGCTGAAGAGATTTTCGTTTATCTCTTTGTTTACCTATACATGGAAGACTTCAATTGAGGCATTGGGTGCATCGAGTTTATTTTTTTTTACTATATGGGGATGCCAGCGCTAGCACCAGACGGGTGATTAGTCCACTTATGCTGGGACCATTTCACCCAAATCGAGTTACTATGGATACTTGTTGCACCCAATGCTTCAATTACTATATATACAAGATTAGAAATAGAAAAATATTTATTTGGATCATAAGTGCCGAAAGATTTAATTGTAATAGATTAATTACAATATTAAATGGAATATATATTTATCACTGTGTGTGACATACTTATTTCTAAATTACTTTTCAGATAAGTTTGAAGTTGCACTGGACACTGCTAATTCTATGATTGACAGTTTCACTAGTATTCCTGAGGATATATTAGCAGAGTAAGTAATGAACAATATGTAGTATCAGTAAAATATGGGTAAAATGATCCCAGTATGAGTGGAACGATCAAGATCACCCATCTGGTGCTTGCGCTGGTGTCCCCAAAAAGTAAATCAGTAAAATATTCCTAATTTCCTACCCAAATTCTGCTTTCCATTTTACCAACATTCTTAAATTGTATTTGCAGGGTACAAACCAGCAGAGTGCTTCTTACCTTCCTTGTGGAGCCATTGGAAGAGAGTAAACCTGAATCCCTGAAGCAACTGTTTATTAGTATATTGAATGACTGCGAGTCTGATAGTAAGTTTCATGATGATAATAGCTTTTTTTTTATTAAAGATGGGTTTGCTCTTGACCACAATCTTGCCCGAGGACAGAGATGAGGTCTACGATGAAGCGAGCTTACCCAGAAGCAGAGTGAATAGGCACTCTGGTTTTGAAGAGAGTCAGGTTGTATGTATGCTGTCAAAGAAATTTAATTAACTATTAAATTACTTCTATATCCTAATGGTAACTGATATTACAAATGCGAAAGTGAGTTTGTTTGTCTTCACCACTTTATCTACTAAACCAATCTTCCTGAAATTTCGCATACACATAGAAGTACTGAGAAAGACATAGGGTACCTTTCATCCCGGGATCAAGCACTGTAACCGTGGGAAATTCACGCGGGCCAACCCACCGGCAAAAGCTAGTATACTATATAGCTTTTGTCCTTTTTTCAGCTAGTACATATTTTTATAATCTTACTTGTTTTCTGTTCCCAGTATTCCCAATAAACATAGACCTTCGTCTAAAGCTCCAGTCCCTCATGCTGAGCCACGCGGCCGGTGACGTCACCTCCCTGACCAGTGTAGCGGCCGACACCAAACACTTACTGACCATGCAGCAAGCCGACCTGCTCGACAGGCTTAATGTGGAAATGAAGAATAATAGTTAAAGAGGCGCCACATTTGCAAAGGATAGTGGATACTAGTGACTGGAAGACTAACACTGGGTGATTCTAGCAAGCACAACAGAAACCAGTTTTCGTTCTCTAAATAAAATTATAGAAATAGGTTTTATGAGTAAGAACTTTGAACAAGCTAAGGAGAGTTGCAGGTAGCAGCATATCTGTGTGGAATTCAACAGGGATAGCCATTAGGTCGCGAATGTAGACCGAAAGGATCTATGGGAGCCTTTGTTTAGCATTGGACTAGTGTAATGATAAATAAAAAAAAAATGTAAATATTTTTCTTTTTTACAAAAAACATGTAAATGGCGGACTTAAAGCCGAAGGCTTTTTTTACCAGTCAATATATCAAGATAGTCAAATATTTCCTGTATATTGTAGTTTTAAAAGAGCAATTATAATTTGTAATTAATGCTGCAAAGATTGCAATTTGTAGAAAATAACAACAAAACATTAATCAATTCCCAGTTTTATTTCCAATAAAACTTGCACAAAAAATGCTTTTTTTTTGTATTTTTTAACATCAACCATTTGCCTAAAATATATAATTGGTTGGATACACTTTATCTTCTCAATATTTAACATACAATAAAATGGTTACACCTGTATTTTTTACTGTATTTAAGAATACTTTTTTTTTTATATTTCCAATTTTTTTTTAATTATTTTATTAAGACTTTTTGTGTTTACTACTTCCTATACCGCCATCTACAGGCACAGTTACTTCCAATTCATTGGCAAAATTGACCTTTTTATCAACAACACCTTTTTCTCCCTCATCTGTTGCCTTTTTGTCATCTTGAATCTTTGCATCATCAATTTCTAAGACATTGCCAAAGTTAGTAGCTGTGTCAATTTTAGTCTTCACAGAATGTGTCCACATTTCTTCAAATTCATCTTCTTCATCACTGTCATCACTTTTTGCCTGCTTTCCTTCATTAGTCTTCTGCCAGCAGTACTCGAATGGATAGCTGGTGTTACGGTTGTCATCCAGGGCTATCTCAAAGCGGGAAGACAGGGAATTGTAGGTTGTGTGCACACCTTCCAATAAGTTTACATCAACTTCATCAAAACCAGTGATAGACTTGAATAATTCATCAACAGATTTCATGTCTGGCACTCCTTTCTTCTCAAAGAACTGTTAAAAGAATAAATAAAATGTTATGAACTGTGGGACAGGTAAAACATAATAAAAAGGCCCTGACCACATATGCCAAGGTTAAAATACGTAATACATTTATATCTACAAAAAGATATTATTACTAAACTATTATAGGTTAATATTCTAATTGAGATCATAAACTTTTAAACTACGGAGAATTTTTTAATATTGTACTCACATTGCATATATTACGACAATCCCGGCGCAAGAACTCCAACCCACTGGGATGGTCAGGTTGTACAGATTGGGACACATCAATAAACCAGCATTTGTTCTCCCACCACAAGATATTGTACTCGGACAAGTCAGCATGAATCATGTGCCCAACATTATACAATTTGTGCATGGCATCAACCACCTCATTATACACACTTTGCCACTTTTCTGGCTTGAAGATCACATCTCGAAGTTTCGGAGCTGGTTTATTGTCCCTCCCAATAAAAGACATCAATAGAATATGCTTCTTCAAACAGATCATATCAGGGCAGTTCAGGCCAATCTTTTGCATACGCATCATATTGTGCATCTCTTTCTCTGCCCACATGTGCACAATTTTCCTTGGGTTCTGCTTTGAGAACCTATCTTTGAAACGGTAGTCTGCCTCAATGTACTTATCTCTAGTTTTGAACTCATTCAAAGTTGTCTTGAATACTTTGATTGCACATTCTTTTGGGATCACCAAGTCAGGATATGAAGTGTCTCCATTGGCATGCAGAACAACAGATTCTTTGCCAGTAGAGATTACACCATTGATATCTTCCAGCAGACCATTGTTGATAAGCTTAAATAGAATTAACCTAGTTGGTTCATCCAGTCCCATTTCAGCTGTGGCATGGCCTTCCTTTCTATCCAACATTTTGTGTTTGCGGGACTGGTGGTGTCTTGTACTCTCTCTCAAATGATTGAACACAGAATTGGACAGTTTCATGTCGAATCCAGCTCCGTCTCCAGTACACACTTCGGGCGGAAATGCCATAACTCTGCAAGCATTCCTCCTGCCATTGATAACACTGTCATGTTTTGTCACCATTGCACCATCCTTCATAATAAAACCTCTTTTAGGAAGACTCGCAAACTCTTTCTCGTTGGTTTCAAAACGGTCCCAATCCTTTTTGGCAGTTGTTTCAACATCTTCATCATCAGATTCAGAATCGTACACTAAATGGTCAGGAACATGGCGGTAATTCTCATACGAAACAGATACCTTTGCTTCTCCATTGCGCTTCTTCTCCACTCTCTTGATTTCATCATCATATTCTTTGTCGAATTGACATTGCAACACTTTTGCAATAATAGCGTCAGAGTCGCAAAACTCCTTCACATTTGATTCATCAATTTGTTTTAATATCTCTGGAGATATATCATTGGATTCACTGCTCATTTGTTCGTCTGTTTGAAACGCAGTGCCTATTTCTTCGGCAAACTTGATCTCTTCTTTTATTTGAAGGCCTTTCGCGTATTGCTCTGACATAATATCAGAAAGGTTTTGCACATCAGCTGGAGCTGTAACTTTCTTCCAAGGATTTGACATATTGTATATATAATGAGTATAACCTATATCACAGGAATTTCTATAATAATAAATTAATTAAGAAGGAAAAATGCAAATAATTGTATAATCGCAAATTGCTCACGAGAAAATGATTCGTTCACCTCCTCCAAGATAAATATATTGACTTGACTGACAGTGACAGATATGCACGACAAGACGAACCAACCAATCGTAGTATTATTTATTTATCTATCCTATCAGTAGTCAATGTGCATCGCTTTGTGATTGGCTGTCTTCATTGTACAGCTACCAATACAAATCCCTGTCTGTACTTCTATTTTTTTCTTTTCTTTACTGCCGTAAACGGTTGATATTCAGCCAAGTTGGTTTTCGTTTTACGCCGCGCGCTCGGAATAAAGAAATTACTTTCAGCCTTCAGCAATGAAAACCGCATCTAATACATTCAGTAGTTACCATTGGGAACAAATGTAATTTTGTGATGCGATGTACAGTCAACAGCACATCAACCTACTCAAATTCATTGCAAATTCGACTCTGCGGCCGCGGCATAAGAGATCATGCAGGGTAACTTGAGGTGCGGTCGACTGTACGTACGTCATACAGACGACACAAAAATAATGTCTTAAAATGAAAACATACAGTTCATAGATAAGTAGAAGGTAAGTTCAGTCTTTTACACAAATACTACTTTAGTCAAATGGTAAAACTTGGAACAGCTACCACTGGAGCAAATCATGCAGCTAATAGATTTTTAAGAATAAAACACTAATAGATTTTTACTTATTTATTAACCCTAACATTCATTTGGTGGATTTCTTTCCACCTTTAGAACCGGCTTGCTGTGCTTTGAGAACCTTGACAATCTTCTGTTCCTCAATAAGGAAGGCTCTGACAATGCGTTGCTTGACGCACTTGTGGCAAAGGACACCTCCATACACACGCTTGACTGTCTTCTTGCGGTAGCACAGGCGGGAGCGCTCTGCAGGCCTGGCAGGCTCAATACCCCGGAGTTTGCTCTTGCACTGACCACATCTTGGGATCTTCTTAGGTTTCTTTACATATTGATAGACCAACCGTCCTCCAGGAGTTCTTACTCTGTAAAATATGAAGGCGAATTTTTAACAATAATAAAAATATTGACTTTTGTTATTTTATTACCTAATCATTAACGTTTACACGCATTAGCAGCCTCAAGACTACATTCTGCCTATCAGTTTAATTATGTATGATCCAAAACTATGCATGAAAGGTAGCTACCAAATTATGGTAGGTACTAAATATGTTGTATACAAATTGGTGTCGTAGTTACTGTACAATACTTGACGAAAAACGGGATTTTAGAACAATAAGATATCCTATATGGTAACAATTAGGTACTATCATACACATGAGTAACAGAATATGCAGTTATGAAAACAAATTATTTTTAAGTCTTGGTTAGGCGAACTTCAGCAATAGTTATCTCAAATTACTGTTGTAGGTTTATATTATTCATTTCTCATCTCTCATTCTCGTCAAATAAGTACCTACCGCTATAGTCTATACTTGTTTGAGGTTATGTATTTGTATACCACAATTGGGATATTAATTAATTTATTGTACGGTAACAGACCAATATATTTTGGATATAATAAAGTAAAATTTACACTGTTGTTCTATAAGAAATAGTACAAACAACTTACATTCTCCTTTGATTGGATTTGGTGTTGTACGACAATCGTCGCCTGAAAGTTAACCGCTGTACCATTTTAGAGCTGAAATATAAAAGAAAATATATTTAACACACACAGCACTTTACATATCACTTATTATATAGCAAGTTTCAATTATTCACTCAAGGATTATAGCGGATTTTCATTATTTTTTTGACGAAACACTTCTTTTCCTAACCTTTTTGACAGCTGTTGACAAGAAAAGAAAAACAGATGTCAAGTATGGCAACATCGTAAAGACATCGTTCAAGAAAGGGTGTGTTCCGAAATAAAGCATGAACCACACGGATGGAATCACGCCTTCCATCAAAGGTGACCTTGGAGGGAGCTTTGTTGCCATCCGCAAATTGTGTTTCGGCTACACGGATGCCATCCGACGCGCCATCACGCTAGAGAATCAGTCGCGAGTCGTCTTCTGGTCTGGCGTGAAATTATGTATTCACGTATCTAACTAATATTATAAATGCTAAAGTGAGTTTGTTTGTTTGTTTGTTACCTCTTCAAGCTTTATCTACTGAGCCAATCTTCCTGAAATTTCGCATACACATAGCTGAAGGTACGGAGAAAGACATAGGGTACCTTTCATCCCGGGAAAAAGCACTGTTCTCGTGGAAAATTCACGCGGGCGAAGCCGCGGGCAAAAGCTAGTAGTGTTATAAATATGGCTCCAAATTTGGTAAATCTCTGTAGAGATCTATTAATTCAGATATAATTGCGCATTCGTGGCTTTTATTTGCGGACGACATTTTGCATACGTGCGCACCTACTGCCTGTCATTGCGCAACTGTCTATGGTGGGATGTCCATCGGCCGGCTAGATGGATGCCATCCGCGCGCTCCATCATCGGATGGCATCACGCGCCCACAATCAAAGGTCGATGAAAGTCAAATCAAAATTTGATGGACATCATTCGTCTAGACGGATGGCATCAAGCAAGGTCACATTGGATGGAAGGCGTGATTCCATCCGTCTGGTCCATGCTTAAAATAAATTATAACTATCCTCATCTTCATGAAAAAAGAATGCATTTTTCAGAGCCTATTATTTTCATTTATTTTGGCTTATAAACGGGTCGTGCATGTTCGACCCGCCCAATTTCTTTGCAATGGACCCCCATTCCCATTACCCAAAAGTTTGTATGAAAAAGACATAAGAACACTTTTTGCCGCAAGCGGAAGAGCTGCGTACACCAACAGCTATAGTTTAAAATTGAAATCAAAGAATGATGGAAAGATTGCAGTGCAGGGAGTGCAAGCAGAAGTAGTGCATTTTGAATGCATCCGACCGAAACCGAAATATGTATGTCCAGTTTAATTTTATTTCTTTTATAGCAACACTGATAAATGTAAAATGGCCGCTGCTGTGTAGTGTTTTGTAGTGATGTTTTTCTGTGCAAATTATTGAATTGTGACTCATTAGTGACCTTTTCCACAAAATGGGTAAGATTATCGCATTATTTTTTATTTGAACCATAATTAAAGCTTGCAATCCGCTAAAATTTACGTACGATACTGTCTAATGAGCGTTCATCAAAGAGTATCTTGAATGATTCCGAGTAGGCAAGTCATTTAATTACTCCAACTGGTTTAATTTCTCTTGCATTTCTCGTTTTTCTTTATGGTCTACAATGATCTTACCAATGTTATTTTTTACGTATATTTTGCTTACTCCTTTACACAATTTGTCATAGTACTTATACATTTAATATCTATATTATTCTTACTTTACCTCTCTCCAGGTCCAGGTATCCTTCACATTCTAGCATTTAATTCCTGTCTCCTGCTTTCAGAAGATGGCTTTTTTAATTATGATTCTTATAATAGTCCTATGTCTTCAGAAGAGAACATTAAAAACAAAGTTTATTTTGTTTTTCATATTTGTCAATAGATGTCTCCTTTAATTTTGTTTGGTACATTTTACTGCAGATCAAAAAGAGATGTATAGAATATTTTTTTACCTACGGACTTGAGTTCTGAACTTTGTATTTGAACTTTAAAATATAACTGAAGCTTTCTGACAGATTTGTTGTGCCCAATTAGACATAGATATTGGATAAGCAGTGGTCAATAAGTTTTATATTGAATTCGCTTGATTCATCTATGGATCTACTAATAACTCATAATGGTTATGTATAACTATCTATTAACTCATAGTCGAGAGGCTGGAATGCAAGAGGTTTATCACCCAAAGTTTACAAATCCTGGCCAAAACTGTCAATAGACAATAATATTCTGATTAAGTTTGCCCTTTCCATTATACACAGAACATAAACAAGTATCGCTAGTTGCTGCGAAGTAAAGTAACATCCTGTGATGTATACATACAAAACATAGCACTCTGGGAAAAAGGAAGAAAGAACATATTTGGTGCAGAACAGCAGATCACAAACCTAGTCCTAATAATAAATGTGAAAGTTGTGACACAGAAAGGATGTGAGTTTGGGAGGATGTTTGTTACTCAATCACACAAAATGACACTACTGAACGGATTTTGATGAAAATTGGTGTACAAGTAAAAAAATACCGGGAATAGCACATAGGGTGTTTTTTATCCCGAAATTGCCACAGGAGCGACGCTCCGGGGCATGCTAATATTATAAAGGCGAAAGTTTGGACGTGAATTTGTGAGGATGTTTGTTACTCAATCACACAAATTCTACTGGACGGATTTCGGTGAAATTTAGCTTATACAATTAGAAAAATATTGGGTATTCATATGAGAGTGGAGTGCTCAGCGGCGGCCAAAGATATAAAACACATTAAAAAATAGCAAACAATAAATAAATAATAGTACATTTTGTTTGTCAGCCCAAACCAAACCCATGATTTTTTCCAACCGGGTCAGAAACTTCGTGGGAGCACCTCCTCTTGCATGACCAAAAAAAGTCATTCAAAGTTATGATCCTAGTGATCCTGGTCATTTTTGCGCCCTACAGGGTTTGCGCCCGGGGCTTGCCCCCCTTTAAATCCAAAGCTGCATTTTGTATTAAGCGCACTCGCGTAGCCGTTGCTTTAAAATACATAAACTGCGTTCACGTCGTTTATTATTATTATTTACTATGTGGGGACGCCAGCGCGAGCACCAGACGGGTGATCAGTCCACTTATGCTGGGACCATTTCACCCAATTCCCCGAGACCCGTATAGGGTTTTGAGTTACCTGGTAACTCACGTTGGTGGCGACCCATTGAATCTACCTGTTACTTTGCAGAATTTTAACATCTGCCCTATTGTAATGTTGCTCAGATCATCCTCAGATAGGACGTCTGAGCCCAATATTTCTCTCCTTGCAGCGGCAAATGCAGGACATTCTGCTACTAAGTGAAAGCTAGTTTCCTCTTCTTCCAGGCAGCTGGGACAAATGGGATCGTCCATTTGCTTAATCACTGTCAAGTGCCTGTTCAGTTGACAGTGTCCTGTGAGGATTCCTATAATGATTCTAATGTTCTTCCTGCTCAATTTGAGCAGGTGTTTTGATTTCTTTTGGTCTACTGCTTTGATGAAGATTTTAGATTGTCTTAGACTTCTAGTTCTTCTCCATCTTCTATTGGATTCTACTTTCATTCTATGCTTGATGACGCCTTTCGTTATCCCATAGGCTATGGGAAGTCTGGGTTCAGGTCCCACGAAGGTTTCATCTGCTCCTTTCCTAGCAAGTTCGTCTGCTCTTTCATTGCCAGTTATGCCTCTATGACCTGGAACCCAGGCCACAGTGACCGCAGTATTGTTGGCCAGCCTGTTCAGAGCATCCTTGCATTCTTTAACTAACGCCGACGTTGTTTCTTCTTTATCTAGTGCTTTTAGCGCTGCTTGACTGTCACTGTATATGATGACTTTTTCCGTATTGTCGGGCCATTCGCTTATAGTGTTCACACACTCCAGGATTGCGTTTATTTCTCCTTGGAACACGCTAGCATATTTGCCCAATTTTACGGTTCTTTCATATTCTGTGCCGTCCTGATGTATGATCAGTGTACCGGAGCCAGATAGCTTTGTAGATTCTTTCCTGGAGCCATCAGTGAAACAGGTTGTCGCGACAATGCCCGCCTCATCTGCGACTTTCCAGTCTTCTCTGGTACCTATGTGTATCTTGTACTTTTTGTCAAAGATCCTTGCTTTCCTGATGAGATCATTATTTGCTAGGATCATTGACAGGTTACCTATATATTCGCGTTCTATTTCCACGTGACCTTTGTCTGTGTGTATCCCTTTCCAGAGTTTATGGCTTTTTAGTCGAAACCATTGCTCTGTTGCCCTCCTTTTTATTTCTATGTCCAATGGATTTAGACCGAGGGCCATTTCTAGTGACGCCGTCGGGGTTGATTTCATCACCCCCGATACCATCAGTCCAGCCAGTCTTTGGACCTTGTCTAGTTCCCTTTTGTTGGTACTTTGAGCAGCTTTATGCCACCACACTATGGCACCGTGAAGAATTCTTGGCATTATTATTGCCTTGTATACCCATATGAATATTTCGGGTTTCATTCCCCAGGTTCTTCCTATCGCTCTTCGGCACTGCATCATGGCCACTTTCGCTTTTGCGCAAGTGTCCACGATGTGAGTCTTGAAGGTAAGTGTGTCTATGATAACACCCAGATACTTGATTTCTCTTACCATCTCTAGATTGGTGTTATTGATTTGGATAGGAGCAGGTAACGACTTGTTCCTTTTGGTGGTAAATAAAACGAGCTTGGTTTTATTTGGATTCAAGTCTAGTCCCTTGCTCCTACACCATTCTAGGGTTACTTTTAATCCTCTATTCATAATATCTCTTATGACACTAAGAACTTTTCCTGATACT
>CM031566.1:16594331-16702230 GCA_018467065.1 Ephestia elutella
AGTGTTCGGGACCTCTTGCTTCTGTATGTCATCCATGCTTCTTAAGAATTCGGCCGCTTCTATTATAGTCTCTATCTTGCTAGTCGCCCAAACTTGCTGAATAAACTTAGGATAATGTCGCATGATGTCACATATTAATTGCTTTTCGGGAATGTTATAACTTAACATCTGCGCTTTGCCAGTTAATCTCAAGAAATGATCCACCATAGTGGGCGTCTCCGTTTTGTTCCATACCCCTTGCACTATTTTTCGCCTCAAATCATTTTGTTCATTTTCGCCCCAGTACGCTTTTAGAAAGTCTGACTTAAAATCATCTAACCCGCTCCATCTTCCTTTATAAATACGCGCCCAATCTCTGGCATTACCAATTAGACACTCCAGTATTAAATCCATTTCGTTGTCCGATTTACCGGCCTTTTTTAAATAAGTTTCAAGATCCTCAATGAAGGTTACTGGATGCATCGATGTTTCCCCAAATTTCGGTTTTTCCAAGTTAATGTTTTTAACGTTACAAATTATATATTTCTGCTTATCTTCAACTAAATTGGACTTCCTAGATACATCTTCGTGTACGGGACTACTCTCCATTTCTACTTCATTCTCAAACGTAATCTCGTCTTCAGGCGCTTCCTTCTCCCTTAGTTATATCCCGAATAGACGTCTGAGTCTTCTTAACTTCTCCGCTTAATACATTTATCTTGTTATTTAGTACGCCTAATGTACGGTTTAGCATCCGCCGTATGGACAGAAGTTCTCGTGAACGTGTTATCCTTGTCCTTCTTACGGTCCTAACTGCTTGTCTACGTTCTTCAGTCGGTAGAGATTCTCTAGGGTTTAAATTCTCCGGCTGATCAGAATTATTTTGAATTTCCTCTGAATTCCCTTGATCTTCTACTGGTTCATAACGTTTCGGTACGCGACGAGTACGAATTGGTTTACCCATGTTGCTGTTCTTTGAGGTTCTTGAGTTCTTTTTCTTTTTTTGTAAGGTCAGATCTAAACAATATCGCACCAAATCTATTACCTTGGTTCTATGTTACCCAACATCTGGATGACACACAACCAAACTTCCAACTACTAGAGTATTTTTATGTTTTCGTTTAATGTATTAAAACTTACAATTTTTTTTATTTTTTTTTTTTTTTTATTTTTTTTTTTTTTTTATTTATCTAATTATTTGATTATTTATTTAATTATTTATTTATTTATGTAATTATTTATTTATTTAAATATTTAATTATTTATTTAATTATTTATTTATTTATCTAATTATTTATTTATTTAATTACTTATTTATTTATTTAATTATTTATTTATTTAAATATTTAATTACTTATATAACCATTTATTTATTTATCTATAGACGCACAACCCCAGATATATATCATAATGACAAAAAAATAATCTGTCTAAATTGAGTGAATAAAACTCTCACGCTTCGATTCACCCAAAAGAACAACTTAAATAAAATAACTCAAATTTTCCGCCAGATAAATTAATACGCATTAAACCGTCTACCTAGATATCTTTAAAATCTATCTTTATTTCTCTATGACCTCAATTTTAGTAACCCAAATTCAGCATTACCATAACTAAACTTACATAGTAAATCCCCAATTATGGAACAACTATAAACCTTAGTAACGTTAACTTGAACTACAGAATTATCCCTGCTGAATAATTGAATTGCAACAAATATCCGATTTAATCTATGTCCTCTCGACTATCGATTAGCGTCGTCGATAACTCTATGATTTCGTCTATGTCGCGTCCCTTATGTCATCTGCAAATGTCATTAGCACGACATGTCAAGGTTCAGACGAAATTAACTTAACTAAGGAAAAATCATTAAAATATTATATAAATATCAAGGTAGGCACTAATTTAGGCATATATTTAAGAAACATAAGTCTAGCGTGAGATGTATCTATGTGATTTACAATCGTGAGATGGTTTCTCATCTACCATTAATCCTACTTTCAACCTCAGTTTATTTTTCTTTGGCGAAAAATCTTTAAGGTATCTACTCGTTTTATTTTTATTTACGCAATGACCAAACCCACTGAATAGAAAATTCCCATATATCTAACCATTCTCGCAATTTTGTGATAACTTCAATTGAACATTTAAACCTTCAAGCAATATATTCACAATGACAATTATAACCTACTAAAGAAAATTTTGCTAAAAGGTTTATTCCTTAGACAAAACGCTAATCTCCCTATATTTTTCTGTTTTAGATTCTTCCCTACTTACTAAAGTCAAGATTCGGAAATGTGAAACCCTGCTTGGATATACAATACTACTTCAGCCGTCTGCCAACTGTATGAAAAATACATAACCCAAGAATATAGCGACAACAGCCCTTCACAGATCTCCTGATAGAATATGAACGCATGCAAAGCACTAATACTAGAATTTCGGAAAGGTAAACGGCCGTAATAGTATCAAGATAGAACAGCACCATGCAGACTACGGCAAGTTACATCCCAATAAACGACCCTTCAATCATTAAATAATAGTGTGTCGTTTTATTTTTCCTACCGCTATCAATATTAGCTTTATTCACAGACTGGTCAATATTTATTCATGTAAGCAATCCATAATCCAAGACTACCAGACCCGCTGAATCATTAGTGATGATATTTTACAATTATAACATCCTACAAACTAACTTCCCTCTTTTGTTTATTGTCTGATATTAAAATTAACTAGGTAAGTATTTCTACCATGAAGTCTGTTTCAATGTAGACACATTTAAATTTAAAATTTTAGGTTGGTTCGTTTACTTGTAAGGCCAAAATTTAAGTTAGCCCACATAGTTAAGTTATTTATTCTCTTCCTAACATTTCCCTAACTATCACCGCTGTCTAACCATTTGTAATAAAATTACAAGGTAAGCCTATCTTTATTCTTTTCTTTTAATAAATAAATTCTTAAATCTATTCCTTATTTCCAATAGAAGATTACACCTAGCCGTACATAAATTCTTAAAAGGACAATAAATCTCAGTAGCATAAATAAAATCCGTTCTCTACCAACTAACCAATTTTAAAATGTATGCATTTATCTCTTCGCCAATTTAACACTCTTAAGCCTGAGACTTTACCGGTAGCGACATCTATCAAGTGCAACGGTAAGTTAAGGACGACTCAATCTATCTTTTTTTTTTCTCGCCATCTATAAACTACGGCTGAACTAATACCTAATACACTAAGACTTTTACATGGAATTTAATACGACCCCTGATAGTTAGATGGCGCTAACTCGAAATGAAACTTCTATTTTGTTTAGGCTGAGTAAAAATTACAAATAGATTTATTATATTTTCCTTTATTTACTTATAACGGATGGTAATTTAATCTAAATTACTTCTATTTATTTATTCTTTTTTTTTATTAATCATCTCTTATTGAATAGGCTGAATGGTATAATCAATTTTGCCCTAACAAAATTTTTGACATAATTAAGAACGCGACTGTCAACTATTGAAATGTCAATTAGGTGGTCGCAACTTCATAGGAAAAAATTGATCTATGAAACGGAGTAGCGATTTGATGGTCGACTATTTCCATCTCATTCGTACCTGCAGTTCCTCGCATAAGTGCATCTCTATCGGTCGGTACCTTCGTTTTGACATCTGTATCGGACACTTTTTTGAATGGGAGTCCTGTCTCTTATAACGCAGTGATTTCATTCTCGCTTTGTCAATTATGTTGTGTGAATAAACAAATGATTTTATTAATCAGTATACAATAACTATTCTACTCTATTAGAAAAATCATTTACTTCGACTACGATAAGGCAATCTTAAAGGATTAACGACACACTAACGTTGGATTTTATAGATACGTAATGAAAGGATTCTGCCTTACTCAAGAAGACACATAATTTTATGGTTACGAAGACTTCCTCAACATAGTATTCTATCAACTCTCACCACAACAGATGTGGCCCCCAACGCTCTCTCACGCTGGTGGCCATTCTACCTCACAATACCAAGAACCAACATGTAACCAAAACCAAAGTGTTTACTAACTGTTTATTTTATTTTAATTTAAATCCTGGTCAAAAGTACTATCTGAAGTAATAATCCTGGTCACTGCACCAACCAGATGTAACAAACCCTCTAGTCAACGTCTCCAAGAATGGTTAAATCCCTGGTTACGTCACCCAGAAGTAACTATTCTAACCTACTCAATATCTACTCTTATTTGATTTATCTTTATCCTAGCTTGAGAATAACCTAAGTGTGTGTTTACATGTTAGTTCTCGTAATATTATGAGTTGTGCTGTGATCTCCTAGTGTAGTGCCCTGATTGTATTCCGCAATGAACCTTGGATCTTTTCGAAGTGCTATGTCGGGAGCCTATTATTATAACCTGGATTAAATGTCTTACTACTATGTACTGTCTGTGTCTTAACCAACCTTATATACACTACAGGAATTACAGATAATGCTAAGGACTATCTATAGATATTAAAACTAAATCTTACTTGGCTAACTTATACTATTGGTTTGTCTTAAATATACACTTAACACTACTAATTATTGAATTATTAATTATAAGGTGAGCTATGAGGTTTTCCAGCTTTTGAAATACCGCAACTTTGAAAGATGCCTACTAACATATGTGTGTTCCTAACGCTTAACTTAGATAGGTGAGTATAAAGTATATGACCAATGGTACAGATTATGGTTTTATTTGCTTTAATAGAATCTCTCAGCTTATAGTTGGGTCTAGTATGGACCAGGCCCCGCTAGAAATGTTTATATAAGTAAGTATGTGTTTCTTAAGGTCGGTAAAAATATGTAAGTATGGAAAATGCAAATATTGCTACAAAATTGATAATTCTCAGCTTTATTAGCTAGACCTGGCTTATGGAAACATGCCCCTCCGTCCGCATGTTACAGTAACCTTCGGCTCCAGACTTGGACAGATTCCCTCCAGATGCTCAGCTATTATATTCTTGTTTTCAATATAATTAATGAATAACTAAGGTCTGAACATAGTTTGTCTGTCTGTCCTTGTATAATTAAATAAAACAGAGAGGAGAGACAAACTGTCTCCAAGTGATTTATCAGTTTTCACAATTATGGATTTATTCCATATATTGTGATCAGCTGAGATTTTTTTATTTTTATGTTAAAATCTAAATGATTAACTATATATCATATATGAATTCAACCTTACAATTCATTAATGGGATACTGATAAATCTGATCTCTGAAGGAGAGTAAGTTATTAAAATTAATTAATAATAGGGATAGTGGTGATGTATTCATACTTTAATTATGTTAGAGTTATAATGTAGGTTTACCAACAGGTGGTAATAGGTAAGTTAAGTGTGCAGAAGAGAATTAGCATTACTCAAACTGATGTAACTTGACTTGTCCATTGTTTATATAATTTTCAGGTTAGAATTACATCCTTAAATCTGAGATCCATTGTATTTTAGATTGATTCAGTACTTATCACCATTATTAGTGAATTTGTCTATATCCACTCAATAATAGAAGCTATTTGTACTCAACCAAAGGAATCATCCTTAATAAATCAATTTCTTTATGAATATTTAGAAGTTATTTGCAGATATTCCAGTGAGTGGTAGCAACTACTCAATATCCTTTGATAGTGTACTAAAATATCTTTTGACATAGCACACAGGCGGTAACTGCCTTGTATCTAGATTCGAGCAGACACTGAACACAACTAGAATCAAACTTTTGTAGTTTATTTGTAAGTTTTATAAATGTATAGACTCCCATCTTTAAGGAATATAGTTTTACTAATAAATTTAACTTTCTCAACAAGGAATTTGACCAATGCCGGTACAAAGATTAGAGTATGATCTTATTCACTAGATTGGAACAATTATTAGGTATTTACTCAAATATATAGACAAGTAAAGTCAACATCCATTAAGTACATGACTAAATTGAGTCAAATAAGTAGGAAAAGGGGTTGGAAACGTTCCATTACCCACAACATTCAGTATTTGTAAATAATGATAAAGTTAATTGGAAACTCACCGAATCTATAGTCACTTCAACACATAATTAGCACAACTAAGAACTTTCACTTTCCAATTTTTCCTTAGTTAATTACTTATTTTCCGATATTGGATAGGGTTTATAAATAGCCCTATAATTGTAAGATTCCTGGGAACCTTCTATTCACACTTCCGATACCTCCATTTTGATAAATGATAAACCGACTAATTATTTGTGTTATTTGACCATTTTGTTTTATTTTGTGTTTTAATTCCTAAAAATGGCGCCATTTCCTACCAGCCATTTTTAACACCCCTACCTATATGTATGTGAATTTAAGGCCTATTCTTGTCCCTATCGGTCCCTAAGTCCCTGACAACTACAGAATTTTAAACCATTTCATAGTGCAATGAGATGGGTCCCTAATTAGGTATCCCCGGTGTAAGGAATACCCTCCTATCAGCTAGCTACGAGACTTCGGGAGAGCTTCTCCCTTCCCTAATAGAAATTTACCTGCCTATCAACCTACAAACGTGTCCTACTCTTGGTTTTTGGGCCAACATTTAGTTAAAACCCCTAGCTTCTAAAACGCCGAGTGGGCAACCCGTTATCCTACTTTCTAACAGCCCAACGTGATAAACCTGATTGGGAGGGAACAGGTCTATGCCCTAACAGAGGTTTAGTTATATGAGGCGGTCTTCCAAATCGTCCAGTGAGATTAGATCTCTGCGCCTTTCGGACCGTCGGCTCTGGGCTCAATGAAAGCGCTTTCATTCAACTAAGCAACTAAACTAGGCATTCTCTTAACAGAAGCCCACTTGACACGTTGCAAAGCCAAGCTCCAGGACCTACCCCGCAAGGTTCTTACAAATAGCCCTTAAAGAAACAAATCAAAATATCTATTTGAACAAGAAACGAATTCTACCCTCTATCCACTTTCGCAGATATCAGGCAAAACCCATATTCTCGTCAAATCGCAGCTAATGCTCAACTACTCTAATATTTAATTAAATTTACTGGGGAAATCTACTTATTTTGTGAATTCTTCAAATTAAACTATATACGTTAAAACCGAACTTAATTTTACCATTTCAAGCTCGCAATAACGTATTTTTCTCAAAAGATTCGCGGGGAAATATGCGTTCCTAAGCCTCATGAAGAAACCTTGCGCCCAAACACTTTTCTTGCAGACTACTTCTATCTTGAGTTAAAATAAACTTCTTCAATGACGCCGGCTTACAGAGGTGAGGTTGGCGCCCAGCAGCACGTCGTCGTCCCCCGAAGACCGCAGATGAAAAAGCCTCGAATGTCCCTTCCTATCAGTTTTATGCAACTGCCTCTTGTCTATGTGTGTGTAAAAATCTCGAATCTTCCATGAATTCCAAGCTCCCCCTACCTTACTTCCTGTATTGCAACTATAATAATTCTATTCTCCCGAACCCTATATCCACCGAAATAACAATATAAATAGTTAATGTAAAATATACCTTATAATAGCATGATTTTATACATAATTCTTACAAAATAAACTATTTCCACGCAATTACTTGTGCTATAGTCTAGCTTAATTAATAATTATTTTCTACTTTCTTTATAATCGACATAAACCAAACAGTTCAGCTCGTTGCCGATCATATCCTTATCTTCTTTTCCTCTATTATCAAGATTAATTTCATTATTCATCCATTTTCCGTACCCCAAAATGTTACAATCAAACGAACAGAAAAATCAATAATGGCAAAATAATTCCTATACTGGCAATGATTCGTTTCCCTCCAGCTTTGGACAAAATATCACGTGACATCCCTGCGCTACTATTGGGCAGTCAATTCGATCACGCCACTTTTCCGTGTGAATCTACCTCCTAATTTACTAACAGGTGCAAATATCAACGGAACTTCTACCATAGACCAAATTTTCTATCATAGACACTAGATCTATAATTCAAGTGGCCTATACACTTGACAGCGAATAGTTACCTATTAAAAATAAATCCTATATTTACCCTTCGCATGTTTAAAATTATTATAATAAGCTAATGTTTATTCTTTAACTAACGAACTTCACAATTATTTTGTGCCCTCAGTTCTTTGCGTACTAATAATAATATCATTGCAATCGGAACGTTTATTCCTTCGGTGTCATTACTTGACGTTGTCAAAATGACATTATTTTCTTTGTTTACAATTTATAGAGCCAACAATACGCTGCCGTTTTCAATAATTAAATTTACCAAATAACTAGTAATATGCAACAAAACTACAGTTTACAGACTCAGTTCAAAACCTCCTGAAGATGACAAGGTTAGTTCAATTTCTCTCTTTTTATCATGTAAATATTTGAGAAGAAATAACACGTTCGTATTTGAACTGTTACAGCTCGACCCCAAAATTCTTCATAGGTGACAATACTACGTGTTGGATCCGGAGTAGAATTTTCTTCCTCAAATTCTCAAATATTTTCTCTCCTTTTATTACTATTATTATTATTCATTTAATTTTACTCATATTATATTCCCAAAATCTAAGAATGTTGGGTGTGCCCTAGTGTAAATGTAATTTAGATTGTAGAGTGTGTTTAAACCAAGGCAATACCGGAAATTATTAAGCGAGCTATAAGTATTTTTTATTTCTCTTGTCAATTACGACTTATGCAATACCAACACTAGAGTTATACTGTAATATGCAAGATATGGGTTGTGAGGCCATAAACCATAATGGAACTACTCAGACGCATAGGCCCTTTTCTAACCTTATGAAAAGCTAACGAATGCGAAACGTATCCGTCTGTAGTACTCTATCACAAAACAGTATCCCTCCTTCTCTCCGCCAGGTCACCTACTCTGTCGGAAAGTAGTGAGGAATTAACAATGTCCCTATATATCCAAGAGCTCACTTAAAACTCTTGAATAACCCCAATATAAACCTCGGAGAGTGTGTAGTTGCCGAATTAAGTCATAGCTTTGTTAGCTTCTTGTGGAGTATGAACTTTAGACAGTTGTTTCACACAGGGACATTACAACCGCCAACCGCGTTTGTATATATATTTTTTCTCTATCCTAACACCAAAAATCCCACTGTCCAAAATTCAAGTTTGTTTAAGTGTGCGGGGCTTATCTCTTGGGACAATAATACGTTTGCATTCAGACTTCACATATGTTATAACCTGAAATCTATATTTTTTTTTCTAACTACTTCTAAAACTACTTTCCCGCCACCTAAAATTATACCATAGCTTTAATCTGAATACAAAATCTTTCAAAAATATCGTTAGATGAATTAGAATTTAATTAATGAAGAAAAATTACGTCGACTGTCACCATATGACAAGCTACGCTAATTGCAACCCATTGTAATAATACAACATTACGCTTACATACGTTTATGCTAAGAACTAAACTTTACACTAAGCTCCCTGTCTCTACGCATCTTTTACGCAATGCATCTTTATTCGTACGCCAATATTCGCATTGCACATGTATACCCCTTATCTCCTTCAGTGTTACTTATCCTTTAAGACTTATAAATTCACAAATCATGGCAATATTCCACTTCAATCTTAAATTAAGCTACCTAACTAACAACCAGTCACACTGTCAGCCCCATAATTCGTAAACTTCGTTGACCTATTATGGATTTTTCTATTGTTTTGTAAATTTACGTATTAATTTCTATAACCTACTATTCCTACCCCTTTTGATATTGGAAAACCTCTAGCCACTCAACCTTATAAAATTACAAAATTACCTATATTCAAGAAAAGAACACAACCGGTTTTCTATACATACTTAGTTATTATTAATTAACCCCCCCGATAGAAAAGCCGCCAACACTCCCCTCTATCTGACCTTACGAGTGACTCAAGAATTAGAATAACCATTTGGTTATTTTGGTTAATAGTAAGTTCAACTTTCATAGTTTGATAATCTAAATTTAAAGTATAAATATCCCTTTCGAGAATTCGTGTTTCTTATTGGAATAATTCTGATAATAGAGTCGTTATTACTGTAAATTCAGATAGGCTTTTCCCGTGCCCAACAAGCTCTATACAAAATTACCCCATCATCGTTTATCAACCAACTTAAAACTACGTTTACTCTCAATTTACATAACAAAGTTTTTTGTTTCTATCAAAATAATTACAACTTAAAATTTATCATTTATAATATCTAGACAAGTGTATAGCGTTAAACCTTCCTCGTTCCTTGCCAGTTTTAGGATCTATTAGTAAATATACATTTTTAAAAGGACAAGCTCCAACCACATAAGGACCCTCATACAACGGTTCGAACTTTTTTGTTATTTTTAATTTAGCATCTGACTTGTTCAGCTTCCTTATCTTAACAAGGTCTCCTATCTGAAACTGAATAATTCGATATCGCTCATTGAATTTGTTTTGACGTAATTGACCAGCTTTCTTTAAATTTTCGCGGACCTTTTCTTTGATTACATCAACAGGTGGAGATTCTAAATTAATTGGTATGTTACTATCAAAAGATAAACTAGTGGACTCTCTATATAAAATCTCACAAGGAGTAAAACCAGTACTTTCGTGATAAGTGTTGTTATATAATATCTCTAGTTTGGGTAACATTTCAACCCAGCTCTTATGATTTGTCCTACAATAAGTTCGAAACAAACGACCTAGTTCCTTATTTACTCTTTCAGTTGTGTTAGGCCTAGGATTTCTAACTGTGGTGTAAATAACCCTTCCTCCTTCCCTTTTCATAGTTTCTTTCCATAATTTACTAGCAAATTGTGACCCGTTATCGGTCATTATAGCTTTGGGTTTTATTACACGAAAGAAATTTCTTACTTTTGTTAATACCGAAATAGCAGTTGCCTTCCTAAGATCATAAAACTTTACAAACTTGCTAAAAGAATCTTGAACGACTAAAATATAATTCATACCAAACTTTCCCGATGGCAACGGCCCATAAAGATCTGCCATAACAATGTCTCCTACGTTCTCAGTTATAATCGAACGACAAGGACCTACATACTTAGCTGTATCACTCTTCGTGACCTGACAATCATGACACCCCTTTAATAACCGTTTGACCTGTTTAGTTAATCCTTTCCAGAAAAACCTATCTCTAATATATTTAATAATTTTAAATGCCCCTTGATGACCCATTTCGAAATGGACCTGCCAAATAACCTCTTCTCTAAGCAGCTCTGGTAAGAATAACACTCTTTTATTTCC
Organism: Ephestia elutella; assembly: GCA_018467065.1. Taxonomy (NCBI): domain Eukaryota; kingdom Metazoa; phylum Arthropoda; class Insecta; order Lepidoptera; family Pyralidae; genus Ephestia; species Ephestia elutella. Next base: position 16,605,532 of record CM031566.1, read on the forward strand.
TTCCCCCGGAGAATAATATACTAATCCATCTAGTAGCGAACACCTCTTCAATATTTGACTTGACCTACTATTAAGCACAACCCCACTATTCAATTTCCTAATTATTTCGCCTATCTCTGTATCGTCCTGTTGAAACTTAGCCAAATTCTTTAATTTTACAAGTAAATCTTTGTTAGTTCTATTTTCGGTATAAAATATTCTAGGCGAGTTGGTTTTATCCTCCTGTAATAATTCCCTTCTGGTTGATATCTAGATAATATGTCTGCTACTACATTTTCTCTACCCTTAACATGCTGAACTTCATATTGAAACTGTTCTAGGTAATTAATCCATCTAGTCACTCGAGCATTATATAATCTACTATTCTTTACAAATGTTAAAGCTTTATGATCTGTACGTATTATTACTTTGGCTCCCCGTAAATAAGTTTCAAACTTCTCTAAACAACAAATTATGGAATAGAATTCTTGTTCTGTAACTGTCCAATTTAATTGAGCCCCCTTAATAATTTACTGTGAAATCCTAAAATTTTTACTTCCCCGTGACTATCCAACTGATACAAATACCCAGCTAATCCTATCCCAGAACTGTCAGTTTGTAAATAATAAGGTTTGGTAAAATCTGGATGATTCAATTCTACGGTTTCAATGAAAAGCGACTTTATTTTCTCAAAAGCTACCTGTTCTATTTGCCCCCATTCCCATTTTTTATCCTTTTTTAACAATTCACATAAAGGTTTAGTATGGAAACTATAATTAGGTATAAATTTGCGATAAAAATTACAGAGACCTAAGAACGCCCTAACTTGTTTCAATTTCTTTGGTACCGGAAATAATTGTATAGATTTAACCTTTTCTGGATCCGTACGAATTCCTTTAGTCGAAATGATATATCCTAACATCTTTACTTCAGTACTCAAAAATTTGCATTTACTTAAGTTACAAGTTAAGCCTGCCTTAGATAATTTTCCTAATATTATATCTAAATGTTCTAAATGTTGTGATAATGTTCCAGTTGTTATAATGGCTAGATCATCTAAATAATTTACGCAAAATTCCCTGACTTCGTGTCCTAGAATAAAATCCATTGCTCTACTAAAACTTCCTACTGACGTTTTTAAACCTTGAGGTAAAACATTATAGACATAAGATTTTCCATTAAATGAGAATCCTGTATACTTCTTACTAGAATCTGATATAGGAATTTGAAAATAGGCATTATTTAAATCTACTATACTAATGAATTTCGCCCCTTGAAATGAATTTAGAACATCTAATTGCAACGGTGGTTTCTCAGTTTCCGATATCATATGCTTATTTATCTCTCTAGCGTCTAACAACACACGTATAGACCCATCTCTTTTTAATGTAAAAGTCAACGGACTACAATATGGTGTGGAAGTTCGACTAATAATCCCTTGCTCTAGCATTTCTATTAACTTAGCCTCTACTTTGTCTCTATATGCATATGGTATTGGATACGTTCTCTTTACTACCGGTGAATGAGGTTCCATGGTAATAATGTGTTCATAACAATTTGCTCTCCCCAATTTGGACGTAAATAAACATTTATGTCTCATTAAAACCTCCCCTAAGGCTTCTTGTTTATTTTTATCTAATCTCAATTTGCATATTAATTCCTGAATATTTCTATCTACATTTTCTTCCACTACGGTCCTTACATCAAATTGCACTAACGAACTATCCGTACTATGAATGTTTTCCCCCTTGAAAAATTTAAACAATTTCTTTTCATTTCCTATAATAATTTCTACCCCTTCTTCCTCTCTATTAAGCTTTATGGAAGCCTGGTTTTCTTTCATCCAATCAAACCCCAATATTAAGTTAGCACTAAGACCTGGCACAATCAAAACCGTTAAATCTCGCTGAAAGGGTCCTATTCCTAAGGTAACTAAAGCAATTTTCTTTATTTCCACACTTTTCTGACCTACTGCGGTTTTAATAAAGAATGATTTTATAGGCATAGTAGGAATCGTTGGTCTTTTTACTTTCAAACTATCCCAAAACTCGCCCGAAATACATGTTATATCGCTACCTGTATCTAATAAAGCTACAACGTTTTCATCAAAAATTTGAACTAATAACTCGGACTTAAATATGGGTGTATCTACTTTATTCGCAGCTTCCTCGTCAAAAACGGCGCTTACAATATTGTCATCATCTTCCATTTGTTGTTCTATCTTTAATTTTAATGTATCTACTATTTGGCTAGGAACGTGCGGAACTAAGATCTCTGGCGTACTATACCCTATCCCTTCTTTATTATTACTATTTCTAAAATCTAAGCTTATAGGTGCTCTAATTCCAGCCCTGTTACGTCCTAACGGTTTACCTGGAACCCAGTTCATCCTAATCATCATATTGTAATTTGGGTCCCCTGTGGCTGAAGCTGATCCGGAGACTAAAGTCTCAGCTTCCTTTAGTTTAACGCTTCACTACTATTTACATTTGTTTTATCTACTAAATTAACTACTTGTACTTCAGCTTCTTTTGGTCGCTGCCACTGCCTATAATTTTGCTGGTATCCTTTCTTCCTCTTTTCCCACTCCTTGAAATTTTTAGACGCGGTAGTGTTCGGGACCTCTTGCTTCTGTATGTCATCCATGCTTCTTAAGAATTCGGCCGCTTCTATTATAGTCTCTATCTTGCTAGTCGCCCAAACTTGCTGAATAAACTTAGGATAATGTCGCATGATGTCACATATTAATTGCTTTTCGGGAATGTTATAACTTAACATCTGCGCTTTGCCAGTTAATCTCAAGAAATGATCCACCATAGTGGGCGTCTCCGTTTTGTTCCATACCCCTTGCACTATTTTTCGCCTCAAATCATTTTGTTCATTTTCGCCCCAGTACGCTTTTAGAAAGTCTGACTTAAAATCATCTAACCCGCTCCATCTTCCTTTATAAATACGCGCCCAATCTCTGGCATTACCAATTAGACACTCCAGTATTAAATCCATTTCGTTGTCCGATTTACCGGCCTTTTTTAAATAAGTTTCAAGATCCTCAATGAAGGTTACTGGATGCATCGATGTTTCCCCAAATTTCGGTTTTTCCAAGTTAATGTTTTTAACGTTACAAATTATATATTTCTGCTTATCTTCAACTAAATTGGACTTCCTAGATACATCTTCGTGTACGGGACTACTCTCCATTTCTACTTCATTCTCAAACGTAATCTCGTCTTCAGGCGCTTCCTTCTCCCCCTTAGTTATATCCCGAATAGACGTCTGAGTCTTCTTAACTTCTCCGCTTAATACATTTATCTTGTTATTTAGTACGCCTAATGTACGGTTTAGCATCCGCCGTATGGACAGAAGTTCTCGTGAACGTGTTATCCTTGTCCTTCTTACGGTCCTAACTGCTTGTCTACGTTCTTCAGTCGGTAGAGATTCTCTAGGGTTTAAATTCTCCGGCTGATCAGAATTATTTTGAATTTCCTCTGAATTCCCTTGATCTTCTACTGGTTCATAACGTTTCGGTACGCGACGAGTACGAATTGGTTTACCCATGTTGCTGTTCTTTGAGGTTCTTGAGTTCTTTTTTTTTTTTGTAAGGTCAGATCTAAACAATATCGCACCAAATCTATTACCTTGGTTCTATGTTACCCAACATCTGGATGACACACAACCAAACTTCCAACTACTAGAGTATTTTTATGTTTTCGTTTAATGTATTAAAACTTACAATTTTTTTTTTTTTTATTTTTTTTTTTTTTTTTTTATTTATCTAATTATTTGATTATTTATTTAATTATTTATTTATTTATGTAATTATTTATTTATTTAAATATTTAATTATTTATTTAATTATTTATTTATTTATCTAATTATTTATTTATTTAATTACTTATTTATTTATTTAATTATTTATTTATTTAAATATTTAATTACTTATATAACCATTTATTTATTTATCTATAGACGCACAACCCCAGATATATATCATAATGACAAAAAAAAATAATCTGTCTAAATTGAGTGAATAAAACTCTCACGCTTCGATTCACCCAAAAGAACAACTTAAATAAAATAACTCAAATTTTCCGCCAGATAAATTAATACGCATTAAACCGTCTACCTAGATATCTTTAAAATCTATCTTTATTTCTCTATGACCTCAATTTTAGTAACCCAAATTCAGCATTACCATAACTAAACTTACATAGTAAATCCCCAATTATGGAACAACTATAAACCTTAGTAACGTTAACTTGAACTACAGAATTATCCCTGCTGAATAATTGAATTGCAACAAATATCCGATTTAATCTATGTCCTCTCGACTATCGATTAGCGTCGTCGATAACTCTATGATTTCGTCTATGTCGCGTCCCTTATGTCATCTGCAAATGTCATTAGCACGACATGTCAAGGTTCAGACGAAATTAACTTAACTAAGGAAAAATCATTAAAATATTATATAAATATCAAGGTAGGCACTAATTTAGGCATATATTTAAGAAACATAAGTCTAGCGTGAGATGTATCTATGTGATTTACAATCGTGAGATGGTTTCTCATCTACCATTAATCCTACTTTCAACCTCAGTTTATTTTTCTTTGGCGAAAAATCTTTAAGGTATCTACTCGTTTTATTTTTATTTACGCAATGACCAAACCCACTGAATAGAAAATTCCCATATATCTAACCATTCTCGCAATTTTGTGATAACTTCAATTGAACATTTAAACCTTCAAGCAATATATTCACAATGACAATTATAACCTACTAAAGAAAATTTTGCTAAAAGGTTTATTCCTTAGACAAAACGCTAATCTCCCTATATTTTTCTGTTTTAGATTCTTCCCTACTTACTAAAGTCAAGATTCGGAAATGTGAAACCCTGCTTGGATATACAATACTACTTCAGCCGTCTGCCAACTTGTATGAACAAAAAAAAACGTAATGCACTAATACTAGAATTTCGGAAAGGTAAACGGCCGTAATAGTATCAAGATAGAACAGCACCATGCAGACTACGGCAAGTTACATCCCAATAAACGACCCTTCAATCATTAAATAATAGTGTGTCGTTTTATTTTTCCTACCGCTATCAATATTAGCTTTATTCACAGACTGGTCAATATTTATTCATGTAAGCAATCCATAATCCAAGACTACCAGACCCGCTGAATCATTAGTGATGATATTTTACAATTATAACATCCTACAAACTAACTTCCCTCTTTTGTTTATTGTCTGATATTAAAATTAACTAGGTAAGTATTTCTACCATGAAGTCTGTTTCAATGTAGACACATTTAAATTTAAAATTTTAGGTTGGTTCGTTTACTTGTAAGGCCAAAATTTAAGTTAGCCCACATAGTTAAGTTATTTATTCTCTTCCTAACATTTCCCTAACTATCACCGCTGTCTAACCATTTGTAATAAAATTACAAGGTAAGCCTATCTTTATTCTTTTCTTTTAATAAATAAATTCTTAAATCTATTCCTTATTTCCAATAGAAGATTACACCTAGCCGTACATAAATTCTTAAAAGGACAATAAATCTCAGTAGCATAAATAAAATCCGTTCTCTACCAACTAACCAATTTTAAAATGTATGCATTTATCTCTTCGCCAATTTAACACTCTTAAGCCTGAGACTTTACCGGTAGCGACATCTATCAAGTGCAACGGTAAGTTAAGGACGACTCAATCTATCTTTTTTTTTTTCCTCGCCATCTATAAACTACGGCTGAACTAATACCTAATACACTAAGACTTTTACATGGAATTTAATACGACCCCTGATAGTTAGATGGCGCTAACTCGAAATGAAACTTCTATTTTGTTTAGGCTGAGTAAAAATTACAAATAGATTTATTATATTTTCCTTTATTTACTTATAACGGATGGTAATTTAATCTAAATTACTTCTATTTATTTATTCTTTTTTTTTATTAATCATCTCTTATTGAATAGGCTGAATGGTATAATCAATTTTGCCCTAACAAAATTTTTGACATAATTAAGAACGCGACTGTCAACTATTGAAATGTCAATTAGGTGGTCGCAACTTCATAGGAAAAAATTGATCTATGAAACGGAGTAGCGATTTGATGGTCGACTATTTCCATCTCATTCGTACCTGCAGTTCCTCGCATAAGTGCATCTCTATCGGTCGGTACCTTCGTTTTGACATCTGTATCGGACACTTTTTTGAATGGGAGTCCTGTCTCTTATAACGCAGTGATTTCATTCTCGCTTTGTCAATTATGTTGTGTGAATAAACAAATGATTTTATTAATCAGTATACAATAACTATTCTACTCTATTAGAAAAATCATTTACTTCGACTACGATAAGGCAATCTTAAAGGATTAACGACACACTAACGTTGGATTTTATAGATACGTAATGAAAGGATTCTGCCTTACTCAAGAAGACACATAATTTTATGGTTACGAAGACTTCCTCAACATAGTATTCTATCAACTCTCACCACAACAGATGTGGCCCCCAACGCTCTCTCACGCTGGTGGCCATTCTACCTCACAATACCAAGAACCAACATGTAACCAAAACCAAAGTGTTTACTAACTGTTTATTTTATTTTAATTTAAATCCTGGTCAAAAGTACTATCTGAAGTAATAATCCTGGTCACTGCACCAACCAGATGTAACAAACCCTCTAGTCAACGTCTCCAAGAATGGTTAAATCCTGGTTACGTCACCCAGAAGTAACTATTCTAACCTACTCAATATCTACTCTTATTTGATTTATCTTTATCCTAGCTTGAGAATAACCTAAGTGTGTGTTTACATGTTAGTTCTCGTAATATTATGAGTTGTGCTGTGATCTCCTAGTGTAGTGCCCTGATTGTATTCCGCAATGAACCTTGGATCTTTTCGAAGTGCTATGTCGGGAGCCTATTATTATAACCTGGATTAAATGTCTTACTACTATGTACTGTCTGTGTCTTAACCAACCTTATATACACTACAGGAATTACAGATAATGCTAAGGACTATCTATAGATATTAAAACTAAATCTTACTTGGCTAACTTATACTATTGGTTTGTCTTAAATATACACTTAACACTACTAATTATTGAATTATTAATTATAAGGTGAGCTATGAGGTTTTCCAGCTTTTGAAATACCGCAACTTTGAAAGATGCCTACTAACATATGTGTGTTCCTAACGCTTAACTTAGATAGGTGAGTATAAAGTATATGACCAATGGTACAGATTATGGTTTTATTTGCTTTAATAGAATCTCTCAGCTTATAGTTGGGTCTAGTATGAACCAGGCCCCGCTAGAAATGTTTATATAAGTAAGTATGTGTTTCTTAAGGTCGGTAAAAATATGTAAGTATGGAAAATGCAAATATTGCTACAAAATTGATAATTCTCAGCTTTATTAGCTAGACCTGGCTTATGGAAACATGCCCCTCCGTCCGCATGTTACAGTAACCTTCGGCTCCAGACTTGGACAGATTCCCTCCAGATGCTCAGCTATTATATTCTTGTTTTCAATATAATTAATGAATAACTAAGGTCTGAACATAGTTTGTCTGTCTGTCCTTGTATAATTAAATAAAACAGAGAGGAGAGACAAACTGTCTCCAAGTGGTTTATCAGTTTCACGATTATGGATTTATTCCATATATTGTGATCAGCTGAGATTTTTTATTTTTATGTTAAAATCTAAATGATTAACTATATATCATATATGAATTCAACCTTACAATTCATTAATGGGATACTGATAAATCTGATCTCTGAAGGAGAGTAAGTTATTAAAATTAATTAATAATAGGGATAGTGGTGATGTATTCATACTTTAATTATGTTAGAGTTATAATGTAGGTTTACCAACAGGTGGTAATAGGTAAGTTAAGTGTGCAGAAGAGAATTAGCATTACTCAAACTGATGTAACTTGACTTGTCCATTGTTTATATAATTTTCAGGTTAGAATTACATCCTTAAATCTGAGATCCATTGTATTTTAGATTGGTTCAGTACTTATCACCATTATTAGTGAATTTGTCTATATCCACTCAATAATAGAAGCTATTTGTACTCAACCAAAGGAATCATCCTTAATAAATCAATTTCTTTATGAATATTTAGAAGTTATTTGCAGATATTCCAGTGAGTGGTAGCAACTACTCAATATCCTTTGATAGTGTACTAAAATATCTTTTGACATAGCACACAGGCGGTAACTGCCTTGTATCTAGATTCGAGCAGACACTGAACACAACTAGAATCAAACTTTTGTAGTTTATTTGTAAGTTTTATAAATGTATAGACTCCCATCTTTAAGGAATATAGTTTTACTAATAAATTTAACTTTCTCAACAAGGAATTTGACCAATGCCGGTACAAAGATTAGAGTATGATCTTATTCACTAGATTGGAACAATTATTAGGTATTTACTCAAATATATAGACAAGTAAAGTCAACATCCATTAAGTACATGACTAAATTGAGTCAAATAAGTAGGAAAAGGGGTTGGAAACGTTCCATTACCCACAACATTCAGTATTTGTAAATAATGATAAAGTTAATTGGAAACTCACCGAATCTATAGTCACTTCAACACATAATTAGCACAACTAAGAACTTTCACTTTCCAATTTTTCCTTAGTTAATTACTTATTTTCCGATATTGGATAGGGTTTATAAATAGCCCTATAATTGTAAGATTCCTGGGAACCTTCTATTCACACTTCCGATACCTCCATTTTGATAAATGATAAACCGACTAATTATTTGTGTTATTTGACCATTTTGTTTTATTTTGTGTTTTAATTCCTAAAAATGGCGCCATTTCCTACCAGCCATTTTTAACACCCCCTACCTATATGTATGTGAATTTAAGGCCTATTCTTGTCCCTATCGGTCCCTAAGTCCCTGACAACTACAGAATTTTAAACCATTTCATAGTGCAATGAGATGGGTCCCTAATTAGGTATCCCCGGTGTAAGGAATACCCTCCTATCAGCTAGCTACGAGACTTCGGGAGAGCTTCTCCCTTCCCTAATAGAAATTTACCTGCCTATCAACCTACAAACGTGTCCTACTCTTGGTTTTTGGGCCAACATTTAGTTAAAACCCCTAGCTTCTAAAACGCCGAGTGGGCAACCCGTTATCCTACTTTCTAACAGCCCAACGTGATAAACCTGATTGGGAGGGAACAGGTCTATGCCCTAACAGAGGTTTAGTTATATGAGGCGGTCTTCCAAATCGTCCAGTGAGATTAGATCTCTGCGCCTTTCGGACCGTCGGCTCTGGGCTCAATGAAAGCGCTTTCATTCAACTAAGCAACTAAACTAGGCATTCTCTTAACAGAAGCCCACTTGACACGTTGCAAAGCCAAGCTCCAGGACCTACCCCGCAAGGTTCTTACAAATAGCCCTTAAAGAAACAAATCAAAATATCTATTTGAACAAGAAACGAATTCTACCCTCTATCCACTTTCGCAGATATCAGGCAAAACCCATATTCTCGTCAAATCGCAGCTAATGCTCAACTACTCTAATATTTAATTAAATTTACTGGGGAAATCTACTTATTTTGTGAATTCTTCAAATTAAACTATATACGTTAAAACCGAACTTAATTTTACCATTTCAAGCTCGCAATAACGTATTTTTCTCAAAAGATTCGCGGGGAAATATGCGTTCCTAAGCCTCATGAAGAAACCTTGCGCCCAAACACTTTTCTTGCAGACTACTTCTATCTTGAGTTAAAATAAACTTCTTCAATGACGCCGGCTTACAGAGGTGAGGTTGGCGCCCAGCAGCACGTCGTCGTCCCCCGAAGACCGCAGATGAAAAAGCCTCGAATGTCCCTTCCTATCAGTTTTATGCAACTGCCTCTTGTCTATGTGTGTGTAAAAATCTCGAATCTTCCATGAATTCCAAGCTCCCCCTACCTTACTTCCTGTATTGCAACTATAATAATTCTATTCTCCCGAACCCTATATCCACCGAAATAACAATATAAATAGTTAATGTAAAATATACCTTATAATAGCATGATTTTATACATAATTCTTACAAAATAACTATTTCCACGCAATTACTTGTGCTATAGTCTAGCTTAATTAATAATTATTTTCTACTTTCTTTATAATCGACATAAACCAAACAGTTCAGCCCGTTGCCGATCATATCCTTATCTTCTTTTCCTCTATTATCAAGATTAATTTCATTATTCATCCATTTTCCGTACCCCAAAATGTTACAATCAAACGAACAGAAAAATCAATAATGGCAAAATAATTCCTATACTGGCAATGATTCGTTTCCCTCCAGCTTTGGACAAAATATCACGTGACATCCCTGCGCTACTATTGGGCAGTCAATTCGATCACGCCACTTTTCCGTGTGAATCTACCTCCTAATTTACTAACAGGTGCAAATATCAACGGAACTTCTACCATAGACCAAATTTTCTATCATAGACACTAGATCTATAATTCAAGTGGCCTATACACTTGACAGCGAATAGTTACCTATTAAAAATAAATCCTATATTTACCCTTCGCATGTTTAAAATTATTATAATAAGCTAATGTTTATTCTTTAACTAACGAACTTCACAATTATTTTGTGCCCTCAGTTCTTTGCGTACTAATAATAATATCATTGCAATCGGAACGTTTATTCCTTCGGTGTCATTACTTGACGTTGTCAAAATGACATTGTAGGCGATGGAAGGTAAGTGCGAATGAAAAACGGTAGATATTTTGGAAAATTCAAAAGGAAGCCAGTTATAGGACGCGGCAGCGGACGCGCACGCGTGCGCGAGCGCGGGCTGTACGGGCGAGACTGCCTAGGGTGCGGCGGTGACGCCAGCGCCTCGGCTAAACTCGGGAAACTTCGTCGTCGTACGAGCGAAAGAGACAGCAAACCGAACGGAAAAGAATGGAACTATTCGCTTAACCGACGACGTATAAGAGGTTCCTTTGAATATGTATAATTAAGAAAATAAAACAAATCGATACATTACAGGTGAGTACAACAGGTAAGTACATACTTCCTAATATTTATCTTATACATATTTATTAACCAATACACATTATATCTTCAGGTTGAAACTACAAGAATAATGGACAGCTGATAGCTACATCAAGGTAAGTGAACTTATGTAAGTATACACATTTATATATTTCTTTTTTTTTTTTTCTAATAACTATATTTATTTATTTTACAGGTGCAGCCGAGCGGACCATTTATTTAGACGCATCGACAACATCCTCCCCCACAGTGTCGTCATCACGACACTCATTTCTCAGGAGTAGCGCTACCCGAGCAGCAGGACGCTTCAATACACTTGACTTAGTTCTAACGTCTAGAGTCCGGACTCGGCCATCAGCTCCGGGATACACTTTTTCTACAATACCTTTGAGCCATACATTTCTCGGTGACGCTGGGTCTGCTATAACTACAAGGTCTCCTACCCCTAGTTGTGTGCCTTCTCCTACCCATTTGGTTCTGGGGGCTAGTGTAGGTAAAACCTCTTTCATCCATCTGGACCAGAATAAATCAGCTAGGCGCTGGGCGATGCGCCACTGTTTTCGAAGATAAAGGTCACTGTCATCAAAAACGCCAGCTTGCGGTAAGTTAGAAGACGATCCTATTAAAAAATGGTTAGGCGTAAGCGCCTCTGGGTCACGTGGATCCACCGAGACGTGAGTGATAGGTCGACTATTTATCATATTTTCTACCTCACACATAAATGTGTACAATGTTTCCTCTCTAGGAGCGCGCTCTTTGAGTACGACTTTCAGGGCGGTCTTGACACTTCTAATTAGCCTTTCCCACGCCCCGGCCATGTGTGGACTAGCTGGAGGTAAGAACTTCCATCTTACTCCCTTGTTTGTAGTCTCTGTTACAAGGACATCGTTCTTTAACACCTCCTGGTACGCTCGCTTTAGCTCCGTGTCAGCTCCACGTAGATTGGTACCGTTGTCCGAGAACAAAGTATGTGGCCAGCCTCGGCGAGCGGCCATTCGGCGCAAAGACATTATGAGTGAGTCCGTTGTAAGGGAGGAAACTAACTCGATGTGCACGGCGCGCACAGTGAGGCATGTGAATAGAACGCCGTACCTATGCACTCTCTGCCTACCTAAAGCTACATCTATCGGTCCGAATAGGTCCAGTCCACACATAGTGAAAGGCCTCTGATGGTGAGTCAATCTACAATCAGGTAAATCACCCATCCGTGGGGGTGAAGGTAAGGCTCTTCTAAAACGACAGACCAAACACTGTTTCGCCACGGTTCTAACCGTGGGTCTCAATTTAAGTATCCAGTATTTCTGGCGCAACTCATTGACTACCATTTCGTTAGAGGAATGCGCTGCGTTAATATGATAATGCATTACTATAAGTCGGGCTAAATAGTTTTTACCATCTAATATTATTGGACTCTTTGTCATCTGACTTACATCTTTTATATTCTCAATACGACTACCTACACGTAACAAGTTATTTTCGTCTATTATAGGGGTAAGTGTACGCAGACGACTATCATGTTTTATTTCTACTTTAGATTCTAAACTATCTATTTCGATTTGAAACGATTCATATTGTGAGTGGCGAAGCAATAATATCTCCGCTCTACTCATTAACTCCTCATTGACACAATTGATTGAACCTTTTCTACATTTTTCAATAAATAACAATACGGTCGCAGTGGTACGAAGCAACCTCAACCAGCTGGAGAACCGAGTCGGTTCCGGAACAGGTAACTCACATATTTTAATTTCTTTATTTACAACATTTACACTTTCTAATATTTCATCTGAAATTTCTTTTATTACAGGATGTTGCGGCCAGCTACTACGAGGTTGGTGCAAGAAAGAAGGTCCTGTGAACCACTGCGAGTCGCTACTCAAAAATATAATCTGAATTTTTCGTTCCTATATCGGCTATATTTAAGGCTGTAGGTACATAATGCCATTGTTTAGACGTACTACATTCATCTATTTGTCCTAATCTATTAGCTATGAATATTTTATACGACCTACTGTGATTACTTATCCAGTATAAAACAACTGTGGAATCCGTCCAGTAGTAAACTGAGTCGGGGCGCAATCGGTGTTCTTTTAGAATACTACTAGCCAACCTACAAGCCAACACTGCGCCTTGCAACTCAAGGCGTGGTACTGAGATCGGTTTGACGGGAGCGACCTTACATTTACTCGCGACAAACGGTACTATCACTCGTCCATCGTCGCTTTCCTTACGCCAGTAAGCCACGGCCGCATACCCAGACGGCGATGCATCGCAAAACAAATGTAACTCTAATGATTCGTTGTTACCTGTCTCATAGTTAGAAAAATACCAACGTGGGATTCTAATATTATTTATTTCGTTGGCTTGACTTATCCACTGTTTAAATAAAATAAATAAATTATCATTTATTTTTGTATCCCACTGTACATTAGTTTTCCAAACCTCTCGCATTAATATTTTTCCTTTAATAGTAAACGGTACTAAATATCCGTGAATATCAAAAATAGACATAACAATTCGTAATACTTCTCTTTTAGTAGGTGCGCGCTTTAAGAGTAAAATATCAGCTGATACACGCTTGAAAGATAGATCGAAAGATAACGTATCAGTACTTGGATGCCACAATAGACCGAGCGCCCGCTCGGGTTGCTTATCAATTTCCAACCTTACGCACTTGTCATTAAGGATCTCCTTCGGTACGTCACACAAAACAGCTGATTCATTACTAAGCCAGTTACGCATCTCAAAATCACCTTGTTTATGAATATAAGATATTTCTTTAACCATTTTAATTGCTACATTTTTATCTGAAAAACTATCCAGATAATCGTCCATGTATTGATTACTTTGTATAGCATGGACGGCCTCTGGCATTTGTTCTTTAAAACGAGAAGCGTTCTTGTCTTGATTGATAGCCTGAGCAATAAACGGCGAACAGTTCGCGCCAAAAATCAGTGACGTCATAGCACAGTGGCTGATGACGTCACTACCCTTTTCTTTCCACAGAAATCGTAGCGCATGTTGATCTGCGCTGTGTATTTTAATTCTTAAAAACATATCTCGTATGTCTCCTAAAATTCCTATACTATTTTCCCTAAACCTAAACATAATTCCAAACAATGAATTTAACAGGTCGGGACCTTTGAATAAAAAATCATTTAAACATTTATTGTTACTCTTAGCGGCAGCATCAAATACTAATCGTAATTTTTTCTTATTTGGATTTTGTACACCAAAATGAGGTAAATACCAGCGCCGTTTCACCGTCTCATCACTACACTCCGCCTCGCTAAGTTTTCTAGCATAACCGTTAGCAAATAAGTGTTGGACGCGCTCTCTATACTGTGACTCATATTCCTCACTCAATGACATTTTTTGTTCAATAGATTTTAATCTTTTTAAGGCAGAGTGATATGAGTTCGGCATGGCGACAGACTCGTCTTTCCATGGGAGGCTTACGGTCCATTGATTATTAATTAACTCTGCAGATTTGCTAATAATGTCGGCAGCCTTTACTTCGTCGGCATTTCGACGCGGTTTATTACAAATACCTAAACAATCTATTGAAAAGGATTGACGGACCAACTCGTGCAGTTCGATATCTGCGTGCGTAGGTATTGATGAGTCGGCGATAGCGGCGGCGGCCGGTGGCGAGTCTACGAACTCGTCGGCGTCGGCGCATGTTACATAAACGCTACTGTTATTGTCTTGGTGTAAGGTACCATGTACGCACCAACCTAATGGGGTCTGTGTTATAAATGGTCCACTAGGCGTACACCTCTTGCACGATATTGGTGCAATTAAATGATAATTATCTTGTCCTAATAATAATTCAGGTTTTATTTTATTTCCAAGAAAATTACTATTACTACAAAAATGCGACATGTTATCAATTTTATCATACATACTTAATTTAGACACGTATTGCACTGGTAAATTTAGTTCTTTAATTTTACGCGCACGTACATTAAAACGATCACCGGCACTGTTACTAATGTCAAAGTCAATTAATTGGGTTTTACATACCAATGCTGCGGAGTCCCATGCGCACGTCGCGCGCATGGTGAAACTCTTACCGTGCAGACCAGCTCGGTCTGCCAGGTCTCCGGCAACCAGACTGACGGTCGCCCCGTCGTCTAGCAGGGCGTACGTGGGGACACTTTTTTTGGGGCCGTGCACTATTATTGGGACCACTTTCAACATAACTTTAGGCACTTTTACGCACTGTGTTTTTTCACTGTTAGGCGAGGTCAGGTGAGCGACCACCTCGCTGCTGGTGTCCTGCTGGGCCTCCTCCGACGGGGGTTTAGCCGCTTGTGGCTTCTTCCAGTGTAGCAGACGGTGATGAGGCCCGCCACAGGCCTCGATGTCACAGCTCTTCGCGGGGCACTCTGACTCATCTGTGTGTTTCTCGCCCAAGCATTTATAACACAGTTGGTTTACTCTCACATATCTCCATCTGTCCCTTCTAAGGGCGCGCTTGAACTTCGCGCACTCCGTTAGTTTGTGATGTTTTCCTTTACAAAAGCTGCACTTGCGCATCGTATCAGCATCTGTGCATACTAGTACAGGGCTTTTTCCCCCTTTATAAAACTCTGTTAGTTTCTTTTTACAATCGCTGGCATGGACGTAACTTAATCCTGACTCTGCCACCTTCTTGGCTTCTTGATACAGGAATTTCGATATAAGTTCCAGCTTGGGCGTCTCGTCATCCAGGTTTTCATGTACATATGTGGCCCACATATTTATTAATGACGTGGGTAACTTTGTGAGAATAATGTTCACCAAATCGGGGCTTCGCAAATAATCTTGTTGCTTGATTTGTTTCGTTGCAGTAATATAGTTTTTAATTTTTATTGCGAAGTTTACAATTTCTGTAGTGTAGGCCTGTGGTAAGGGCGGCAACTTTTTCAACTGTGAAATCACCTTACGCATGATATTTTCCGGCCTGCCGAATCTCAATTCCAGAGTTTCTATGATTTCTTGGGGTGACGTGGCGCTCATCAATAGGGATGCTATGGCCTCTTTTGCCTCACCACGAAGGCACTTCCGTAGGCGGCAAAGATTTTCTTGGTCACTATAATTACACAGGCGTGACGACTCATAATAAGCTTCTTTCAATTGTAGCCACTCCAGGGGGTCTCCAAAGTATAGTGGCAGGTCTTTGGAGGTGGCTAGCCGTGACAGCAGTTGTTTATTATTGCTGTTTGAGGCGGCGGCTCCTATGGCTTCTTTAATAGCGGTGGATAAATCCGAGATGGCATGGTAGGTACTCATGCCGGCGATGGCTTTGGTCTGTTGTTCCAGGTTATCACTGTTCTGATGATCACAACACTTTTTGGCATTACTGAGCGACGACCCTGGCGCGGCTACAGACTTCTCTAACCAGTTTTCCACCTTACACTGGTAGGATGTGACGGACGAATGTCCCGTATGTCTGGATGCTCTGGAACTTCCATCCAGGTCAGCCAGATCTGCGGCTAGCTTCTTTTCTAGAAGCTCCTTCTCAATTTGAGCTTTCTTCGAGGCCAGTTCGGCCTGCGCTTTAATTTGAGCCTCTTCCAGCGCAATCGCGGCTTTAGCCTGTGCCGCTTCAAATTCGAGACGTTTCCGACGCGCGGTGGATGATGAGGCACGCGAACTTGAACATTTGTGCGCGCCGCCATCTTGTCGGTGGGCATCGGTCGTGTACGACAAATTTATTGCGGATGCAGATTGCACTTTCCCGTCCAGTTGAGCTGCACTAGTGCTCGTATTTCTGTTAAACTGCACATCCGATTTGACTTCCAAAACTTCTTCGTTAGCCGCCTCTCTTTTTCAACTGTTGCCGCGTTCTAACGCCACGCGGCGGGGTTTTGAAGATCGACGACATGCCTGCCACACAGGTTTGAGTCCGTTTTTCCCGCTGGTTACGCAATCCGCTCGTAAGGACGTTTTGTAGGCGATGGAAGGTAAGTGCGAATGAAAAACGGTAGATATTTTGGAAAATTCAAAAGGAAGCCAGTTATAGGACGCGGCAGCGGACGCGCACGCGTGCGCGAGCGCGGGCTGTACGGGCGAGACTGAATAGGGTGCGGCGGTGACGCCAGCGCCTCGGCTAAACTCGGGAAACTTCGTCGTCGTACGAGCGAAAGAGACAGCAAACCGAACGGAAAAGAATGGAACTATTCGCTTAACCGACGACGTATAAGAGGTTCCTTTGAATATGTATAATTAAGAAAATAAAACAAATCGATACATTACAGGTGAGTACAACAGGTAAGTACATACTTCCTAATATTTATCTTATACATATTTATTAACCAATACACATTATATCTTCAGGTTGAAACTACAAGAATAATGGACAGCTGATAGCTACATCAAGGTAAGTGAACTTATGTAAGTATACACATTTATATATTTCTTTTTTTTCTAATAACTATATTTATTTATTTTACAGGTGCAGCCGAGCGGACCATTTATTTAGACGCATCGACAACAGACATTATTTTCTTTGTTTACAATTTATAGAGCCAACAATACGCTGCCGTTTTCAATAATTAAATTTACCAAATAACTAGTAATATGCAACAAAACTACAGTTTACAGACTCAGTTCAAAACCTCCTGAAGATGACAAGGTTAGTTCAATTTCTCTCTTTTTATCATGTAAATATTTGAGAAGAAATAACACGTTCGTATTTGAACTGTTACATCTTTCAGTCACTCGGTAAAGGAAGAATTGAGTTCACCAATGGATATGGAATACGAGGTATTATTATTTTTCATCATCATCTGCCTTTCCTTATCCCATCATCTGGGGTCGGTGCAAAATGTCTCTCTCCACAATTTTTTACCCTTAGTCATAGTTATATCCACTCCCAATACCTCCCCAACACAATCCATCCATCTCTTTTTAGGCCTTCCTCTCCCCCTATTTCCACCTACTTTCATTGACACAGCTCTTCTGAGTAAATATTAGCTTCTTAGTTATTATTATTTCTATATATGTATAATAAAAAAATTGCTGACCCGTCAGGTATCATCCTATCTTAGTTAAGATATATTAAACAGTCGTAAAATTTACTAAAGTTTTCCAATCTTCTGCGAAATTTTCTTTCCCTTCGTAAAAACCCTTGTTGAGCTTAAACTTTATTTTACAATTTTTAAAATGTATTTACATATTATTTTAAGTCAATGTCGATCAGTTCATAACCTTTTAAGATACATTCAACTATTAAGAAATAATTCCAAGAATTATTCCAAACAAATGCTTTTCCTTATATTGTCCCATATCCTAGGCGGTCCCTCCCCTGCCGGGGGAGGGTGGGGGGATGCTAATTTAATCACAGGGAAGCGACCTGTCAGCAACACGACTGCACTTGAATGTTGTCTGAGGATAGTTCACGATTTAATTACACAACCAGCTGTATTGGTGATTAACTTGAGTATTAAAATAACTCTACGACTATTTAAATTTTATCGCGATAAAAATAAATAATATTAATTTTATATTGGGATCTAATATAAGATTAGATTTATTGTTTCTTTTGTCTGAGTTCTGGGCTGTTTTTTTAATTTGTATCGACAATATCACTAAAGAATAATAAATAAAATAAAGAATTGAATTGAATTGAAAGTAGCTAGTAGAGTAGATCTTGTGATATTATTATATTTATTCAAATAAAAAGTTCAGTCGTTATGGTCATTAAAAGTTGTATTACTTTAGGTTATGGGCCCAGCTAAGGGCCCTTAAATAATAATCTTTATTTATCTTGTTGATGATTTATATGACTTTGTATTATTCAGCAGTTGCTACATCGAGACTGATGAGTGT
Source organism: Ephestia elutella (assembly GCA_018467065.1). Taxonomy (NCBI): domain Eukaryota; kingdom Metazoa; phylum Arthropoda; class Insecta; order Lepidoptera; family Pyralidae; genus Ephestia; species Ephestia elutella. The sequence continues at coordinate 16,624,357 of CM031566.1, forward strand.
ACGAGCTAGGGTCATATTTCCTTTAGGCAAAAGCATAACCTTTGCCTAGTATTTAAAAGGATCGCTAAAGGATCATAGTGACAGTAAGGAGAATAGTGACAGTAATTATAGTGAGAGTTAGTTATGATCAATTAATTGTTTGTTTAAAAAACTTTTGAAGTCTTCCTAAAAGATTTGGATGAAGAAATAAAAGCGTTTGGATTTCTTATCAGAGGTATTATTAAAAAAATAAAGCTGTATAAAAATAGCATTTAATCCAATTTACTTCTCTAAATCCGGCTCAACCCATTTAATATTAAAATTGTATGAACAGGAGTCTATTTATAAATGATGTGATACATGAAAGCTTCTCCCGTGTGGAAACATGGTGAATAAATAATGTAGGTCATTCACCCCAACTCCCTTTGAAGTACCTTTCAACTGTGATATACAGGAAAAAGACACTTTTGGAAAAGCCTTTTATGTAATTCATAGCGAACCAAAAACGTTAAAATTTTATTTATGAATGGACAAGAGCTAGCTTCATTTCATTAAATTGATCTTAAATGTGTTTAAAATTATATATTCGAATGAAACGTGTGATAGAACCTCACTTGAGGTAAGTTTGTTTACAATGAGGGATTTTCCCAGACCCAAATTAAAAAAAATAAATAGTTCCAGATGAATTCATAGGTGGCGCTTAGTAAAAGCACAGAATTAATATAAGTACTGTAAAAGGCAAGACCATTCAAAAAGGTATTGGCATTTAAAAAAAAACCTAACCTAACAAAAAAACATCTAAAAAGTATCAATATTGTGATTTGTGCAACTGTCAAACTGTTTTTCTGCCTCTGGCTAACAATAAAAAGCGCACAATATAGGAACAGCCATTATTACGACTCGGCTTTCAATAAAACGCTATCTGTTAAGACTTTTTTATACTGATTTTTCTTAATTTAGCTGTCAGAAAAATCGCTCATTTCAATCAATCACAATCAGCTCTTGTAATATTTTTGATTTTCTTGTACTCATCTTGCCCAAGCTTGATTTAATACTGGCAAATGAAATAACATTTCCGTTTCAATGACAACAGACAATTTAAATGAGATAAACGTTATATAAAAAAATCCAAAATTAAAACAAATCACATAGATTTTAGATTTTTCAACCATAAAGCTCGATGGAAATCAGGAAAAAGTTGAAAGCTTTTACAACAAACATGTCCAACATGTACCCTCTCGAACCCGGGACCCCGGCGCGCCACCCTCTGTGAAAACACGGTTTGACCAACAAGCAAGGGGGTAACCGACGAGACGAGATCCGAACATAATGTACGCGTTAGACATGATATGTACTGAAATGAAAGAATGAGGTATTTACGCAGTACGCAGCACGTTAAAATTTATAATAATTTGCCTCGTCATCTTATAGATTGAAATATCAAGGAATTTAAGAAACAATTTGCATCTATTTTGATTAATAAGGCTTATTACTCTGTGACTGAATTTTTAAATGATAAATTATAGAAACCATGATTATATTTGACACTATTTTATACATACAGACATACTATTATTCAATTTAATATTCATTGATGTATTCATTTGACAAATTTAAGGTATGCTTAATTTAAGGGAATGTAAACTTGTATTCGTACGCCTAAATGGAGGCAAAACATAGTGGTTCTAATACCTAAATAACAAGTAATGTATTTTACCTATGTTTTACAAATAATAAATTATTAATTGATTGACTGATACGCTCCCTAGTTGGCGCTACCAGCGGGCATGGTCATGTCAATGGTACAATCATAGACATATTATATACTGCCGTAGTATATTATAAGTCTTTGGGTACAATACTGTCATTTGGATTTGACACATCGACATTGACAGCGTTGTACTATGTGACAGATGTCTGTCCTTACTCGTAAGTGCTGTTATCTAGTGGAAAACTTGAATGCGATAGCCCTCATTTCATCTTACTTGGTTTATTCTACGTTTGGGACGAATGGAGGATATGGTTTGGGACGACCCGAAATTTTTTTATGTGGAACGAAAATCAGTGGGCTTTACAAAGAATAAAGCAAATCTTCGCATAGACTTTGTGTGAAGGCCTATCTCATACGAAATGCAAGATCAGCTTTACTAATAGGTAAAGGTGTACCGAAAAGTGCAGTAATTATAAGTCACGAAACACCCCATATATATAACCTGATTGAATGAATCAGCGCGCTAGATGCCTGCCGTCTCATATCATTTGACAATGGTTTCACGTCGATAGATTGTATAGTATCGCAAAATAATGCGTTCAAATAGTAATCTTACTGTATTTACAATGTTTTAGAAATGTGTTATAGCAAGAATTTACTCCGTCATATCGAAACCATCAGTCGGATGTTACTTCTGTGACATATAGCAGCCGGTGACAATGAACACATGACGTCATTTCCGTCCCTCGGCGGAATATCTCACAGAACGAGGCTCGCCTCCCAAATTGAATTACTTACTTATATATGGGCAATTAATAATACTACCATCATCACAGAGATCGAAATAATCCTGCTTGCGAAATGCGAAATAACGCGAAAGTTTTGATGTGCGCGAGTTTGTGACATACATACATACATAGAATCACGTCTTTATCCCTTACGGGGTAGACAGAGCCAAGAGTCGTGAGACTCAAAGGCCACGCTTAGGTGAATAGTGGGCTCTCTGATGGAATGGAGATTCAATAAAAGTGACAGGTTGACGTTGGTTGTAACTCACGCAAAATTTACTGGATGGATTTCGATTTAATTTGGTATATACACGGTTAGCAAAATACCAGGAATAGCACATTATTAAGAAACTAATAATGTAAAGAGTTGTGGCATTTTTCTTTTCTCATTTTAGCAACGTAACGTAGATGGAGGACAGTAGCGGCTGTGGCAAAAGCTCGACCTTACCTTCCACATCGACCGCATGCTGAATGTTTGATGCGGTCATGCGACCTCTCATCGATTTCTAGAATTATTTAGACGACCTACCTTTTTTGAGCAAAGGTCATTGACCTATGTCAATTAGGAAATGCCTGGTAATTTTAGGAATGAGTTGCTAGGCGCTGTCAGGGCTGGATTGCCTGGAGTACGGAAATTAGAGTATGTGCTTTCATCGTGTCATATTAAAACAGAAAGACCAAGCATATATAGCTGATTATTAAAACCTGTTCCGTCAATATGGTCCTATTTGTCAAAATGTCCAGCAGTACTAAATGCCTAAAGTTTTAAAATGTCCAGTTGCACAAAATAACCGGAGTAACAAATGCGTATTAAATTGGCATACAAGACATTATAAATCACGAATCACTAGTTGTCAAGTAATAGATAAGAAGAATGAATAAGGGATGGCAAACACAAAAGAAGAGGAGCGAAAAATGACTGTGCTACTGGTAAAATAAAATCAGACTCTTACAAACATTGCGAGTTTAATACAGCTGTAGGTACTTAGTAACGGAATGGAACTAAATATCAAATAATGTAGTCTGCAAGTCTCCGAATTGGCCGCTGCAACTCAAGGTGAGAGATAGTCTAGACAGGAGCGGGCGCCGGCGGATCTAGACGACATTGTGACGCGCAGGAATGTCGCAAGACGTAAAGATTCACATTGCGCAGCGCATTCTTGGAATTTAAATGGAAAACGCTTCATTGCAAATGAAAATGAAAAAGTTTCTTTTGACCCATTCTAAGTAAGGCTTAAAATAATAGGATCCACCGTTCAACCACCATCGAACTAGGCATTAACCTGTATCTCGAGTGGCAGACGGCATCGCAAAAGACCCGCCGAAATGAGTTACTGAATGTAATGTTTGGCGCCCGAAAACCTGGTATAACACTTAGATCAACGACAGGATCATTGCTGTGATTACTTATTGATCAAAAGTAATGAAATTTAACTGCCTTTTCCATTCAAAAATGCAAAGATGCTCATAAGGAACTTTTAACCCTAAAATTTATACAATCCGGAGCTCCTGTAAGTTGTTAATTTATATAGGATCTGAAAGACCATTTAAAAATCAAAACAACCGTGGAACGTTCAAAAAATTTTATTCAACGTGTTACAATTGCAAAACAGGATAATTTTTATGAAACTCGAAATACAAACTCCCGAAGGGCTGCCTATTCCTGTCTCCAATTTGCGTAAAATTGCGAAAGTTCCACCGTGCGAATAGAAAGTATGGAAAGTAACAATCTGTTTTATCGAAACACGGAGATCTCGCGACAAACTTCCCTACGATAGAAACATCCACGTAACTTCAACTTATGTTTCAACTGGTAAGTGGGAACATAAGTTAGTAACGACGCAAGATATGCTCCAAAGTTTTTAACGACTGTCGCAAACTTAGGAATTTCTTCGTCTAAATTATATTCAGGTACAAATAGATTGAAAATTATTTGATCAAATAGAGCTCGACCTTCGCAAATAATCTATAAGTTTTCAAAACTTTATAGGTTTCTAGCTGTTGCCAGCGGCATCGCCCGCGCGAATTTCTCACGTGATCAGTACTTTTTCTCAGTATGAAAGGTAGGATGTCCTTCTCAGTACTTATACCTATTAGTATGCAAAATTTCAGAAAAATTAGTTCAGTAGATAAACGTACGCGGGCGAAGCCGTGGGCAAAAGCTAGTTTCACATAAATATAGTTCCGCAGCTAACCCAGTTTCGATCAGCAAACAGCAAATAAGTTCGCAACGCTGCAGCGTAACACAGCTCCTAACGACTATAACTTGTAAGTTCCTACGACCAATAAATATTACTCTGTTCGCCACAGTTTCTACATATAAAGTTTGTTACTTAGGCACTCGATCTTCTACTATTCGTGAGTGTTAGTAGCAAATGTTAATATAAGATTAAATCTACAACAACAGATAAGCTTCATTTTAAGATTTTTTGTTCTTTATTCTTTTACAGCGGTTGCTTTGACAATATTAAAGTATTCGATGTTACGTGTGGGTAAGGCAGATGATGATGAAATAAAGTGATCTTATAAAGGTTCCGTTTTTGCCTTTTGAGGATCCTAAAAAGGAATTCGAGCCTGGAATTTTCACGCTTCGGCGTAGAACATTAAATCAAAACGAGTCTACATCTTCTTGAAAGGCCGGCAACACTCTTGTGATACCCCTGGTGTTGCAGTAGTCCATGGGCAGCGGTGATCGCTTACCATCAGGTGACCCGCTTGCTCGTTTGCCATGTTGTAAAAAAAAAAACTCCATAGCATTAGCAACAGAAATGGGAGATACTCGCACAAATAATCCAGTTACCGATACATTATCAACAATCACATTGTCTGTGGTCCGATCCGAGCTCACGTCAGTTGCGCTGTCTAGACGGTGGGATGCATAAGACAAACAAACACATTTGAGACTCCAGGAATGGTTTCTTATATTGGCATTTCACGTTTGAAACATTCGATTATCGTACAAATAACTGGCAGTCAAAACATCCCAACTAATACTTTAAATGAGAAAGTGAGTTTGTTTGATACCTCTTCACGCTTTATTTACTGAACCAATATTCTTGAAACTTCGCATACACATAATTAGAAGTACTGAAAAGGAAATAGAGTACCTTAAATCCCAAAATTACCCACGGGAGCGAAACCCCGGGGCGCAGCTAGTATAACAATGAAATCAACATTTTCCAAATAAAGAGAGATCTCATCGGCAGTAGAAACAGTAGTAGAAATGAGATAGATGAATTACACAGATAATTAAGGAATTGGCAATGACATTGTCTGTAGTTTCAGCTCATGTCAGGTGCACTGTCTAGACGGTGGGATGGATCAGACAAATAAATAAAATAGCATTGTAAAAACGGGATCAATTCGGATATCATCATCACAACACACATCTTGTGTATTAGTGATGACATTGGAGTAATGTTAAAATTTGTGATTTAATTCAAGAAGAGCCGACTGGCAGGGAGTAGCGCAGAACAGGAAGGAATGGAAGCTTTTAGTATCGGAGGCCAAGATCCTCTTTGGGTCGTCGAGCCATCGAAGTAAGTAATTCAAGAAGCCTTTTGTATAGATCGGACTAACAATCTCTACATGTAAAAAGTACCGTAAACCATTTTATTTTAAGTAAAATATATTCAACATGTGTTTGACGTACTTATTTGAGTTTTAAATTTAACAATGGAAATAGATTTTGTTGCCAGACGACAGAAATACTGGAAAATTTCCCCGTATTTTTTCGGCTAATACTTTTATACCCTAACCGAAGTACAGTACATATAACGATGAAAAGGGCGCACCTAAAATAAAACTGAACCTTTTTTATTAAAACGTTCTCTTTTGTGCGATGATGAAGCACATGAATATAAATTATTGTATGGTTTTTATGTCAAACGTAGTGTTGGCAGGCCTCCCACTCGGTGGACCGACGACCTGGTGAAGGTCGCGGGATGCGCATGGATACGGGCAGCGCAGGACCGGTCGTTGTGGAAATCCTTGGGGGAGGCCTTTGTCCAGCAGTGGACGTCTTTCGGCTGAGAGACACACACATGGTTTTTATATAACTAATAATAAATGCTTGGAAGTTTGTAAGTTGTATGTTTGTTACAAATTCCACTAAACGGATTTCAATGAAATTTGGTACACCTATAGAATGCAGCACACATACGCCTTTATCAGTTATATCTTCAGTGTTTCCTAATTTTGCACTAACATACAAACGAACCGACATTTTCCAAAAGCCTTCTTGACTAGACACAAAATTGATTAAAAAAATAAACAAAACGTCACATTTTCCTCCCGGCAATTTATTCGTGGCAAATGAAAACACTCCAAAGTGCCTGTATTAATCCTGGCCAAGTCAGAGTCGTGTACGTAATGGCCGCCCATATATCTCGCCTAGCTATTACCGCTAACAATCTACTGGCCCCAGGGGACTCACGTTGTGAGGTACAGTGAGATAAAAATCATTTGGCACGTGCGTGGCAGAAAAGCGAACTAATGTCTAAGCTTTAAAATTTCTTATTTAAAACGTAGGTGGCGCCCTCACTCACATGCCAAATGATCTTTGTTACACTGTACATTCAATTACATATTGAGCGAGCTCTACGTTGACTTCTATGTGGCGGCAATACGGGCGAATTTGTAATGAATATTGTTAGGTTTGTGCTATTGCGTATACAACAGTCTACATCGCATCTAGACGTTTGTCTAAAAGTATTTACTTTTCACAGTTGATTTTAAACAGGTTAATTGTTCAAAGGATCTAATAATTAATTTACACCATCATCACATTATTATGATTGTTTTTGCCTATTATCTTGACTTGCTTTTTTTAATTTTGATTTAAAAAAATTAAAAACACGCCTGTTGTCCTATTTGTCATTATGTAATCCGGTAACAACGTAATGAATATCACGCATAACATAACTATACTATATCTAACAAGATGTTTAAGAATTATCGACAAATAAAGAAACCACTCCAGTTTTGAACAGAAAAAGACATGTAAAAAGAAAAAAATCTAAACATCCATAATAACAGTAGTAACTAACATAAATAATGACTATAATATGGTAAGAAATATAATAGTATTTTAGGAAGGTAAACATTGCACCTGAGACTTGACACAAGTCTATAATGTACAATCGTTCCCCCAACCAGTACGACGATCCCTAAAGACCTGTAGTTAGGTAGTCTAATGTCTAGACTAGATTCCTAGATTTATCGCTAGGGGAGATCCTTTAACACTATATCACTTTGTAACAAGAAAATATGCTCGAATGCGAACTCTTTTTATTTCGGAAGGGTGCAAATCACTAGACCATTACTGTTAGACTTGAGCTGGGAATTTATGTAGTTTGTCAAGATGGCGCCTGTTACATTTTTACGCGACTGCCCAAAAAGAGTGTTGTGTTTTCAGGGTTCAAGTATGTGAGTTTCAGTGAGGTATCTTTAGATTCCCTGCGTTATTCCTGGTGATATAGGCGCTAAGTAACGTCTAGACCTGCAGGAAGTCGTGGTTTTTTATACCAAGCTAGCTTTTGCCCGCGGCTTCACCCGCGTGAATTTCCCACGGGAACAGTGCTTTTTCCCAGAATGAAAAGTATCCTATGTCCTTTTCAATACTGTGTGTATGTGAGATTTTAGGAAGATTGGAGATAAAGCGTGAAGAGGTAACAAACAAATAGACAAACAAGCTTTCACTTTCGCATTTAAAATATTAGTAAGGATAGAATTAGGATTAAATTAAGCAACGTTTCTACTGGTAAAGGCGGGCTGTATAGCCCGGGAAGTAGTGTCACCTAATATATGGAACCTCAAATTTTGGTACCGGAAGAATTCACTTGGCACAGGTGTTATATACATGAAGATAAATTTTAAGATAAGATAATTTTTTTTTATTTTAAAAAGGCTAATTTAGCCCGGTAGCCATCCACCCCCCCCCTGGTGGGTAGGTAGATATAACACCTGTGTTAAGCGAATTCTTCCGATACCAAAATTTGAACGTTATTACACTACTTCCCGAGCTAAAAGCGTGGCTTTTAATGTTTAAAATCAATATTCTAGATTGACATTCAACGTTTTATTCGTAAATATTCAGTTTCTTCTAAGTAGCTCGTATATTCGTTAAAGATGAATATTAATTAAATTTTAAAAGCCAAGTTAAGAAGTTAAACTGAACGAAATAAGTTTTAAGTAAAATATTAGTCCAATCAACGCTTAGAACTTATATATTAATCTAATTATTAAACTTTAAAGGTGTTGTGAAGAAATTCTTAGTATTATTCTTTGAAAACTTTAACATTTTAAAATTATATCAAGAACATAATTTTTATATGAATTGAGGTATTGAGATATTACATTAGACTGGAATTTAATCCCTTATTTCTTAACTACAGTAGCGCTATTAGCTAAAGGATTGCGTCAATGGCACTAATAGGTTGTATTACATGTTTTTTGGTGAAAATGAAATTATTTTTAGGTAAAAGCACAGAATTAATATTAGTACTACGTACAGAAAGGAAACTCCCTGCCCCTCCCGCAATATGGCACCCCCCCGCTCCTTCCGCACTTCTCCCCCGTTCTTGTGTAGACGTGGGACGTTCGACTATGAAAACGCACACATTGACGTGTTACTGACGTGTTCACGGATATACAGTTGCATTTGTAGTAGTAGTAGGCATATTTGACGCGCCCTTTCTATGAAGCGCCCGCCCTGTGGTAAAAGCTACATCTCCAGCCTTCCAACAATCTCCACACAAAATCACATCAATCCATTGCTCTTGTTTTAACGTGAAAGAAGGACAACAAACAAACACATTTTCACATCCTACTCATATTATCTTCCTAATATAAAAGCGAAAGTTTGGATGTGAGTTTGTGAGAATGTTTGTTACTCAATCACGCAAAATCTACTGGACAAATTTCGATGAAATTTGGTATACGGGTAGAAAAATAACGGAAATAGCACATAGGGTACTTTTTATCCCGAAATACCCACATGAGCGAAGCCGCGGGGCGCAACTAGTTTACCTATAATATTAAATAGGAAAGTATGGAAGTCGGTCAATATCAACGTATGTAATGTAAGCCTTATAAAACTCCCCTGGGTACACCGCAGGTAAACATTATCATCAATCATGTTATAATATATAATATGCCCCAATCCATCAGAATACGCAACAATAACACTCTCATCAATCGATTAATTTTTGGATGTTATTTTGTGTTGGATTGAGTTGAGTTCGAAGGAGCTAACAAAGTGATTGAACCGTGTTGGATTAAACCCATGTCTTTATCATAATAAAAAAAATATTTGATAGATTCCTCCTTATTATGAGATTTCTTGTTGTTTTCATTTCGTAGATACTTTTTTTTTTTTTTTAGATACATTCCACGAAATGAAAACACACACGCCCCGACTTTCAATGGAGTGAGTTTGCTATATGAGTGTCAATATAAAAAGTTGGCCGTCACGGGACGCCCGGTATATGTAAAACATCGTGGCACTCACAACTGCGTTATGTCATTTGCCGTCACGGCATGCGAGTCGATTAAAGTAACTAATAAGTACTATAAAATGTATATTAAATACTACAGAATTTCCTTTAATAAAAATGTTCATTAAAATGTCGAAAAGGCTTTATTCTTCAGGAAATTGCTTTTTCAAGATATTGGAAATCGATCAAAGACTATGCCTTCAAGAGCTTAATTTACCATTCCATTGTCCTAATTAATTAAATTTCGTTTTCAATCAAGTGTGTTACTCACGGGTGTTACTTTTAGAGTACCGATTATTTATTAGCCCTCGCCTGCAGCTTTACCCGCTTAAGAAATCTAGGAAACCCTTTTATAATAGCGCAGCTAATTCAAATCCCTCTTGCATCTCACCAAATGTCATCCCTTCTTCATCAACCCTTCTTGGTTGATATTCCCCCCGCATGCACATATAAAAGATAGATTTTTCTCTTGACCACAATCGTGTCCGAGGACAGATATGAGGTTCACGGTGTAGCAAATTTACCCAAAGCAGCCTATTCACTCTAGTTTTAAAGAGAGTCAGGTTGGATGTGCTCGGGAACACAGACGCAGGCAGGGAGTTCCATACCTTCGCTGTGCGCATTAAGAATGTTGACGAAAAGCGCTTGGTACGTGCGAGGGAAATATCAACCAAGACGTTGTTGTAGTCTACGGAAAACCATTAAATTATTTTCACCGCAGTAACCTTATACAATATTTGCACAGCACTCATGTATGGCATAGCAATCACAAGATGAATCCCCCAAATTACCCTCGCGTGTTAAATCGCAACGTATTCACATGGTATTCACAGTCAAACGAACGGAGTTCTAAAGGCTAGGGCTGCTACACTTACGAAACAACCTGTGGCTTGAACTCTACTGCTTGGTGAAACATCTTGAATATGAATATTACTGAATAGAATCTTAATTAAATTAGCTTATAATAATAATAAATATATATATATATATATAGGGACAAATCACACAGATTGAGTTAGCCCCAAAGTAAGTTCGAGACTTGTGTTATGGGATACTAACTCAACGATACTATATTTTATAACAAATACATATATAGATAAACACCCAAGACCCGGGTCAATCTGAAAAAGATCATTTTCCATCTTGACCCGACCGGGGATCGAACCCGGGACCTCCTCCGGTGTGGCAGTCCGGCGTGATGACCGTTGGGCCACGGAGGTCGTCATAAAATGTATGCTTATAAATTATAGTGCTTGTATAACGGTAGACAAAACGTTAACCAATATTCAGGGTTGTCTAGGTAGTCTTTGATGAATAAACGCATGAAAAGCGAAATAGTAATGAAACCAAATGAAAGTGATCCGTTTACTAGGTGAACGTTACTCGTAAAAGCAGCAAGGCAAAGCGGCGCGACGAGTTTTGTCGACATTGTTGCGTGTATAGTTGTCCTGTAGCACAGCATCGCATCTGTCATCGTCCTATGTCGTTCACCTAGGACACCGGGTAAAAACCACTTTCTTTCGGCGTTTCTTCTAAGCAGTGGTCGTTCCGAAGTGCTAGTAGTCTGTAGCTTTGAGATTTATAACATCATATAACATTTATTGACGTGAAAAAGTGCCAGTGACGGTCTAATTTCTAAATAAACCTTTTTTTTTTAATACTAAAGTTCCTGATCTGTTGGCAGCCCTATCGATGATGCACATAACGGGGGATGTTTTAAGGGATAATAGAGGGCGCTAATAAAACCCGCGCTCGATGGTGCTTGCAGAGCATCTCCACCGCGGCCGGAGATAATTATACGCGCGTAGAACTCTTGACGAGTAGTCGAGTACCTACGATCAACAGCTTTTCATACTAAGTCGTTATTTTTTAATCTCTCTCTCTTTAGTCGTATTTCCTCATGACTGAGGGTCGTGGTCATTATATGGAATGAAACACACACAACGACTCTCATGGCAATTTTAATGGAGTGGTTTACCATTGCCTTCTCCATTTCACACACTAGCTGATAATCATCAACCAGAGTGCAGGTTTCCTCACGATGTTTTCCTTCACCGGAAGCAAGTGGTGGTCGATGAAAATTAACATGAGTCAGATTGGTATACAAACTCATGGAGCCCGGGCAGGATTCGAACCAGGGATTTTGTATCCACAGGCGCGCGCTCTACCACTCGGCCACCACCGCTTCGATTTTTTAATAAACTTTTGCAAACATGGAACATTTATTAATTCCTTCTTTTTCAAAATGAATCAAGAGAGTCTAAAGTAGATGGGGTTGTGTCGTTTTATGGCAGAGTGGCGGTAGGCACCAAACTGCCATTATTATCAAATCAGGCTCCATGTTCAATTAGGGTTTGAACGTCCATTTCCCCCGAAAGACCACATCCCTTGAACGGCCACATCTCTAAACGGCCATTTCGGTCGAACGACCACATACTTGAAAGGTCACATAAAAGTATTTAAAAAAAAGAATTCCTGGTTCAGAATCTTGCAGGCTAAGTTTTCGCGCATAAAATTACCAAATTGGCAGTTTTCACACTCAGAGGCACACTAATCTTGAACTTTATCGAATTCGTTCCTGGTGCCACTTTGCTTAATCACTTTACTTCAGCAGACTTAATAACATCACGTTTTAGTACCATTAACGTTATTAAAATATTAATTAAATTTTCAGGTGACTTACGCCTATTATAGTTTTTCATTAACAGGCCGGAGACCTTACAATTTTTCATTTAAACAATCTATAATTATCTGAACCTACAATGCTTCGTTTCGTTTTAGGTGTAAAGCCATAAAAATGGAACTTCAAAAACAAGATCGTATACTAATTATTTCGAGGAAAAAGATATTATTTTTCTGTGAAAATACAATTTAATTTAACTACACCTACATCTATGTAAACCGCCTACGACTAATTTTTTCGAGCTAATTTTATAAATTATATAAAGAATCTAAAATATCTCTCCATTTTGTATTATTTCAACCACAGAGTAAGTAAGGGAAATATGTAGAGGGCGTATTTAGTACACAAGCTATTTTAAAAGTATGCGTACAAGCGCTTACACTAGCGACATAAACTCTTCATTCTTCAAGCGACACTCAGGCGGGCGAAGCGAAAGCAAATTCGCGAAGGCGAATAAAATAATATTTGTACAAAATTAGCGAGCTAAAATTATTTTTCTTAGAACGACTGTGAAACGTAGGTGACACCTGAAATTTTGTTTTCACTTTCCACCCACGTGTCACCCAGGCACTTAAGCCCTGAATTTTGCGGTCTACGAGCGCTTATATAGTCAGAACATTTTCATACACGAAGCCTTTTATCTTATGGATTTATGTTTTAAGCCTGGCAACACCAGATGTAATTCTATTTTTAAATTATGCATTTTTTATTTATTATACAGCTGTCAAGTATGGAGATGGAGCTCTAATAATTTCAAACAAAACTATTTAGTAGGTTACTTAAAGTAGTCAAAGTCAAAATTTTTTATTGAAACTTGGCCTTCAAAGAAGGCTCTTTTTCACGTCGATAACTAATTATTTAATCTTATATATTTTGTTTCAAAGCTACAAACTACTAGTATTTCGGAACGACCACTGCTGAGAAGAAATGCCGAAAGAAACTCATGAAACAGTCTTGGTCGCCTAGCATGCCAGAGGGGCTATTCATTAACTTTATACATACACTAAATTGTGTACAGTCAAAAATAAAATAAAATATAAGAAAAAATTATAATAATATAATAAAACATGTTATGTTTGTGATCAAGTAACCACAATGAATTGGTTAAGAACAAAAAATAAAAATAAAATTCGAATCATGATCGAAGCAGGATCCCCCTGGCAACACCCGTTCACGAGTTGACGCGAGGGTCAGCCATCGCAAAGCTCAACCATAATAGAGGGAACCTTACGACCCGGCCCACGACGCCGTCAACAGTTTGAACATTTTAGAAAAATAAATACTTTCAGTCACTTGAAGATCACAATACACGTACATGTTTAACAATTAAATGTCGATGTAATTAAATTTAAAAAAGAAAGGAAAGGTTATTTATTAACAATAACAAAAGTATGTAATCAAGTGTGGAGTGGCGAAGTTGTAGGGAGAGACCAAGCTTTTTTATCGTTTAAATAATCACTTATTGTGTAATACGCTTTATTCATCAAAGTATTTTTAAGATATGTTTTAAATTTTTGCATCGGTAAATTTATAGCCTCGTCAGGGAGCTTGTTGAACATTTTTACACTTTGACCCACGAAAGACCGCCGAACCTTTTTAAGCCTAAAGCAGGGCGTATAAAATTTATTCTTATTGCGGGTGTTTATACTATGTACATCGCAAATTTTTTTAAAGAGGTTTAAGTTGGATTTAACAAAAATAAGTACATTGAAGATGTATTGAGATGCAACAGTAAGAATTTTTATTGATTTAAAGAGCTCTCGTAGAGAATCGCGTCGAATTGCTCTTTTCTGTAATACAAATATTTTCCCTATCTCGGCCGCATTTCCCCATATCAATAATCCGTATGACATTATGCTATGAAAGTAGCTGAAATACACGAGTCTAGCTGTTTCAATGTTTGTGCACTGTCTTATCCTTCTCACTGCATAAGCCGCCGAACTAAGTTTTTTGGCCGTGAGTTCAATGTGTTTATCCCACTTTAACTTACAGTCAACGGTAACGCCTAAGAATTTAACACTGTGTACCCACTCTAATACTTTGCCATTAACTATTAAAGGTATATCATTATGAGGTGCGTTCGAGAGAGAAAACTTTATACACTTGGTCTTGTCCGTGTTTAAAGCCAGGTTGTTGGTTGTAAACCAGTCAAGCACAAGTGTCATAATATTACTTACATCGTCATAATTTTGACTATTTCTGTCGACTTTAAATAGTAATGATGTGTCGTCCGCAAATAAAACTACTTCACACAATTGTTGGGCAAGACATGGAAGGTCATTAATGTAAACAAGGAATAGAAAAGGACCGATTATGGAGCCTTGAGGCACGCCCATGTGTACCGCCGCGCTGCTGGAAGCTCTGTTAACTTCTACTTTCTGAGTTCTGTTGTCCAGGTAAGAAGCTAGAACCTCAAGGGCCGTCCCAGTAACACCATAAAATTTAAGCTTGTTTTTTAGTATATTATGATCCACGCAGTCAAAGGCTTTTGAAAGGTCGCAAAAAATACCTATGACATCTTGGCTGGATTCCCACGCTTCATAGATTATTTGAACTAAAGTAGATGTTGCATCAGTAGTGGAACGACCTTTAGTGAAACCGTACTGACGATTATGTAAGATTTTATTTACGTTAAAATAGGAGACTAATTGCATTAAAATTAATTTTTCAAATATTTTACTTAAAGCGGGTAATATAGAAATGGGTCTGTAATTAGTGGGATCATTTTTTGTACCCTGTTTGAATAAAGGAATAATTTTACTTATTTTCATGAGGTCAGGGAAAACATCCTCGGATATGCACTTATTGAAAATCACAGTTAGATGAGGAGCAATCAAATCAATAATAGTGCTCAGAACTGCGACAGATATACCCCAGAGATAGGAAAGCGATAGACTTTGCCTAACAGTTTGACAATTAGACGTTTAAAATGCATTTGTTAAATTTTAGGCACCTCTGGATGATATGTTGGGCACCTCTAGAAGACACGTTAGGCCTTTATTGCCCCAGCTAGGAAATGTTTAATATTTTATTTTTTTCTAAGCCTAAGGGCTGTTTAGGTGGTTTAGGAACTCTACTGCAATCTGAGATCGAGTTTCTTAACCTCCTACGGTTTTTACCTTATAACCCTCTCAATAAAGCGTGCTTTATTTGCGTTCAATCATATGTAAATGTTAAATCTGTAGCTACTACACTATAGGCCACTGCTAGCTAGGTATATATAGAGGAGAACAAAGTAAACACGTATTGCTCGTAGCCGATTTATTTCCAGACTGGCTGGACGAAATCATATACATACCCACACTATTTATTATAGCGGTACCTCCTAAACACATACATTACACCTCCCCACTTAATCTATACCTTAACATTAAATCCAAAAAATATATATTATACATATATTTTAATGTTTACAAATACAACATGCTCAATATATAAAAGATAATCTATACAAGGAAACAAGATAATATAAAGATAACAATCAGTAATCTATTCCGTATCTCATTGCTGGTTTGGTTACACGTTTGGAACGGTTCGGCTCCGGGGATGCACGAGTGGAGGGACCCGGTACCAATAGGTTATCCTTTACCTGTTCAACAGTCAAACTTTTATCTTTAGAGTGCTCGACTACAGAGCCCTTATCCTCCCTATTGATACTTGGTTCCTCGTGCTCTCTATTAGTGTCGTTACCAGACGGCGCGACGACTTCCTCATCCGGCTCCGGCCGTGGACACTCCGCTACAGAATATCGGGATTTGCGCCTTATTTGATCAATGTGCCTATGAAACTGTTGACCGTTACCATTTTCTATCACATACCTCCTAGACCCTTCACTTGCTACTACAGTACCATTTAACCATTTATCCCTGCCACTAAACCCTCTAGCTAACACTGCTTCTCCCGGCTGTAGTGCGCGAGGTGTTCCACCCGCGCCCAGCACCTGCCGCGCCTGCGTGTCGTGCACCCGGTCCTCGCGGGCGCGCTCGCCCCGCAGCATATCCAGCCGCGATCGTAACACTCGACGCTGTAGCAACATGGCCGGGGTCTCGCCAGTGGTACTATGCACGCTATTACGGTATGCTAACAGGAATGTTTGGAGTGCCGCATCCACATCGACTGAGTCCCTAACTGCTTTCTTTATAGCTCGTTTGCACAGTTTCACTGCGTTCTCCGCAGCTCCATTCGACGATGGGTGATAGACTGGCGAAAAAATTGACGAATACCATTTTTTGTTAAAAAGTCCTTCAACTCCACGCTAGTGAAAGGAGGTCCCTGGTCTGATACTACCTCCGTAGGTAACCCAAAACGTGCGAAAGTGGCCCTCATAACTTTAATGACAGATGCTGCATTTGTCTTAGCCATTTCGAAAATTTCTATCCATTTCGTACTGGAGTCAATTAATACGAAAAACATTTTTCCGTTTAGGGGGCCTAAAAAGTCTATGTGGATCCTACTCCAGGGACGCAGGTCATATGTCCATGGGCTAGGCGGAGAGCGTGCTGGTGCTTGTGCCTCGGCTGCACACGTAGCACAGAGCTGACACTCGGCTTCCACGTCGGCGTCTATGCCGGGCCACCATACAAAACTCCGGGCTAACGACTTAGTTTTTACCATCCCCAAATGGCCCGTGTGTAATTGCTTTAATATTAACTTGCGCAAAGTTAACGGAATTATTATTCTATAGCCCCACATTAAACAACCGCGATCTAGATACAACTCATTCCGTTTACTGTAATAAGATTTGAATTCATCTTCTGTACAAGACAACGGCCAACCAGATTGCACGTATAACAAAATTTTACTCAGTACCGTATCCTTACTAGTCGCTTTTCTGACGTCCTCGTTTGTTACGGGTAGGAACGGCTCCACAAAATTTAAATAAGTCACCTCTTTACTTTCCTGGTTACTTTTAGAACCGGTTTGCGGTAGCCGCGACAATGCGTCCGCACAATTTTTATGTGACGAAACGTACTCGATTTCATAATTGTATCCCGCCAATAGCACCGCCCACCTTTGCAAACGTGATGCTGCCATTATAGGAATGCCTGTTTTATTACCAAAAATGTAAGTTAATGGCTTATGGTCTGTTCTCAATACGAACCGCCGGCCATAAAGATATTGATGAAATTTTCTGATTCCATATATTATACCTAAAGCTTCCCTATCTATCTGTGAGTAGGCTCGCTCAGCCGCCGTTAGCGACCGCGACGCATACGCGATGGGCCGCTCGCCGTCGGGCGTGTCGTGCGAGATGACGGCTCCCACGCCGACGCCGCTCGCGTCTGCCGTCAGTATCAGCGGTAACTCCGCGGAATAATGCACCAATACTTCACTTGAACTCAGCCGTTCTTTAATAATATTGAAAGCAGTCTCACATTCATCACTCCATATATATTTTACATTCGCTCTTAGTAAACTGTACAATGGTGATAATATTGTACTAACGTTTTTGATGAATTTAGCATAATACATTACCATACCTAAAAATGATCTAACTTCAGACACTGTAGTCGGAGCTGGTGTGTTTAATATTGCCTCGACTTTATCTGGACAAGTTTCTATACCTTTTTTGCTTATAACATGACCTAAATAAACAATAGATTCTTGGAAAAATGCACATTTCTCTTTTTTTTACTCTAAGACCGCTACGTTTTAATCTTTCAAAAACTTTGTGCAAATTATCCATATGCTGGCGATTATTTAGACCTGTAATTATAATATCGTCCAAAAATACCCCTACATGAGGCAAATCTGCAAACAATTGTTCCAAACGTTTTTGGAAAATCCCAGGGCTAGAAGATAGGCCAAATACTAAACGATTGTACATGTAAAGACCTTTGTGCGTGTTCACCACCGTGTATTTCTTACTTTCGTCCAGCTCAAATTGAGCGTACGCCTGAGAAAGGTCAATTTTGCTAAATTTTTCGCCACCGTGCAAACGAGCTAACAGATCTTCTACGCGGGGAAGCGGGTAACGGTCAATCTCGATTACCTTGTTCAATGTTAATTTGTAGTCAGCGCAAATCCGAATATTACCGTCCTTCTTCATGACCGGCACTATCGGCGTGGCCCAGTCCGAGCGGTCCACGGGAGTGAGGACGCCGTCGCTTACCATCTGCGCGAGCGCGCGCTCCACGGGCTCGCGCAGCGCGTACGCCAGCGGCCGCGCGCGCATAAATACCGGCCGCGCATCCGCGCGCACGTGAATGCTCACCGTGCCGCCCGTGAACCGTCCCAAACCGTCAGCAAAAACCTCAGAGTATCTGGAACTAAAGTTAGACAAATTAAAACTTTCATTCGTTACATTGTTTACTGCAATTCCTAGTTGAGGTAATTTTAAATTTAATTCCAATAACCACTGCCTGCCTAATAACGCCGTCTTAGCATCATGAACTACGTACAAATCCAGATATTTTTCCATCGCGCCGTATTTAACTAACGGTCTTATTAATCCCGCCGGCCTTACAAGTTCCCCCGTATAATATCTTAAGACTAATTTACAATCTTGAAGCTCCAAATTATTTAAATATTTACTGTAAAACTCATGGCTTATACACGACACTGCACTGCCAGTGTCGCATTCCATATTGATACACCTTCCCTGTACCTTTAATGTTACTACAAATGGTTTACATAAATCTAATGCTATTTGATTTATTTCGATCGTCATTACCTCGTCACTGCCTTCACTATCTATGGCCCCGTCTTCCGCCACCACCGTCGTCGCGTCGACGTTGTGATGTCCTCTCATGTTAGGGCATACGCGACGCAAGTGCCCTTGCTGATTACACACTCTGCACACGTAGCTTGCGAACTTGCACTGTGCCTGGTCGTGCTGTCCGCCACAAGCCCGACATCGAGACGCTAGCTGCCCGCGAGCTGCCCTCGCTGTTGTCGCCGGCCCCGCACGCACAGCCGCCACTCCCGAGCCGGTTCGCGCCATCGCGGTGGGACGGTACCGCGCCGCGGTCGCCGCCGAGCCGGAGCGCGCAGCCGCCGCTCCCGAACGCCACGCAGCCACCGCTTGGCACGTCACGACCCCCGCTCCCGCACTCGTCGCCTCCACATGACTATCCACGGCTGCTGCATTCTTTTCGGCCGCCTCCATACTGACAGCTAGCCGATATGCCTTTGCGAAGTCAAGCTTGTCTTCTTGAAACAATCGTTGACGAATCACTTCACACTGAATACCGCACACCAATTGATCTCTCAGACTATCCTCTAGCCAGCTCCCAAATTCACATGTCTTTGATAATTTCTTTAACGCCGCCACGTAATCCGCCATTGTTTCTCCGCTCAACTGCTTCCTCTGTCTAAACTTATACCGTTCCGCGAGGATACTAGGTTTAGGCTGCAGATGTCGTTCTAATACTTTTGTCAATTCCTCAAATGTCTTCGATGACGGCTTGTCCGGCGTACACAAATCTACCAACAGCCCATAGCACTCTAATCCAATTACTGTGATTAATGTCGGTACTTTTAGTTCGTTGGATATTTTATTCACTAAGAACTATTGTTCGAGACGTTCCACGTATAACCGCCAATTGTCCGACCGCACATTGAATTCCGCTATTTTGCCAACAGACATTTTACTAAATGTTTATTAACTTCACGTAGGTCAGAAAATTCGTCGCCACTGTTAAATCTGTAGCTACTACACTATAGGCCACTGCTAGCTAGGTATATATAGAGGAGAACAAAGTAAACACGTATTGCTCGTAGCCGATTTATTTCCAGACTGGCTGGACGAAATCATATACATACCCACACTATTTATTATAGCGGTACCTCCTAAACACATACATTACAGTAAACTACCGCCACCCGCTCATACATTCGTCAGTTAAACTATGGGTATCACACGTCGGAACAGTCTCTCTCGCCATACATCAAGCAAAGCCCAAACAAGTAATTCGCACAACAAATCCAATAAAAAACCCTGGATCACGAGTACACTCTAATTTTGCGTCGACAGTAGGGCTGGTGGAGACAAATGATCTATAGACCTGTGTGTGCGTCAAAAATTGAGAACTTAAAACACGGTCAAAAAAATATTGTACAGTGAATACATATCAAGTTATTCTGCTGCCCCTAAATGCCGCGATTTGTGTAGGTTCATGTGCTGTTGACTATACTACTCTGTATTGTCAATAAACTCGTGGTTGAAATCAAAATATTCACACAGATCTCTCTCTCTCTCTCTCTCAGCCGAAAGACGTCCACTGCTGGACAAAGGCCTCCCCCAAGGATTAATTAATTAATTCTTTAATTCTACAAATCTATTAAAAAATATTTCTCGACGTGAATAAGTGCTTTCTTCGAAAGTCAAGTTTCAATAAAATATTTTGACTTAACTTTAAAATATTTATTAAAGCATAGGATTGTTTTTTTATTCAAGTAAAATTTAGACGACTTCCTTGTTACCGATCGAACAGTATAGACGCATCAGCTGTAGCAACCTATCAACCAAAATATCATAAGCAATAGCAAACTATTATTAGAGCTATATACATCGTTAATGGAAATATCGCATTCCCAAAAATAACTTGCAGCCCTAGCCCCTTTGCACCCCTCCCCCTTCCCCCTCGAGACCCAGGAGAGGGGCGAAAGGCTCACAGCTCATTGCTTCGGATGAGCCCGGCCGTTTACGGTACAGGCGCGAGAGAAAGTGCTGGGGAATTTTGATTATGCATTTATTCCTTATAGCCACCTTCCGGCTTTGGCGTCAGATGAGCTTCATATTTGAATAATATTGCATAGTCATCAAATTTACACATGTATGGGAATTCTTATAAACAGAAATAGGAAGTTACATCAAAATTACCTTACGTAACCTTTAGTGATATTTCTTTCGTAGCGAGTGAATTGGGATTTTTTTTGAAAATCCTAAGGTATCACAGTTACGAAATAATAAGTACATATTTAACTGACGACCTCCGTGGCCCCTCGGCCATCACTGCCACACCGGAGGTCCCGGGTTCGATTCCCGGTCGGGTCAAGATGGAAAGTCTTTTTTAGATTCACCTGGGTCTTGGATTTATTTTTGTTTTCGGAAAACTTACAGCTAATTTACAATTATAGAACTTACTGTATAAATAAAATGGCCAATTACAAGTTTTCACTGATAGAAAAATACAGTAAAAAAAATATTGATACCAACGGATAAGTTTAGTATAAGTAGATAATAAAAAGAAAAAACAGTAATATAGTTATATCTAAGTACCTACCTAAGTAGATTAATATTTTTGCACATACTCGTTACTTACAAAAAAATATGTATAATGTAATTGTAATAAAATATATTATAGTTGAGTTAGTACCCATAACACATGTCTTGAACTTTCTTTAGGGCTAACTCAATCTGTGTGATTTGTCCGTATATATTTATTTATTTAATTAAATGAATCACTTCCGCACCTAATTGTACAGGCGGTGACTGTACGAGCATAGAAGCCTGGATGGACCCTTGTTATTTTTCTCCAAACCTCATCAACATAAAGTTGCGCAACCTTTAGTTGATGTTTCCTTGTATACTAATTGAACAACAATAAAAGAAGTACCTCATCTCTTGTGTACAACACAGACACAATATCTATGTTTCGTGTAGTAAGGAAAATGTCAGTCTCCTTGGCAATAAAAAATAAATTTAGACCAACTCCTTTATGCAAAGGAAATAAAGAGGCTATTTAATTTTATATTTTTAATACAATTGCTGAGTCTTGAAATTTTAATAATAATAATTACGAACGATACCATATGAGAACCAGTAAAACATAAATAAAATACAGCAGTTCTTTCTAGTGTTAAAAAAACATTCTCATCACTCTCACTCAATATACTTTTCACTTCTCATGCTCTGAAAGGATCTATTTGTGCAGGATATAGGCTGCACAAAATCGAATTTTGTGCACAAGGGCATTAACTCATAAATGTATCTATATTAAGGCACAGATAATGAGCCATACAGCCAAACACGATAAAAAGTTCATAGATAGAATTTGTCATTTTATAATATTTACTTTTAATTTATTTGCCTTATGTGTTTTTAAGACATAAAAAATATTAAAATTTAAATTCAAGTACGGTATGTTATTTAATTAATTTAAGAAAAATATTATTACAAAATTAATTTTATAGTAGGCTGTATAGGTCTGCAGCCCAAGCCTATCAATGTCGTAAGATTAAAAAAATAAAGCGGCGGGAAACAGCTCTTGTTTTTTCGTGCGTTTATTAATTTCTTCAATTTGATTTACTTCCTCGCAATCGAAGTGAAAAGCAGAGTTTATAACTCGTCCACAAAACGATTTTTATCCTCGAAATTACTATAAGTCTCGGATAAAAATGATTCGTTTTGTGCACTTGTTGTAAAATCTACTATTTAGCAATTATATATTATCTCGATAAAAATATGCTGAGGAAACAAAACTGAATTATTTGTTATACAATTCAAAAGTTAAAGACAAATACATCATAGAATCTACCTCTGCTAATAAAATATTCCGGTTCGCCCCGCGGGAATCATCAGTCAAACATGGCGATAGCTTGCTGACGCCCACGGAAATCTATCGACTGAATCAATTCATTTTACTCGTATTTGCATTTCAACAAAACACATACATTTTCGAGCTATCCCACTGCTGCCACAATTTTACGTTTACATACATACATAGAATCACGTCTTTATCCCTTACGGGGTAGACAGAGCCAAGAGTCGTGAAACTCGAAGGCCACGATTAGCTGAATAGTGGTCTCTCTGATGTAATGGAGATTCAGGTATAGTGACAGGTTGCTAGCCCACCGCCTATGAGTGGAGGAATCCCCAGTTTAAAGCCCTTTCCCTCGATTGACTTTTACAATCTGCGCGGGAAGAGATCCCGGGAGAAATTTTCTAATAATGAAAACCGCATCAATATCTCTTGCGTAGTAAGATATAAGCGTCCGGATGCAGGAAGAAACTTATTTTATTTATACTATGAATTGGTTTGCAGCAATCATTTATTAGTCTATAAATCCTACAACAGCCAAGAGATCGCATGAGGTAATGCGCCTATTGTAAAATAATTGTTACCTAAAACTTGAAGGATAAATATGACTTATGACAAGTTGGACCAAAGGACTACCAGGGGGAATGCACAAGTCTTTACTATTTCTCATGAACCACACACACACAAAACTCTACAGCATAATATATTAAGTAATTGCCTAAATAAGATCATTTGAAGCGGTGGTGGTGGCCGAGTGGTCCGACTGTGGCTGCAAAAGTCCCAGGTTCGAATCCTGCCCACGTTACATGAGTTTGTATACCAATCTGACTCATATATGGTAGTTTTCATCGACCACCACTTGCTCCCGGTGAAGAAAAACATCGTGAGGAAACCTGCACTCTGGTTGATGATTATCAGCTAGTGTGTGAAATGAAGAAGGCAATGGCAAACCACTCCATTAAAATTGCCAAGAGAGTCATTGTGTGTGTTTCATGCCATATAATCACCACGACCCTCAGACATGAGGAAATACGACTAAAGAGAGAAATAAGATCAGGTATGTATATATCTAAAATTAGATATTTATTCGCTCGCTTAAGAGCTTAATCTTTAATGCGATTATCCCCGAGTGAGTAGGTTTCGCCGAGTGGTTTTGTGTGATTACGAGGTAAATAAGTTATTTGATTTTAATCCAGCACTTAGATGATAATAAAATGTTAGAGGATAAAACATCCTGTAACGTTATTGCTTCTGTAAGCTTAGTTTGTGATGTTTGCACAAAACATACCGAAGTTAACACTAAGTTGAGACGAAAACAGAAAATAAAAACATTGATCGAACAAAGGTAGACAGCATTTGTGGTAAACATAATAATATGCTCCTATCCTTCCTTCCATCCTTCCACGCTGGTCTGGGAGCGAAGAAAAAATCAAAGAATGTGCCAGCTGCTTCTCTTTCCGCGCAGATTGTAAAAGTCAATCGAGGGAAAGGGCTTTAAACTGGGGATTCCTCCACTCAAAGGCGATGGGCTAGCAACCTGTCACTATACCTAAATCTCCATTCCATCAGAGAGCCCACTATTCAGCTAAGCGTGGCCGTCGAGTCTCACGACTCTTAGCTCTGTTTACCCCGTAAGGGATAAAGACGTGATTATGAGTATGTATAATACTATGGGCGCAAATATACGCCACTGCCCCAAAGTGTGTTAGATTAGATAAAATCTTAAATAGCAGAAAATGATGCATTACAACCAGAGACCTCTAAATCATCATTACAAGTGCTACTATCTCAATTCAATCAAGATGAAGAATTACACAGCGAGACACAAAAAGAGAGTTGCACTCAAAAGCGCCGTGGAAGCCTGCACGTCGGCAGTGAGACTATAAATCATACTCATCGCAAGGCCATTTTTCATAAGACGAGGATTTTTGTCTTGTATTAGGTGTGGCGTGGAAATACACACGTTTATGCTTTGCAGCTAAGTACTATGATTATATAATTAGTTTTTGACGTGATAAAGAGCCTATTTGAAGGACAAATTTCAATAAAGAATTTCTGATTTCTAAAAAGGCTTTTATTGTCTAGGCTTAGGATTTCTAGAGTCATAAGTTCGAAAGATTGCTGGAAAGCGTAGAGTGGGAGGACGGAAGATGTCTTGGCTCAGGAACATCAGAGAGTGGACGGGAATCAAAACAGTGGAACAACTGTTCAGACTGGCTTTGAACAAGGTTAACTTTAAGGAGCTGACTGCCAACATTCAGTGATGAATTGGCACAAAAAGAAGAAGAAGAAGTTCGAATCACATGAAAAGCGGCAGTTCGTTGGTTTATTTAGTTGTTTAAATTAACTAAATGAGTAAGATAATGACTACGGTTCGGAAAGCATGTTAAAGCCATGGGTTGGTCGATCGTAGATTGCAGTCATGAAAATAAGTCTTACGTGCCTATAAGTAGCTTTAAAAAAATATATAAAATTTGGCACTAGAAAAGACAAATTCAAAAACTCATGTAATACCAAGGTAATAATGCATCATGCGTAGGAAGTGCCAAAATACTGTTTTATTATGTCTCAACAGATAGACAAAATTTCAAAAAAACTCTTCAGCAACTTGTAGTTAATACAGGTTTTGATTGTATCAATTATTAGTGTTATTTTTTATTGGTTATGATATAATTCCAATACATTATTCGTTAGAATGCCAAATTTGGCCATTTTAACGCTGCCTACGCATGATGGACCCATAATAGTCTATAACAATAATTATGCAGCGTTCGTGAACCGTTTACCTTAATAACACCCAAATACCACAGTAGTGTCTCAGAACATAAAACTACAAGAGACATTTAAACCACCATAAAGTACATAGTGTCAGTTTACGTAAACTGCGAGCGTTACCGAAAGTGAAATAAAATCCTCGTCACCCGAGCACTTCGAAACACATTAACGTGATGACTGGAGTGTGGCTAAAACATGCAAAAATAATACATTTCATGTCTCAGTATTTATATATACTTACACAGAAGTATGTTGATATTATTAGCGTTTTCCCACAGGGATAGGCAGATGTATCCATTTGCTACACACATATTTAAAAACGTATATCAATTATTCAACAACAACAAAGTGATCAGCGCGCCTAAAAAATTCAAAAAGTCTGTCCACCAGGGCGGACAAAAAACCAAGATGAAATGATGGTGCAAAAAACCTTTTTAGGGAAAAACACAAAAACCTGCCTATAGTACGTAATACATCATAGCAACTTCCTAATGAAGCAACACAGTTTAATGTGAACCCAATAAATAACGTTTAGCAGGTCTCGCTCGGTCTCTCAACTTGGCCGCAACTCCTCGACGCACACACAACTTGTGAACTTTGTACAAGTATACAATACATACAACTATATCATTCTATACTTACAGGCTGTTCTAATGTGTGTCAACATATATTTCGTTTACAGCAATTTCTCAATTGGTTGCCTGGAAGAAATTGCTTTTAGTAATAAGACCGCCGCGCCGCTTGCGCATCTTCCTTTCTTTTTTTAGTTTTAAGTTACTTTTCATTACTCATACGCTGAAAGTAAGTCTGTAGTTGCCTGAGGAGCGTGGAGAAAGTAATACTTTTCAACCCTAGGGAGAATCGTTTTCAACTGACAGCTGTCAAATTATTAAAAAAAAACTAGTTCTATTTTCACGTTATTCTATTGAACCATATTCCAACTTCCTATACAGCCATTCAACATATTATGTAAAATTGAAATAATATGAAGTTAAAGAATATATTTTTTTATAATTTTTTATAATACCTATAGATTTTTTTATAATTTTTCAATGATGGAACCAAATGAAAAGAATCTAATAGCTAAATAGTTGGTCGGCCACAGAAAAATAAAATATGCTGGAAGCTAAAGCCGTAATCCGATCATTTTTTTTTTTCAAGCTTAGAGTTTTGTTTATGTCTCCGTATAATTCACTCATCATTTCTTTAGCTTATTCTTGTTTTTATTTTTACTTTTCTTGTATTCGTAATGAAAAGCACAGTGTTTACCTCGGGTGAAAGACTTTTTTAAGTCCCTCGAACCCCGTCTCGGGACTTAAAAAAGTTACTTTCACCCACTCGTTAACAATGTACTATTACGTATCTATAAATGTAATTTCTTGTGTGCTAAGAAAATATTCTTGTTGTTGTTGTTGTGTACCTTAAAATGATAACTGTTTGTGTGAGCTAAAGTGGATTTTAAATAAGTTTTCGAGTCTATTGTTGTTGTTGCATGACTATACTAAGAAAAGTACACTTACAAAAATACTTAAGTAGAAAGAAAAGAAAACAAGACGGACTTATCTATTCTTAAAGCCGCTTTGAAATGCTACTGTCTTATTAACTGCTCTAAAAGTAAACACAATCTTCTTATCAATCTTTAGAAAATGCAAAAAAAAAACAATATCGTAATGATACAGCTCTTGATGAAATTGAAATATTATCGTTTCAAACGCGTTAAATATTTTTTTTTTACTGATTTTTTTGATGAAAGTACTAAAGAAATCTCAAGCAATAAAACAAACCCTTAGAAACGACTGGAGCACCCTGTACATCGAAGGAGGAAAGTTCCCCGTCTGAGAAGATTAAAAGTAGAAAGCCGTCGGGAGTTGGGATTCTTACGTGAACGGCACGAGGCGCGCTTACCTGAAAAATAAGGAAAATTCTGTTAGCCCGCGTACAACACAACAATAAAACAAGATCAGTAGATATGTAGGCGTAACATACTACAATACATCTACATTATATACATACAAAAATTAAGCATTCAGTTAACGCAATTTTTACACGTCTGACCAAAAAAGGAGTGTTATGTTTTCAGTCAGAAAGGGGAGGCCTTTGCCCAGCAGTGGGACACATCACCAGGCTAAAAAAAAAATGTTTTCAGTGTTCATGAATGTATGTAAGTCCTGAACGGCTTGACAGATTTTTATATGTGAAGTATTTTTAGATTCCTTGCATTCCTCTGAGACAGGCTATGTGAGTTGTCAGTCGTGTTTTTTATTTTTAATAATAGCTTGCTGCTCTGTTTATTTCTTGTGTAAAATTTGTTTTGATTTGTTAAAATAAGAGACACTAAGAAAAAATAATAAAAAAATCGGGTTATTAACACCATTTTACTCAAGAAACACACACACACATATACAATGCACATTTCGCGAAATGTAAAATTTTTTAAAGTGCTCATTTTGCGAAGTGCACATTCTGCGTCAGACCCCATAATACCACCATTGGTACACAATTTTTAAAATTTGTGCAATAAAGTTTTAAATAAAATAAATAAATAATAACTAGCCACAAAATCGCTGCATATTGCACTCACGCCGCGCTACACATCTCGCTAAATCTAATACAAACTCCGTAGAGACAGGCCGCATTCCGCACACGAGTGCCGAACTAATAAATTCAGGACACTACTGCAGCAGGCTTCCTGCATTAATATTGCAGTAACATCTAGTGTCTTGTAGCGATTCATAGCCTTTGTAAAATTTTCTTAGTGACTATAGAATGCCAGTGATGAGGCCATAAAAGAGGCGGAACACTTTTTGGGTACAATTTGAATAAATCGTCGTAATGGCATCGACACGCCAAGAAGAAGTGAATGTTGAATAAGCTTATACCAATACTATTGCTGCTGCTTTGTCGCCGGATAATCCGTAGCAGATTTCGTAGCGGCGTAGCCCGTGGTGTACTTTGTAGCATATTTCGTAGCGGCGTAGTCTGTGTAGTAATTCGTAGCGGTGTAGAATCGTAGCGTAGCGCATAGCTAATTTCGTAGCAGTCCTGTGTAGCACATTAGCCCCGTAGCTAATTTCGTAGCGGTATGGTGCGTAGCCAATTCTGCCAAATCTGTCTGATCGCAGCAATGTCGTGCGGTACGTACGTAGGTAGTTAGTAGTTACCGTAGCAATTTTTTTTATTTCATTAAAAATGGGTTTGCTCTTAACCACAATTTTGCCCGAGGACAGAGATGAGGTCTACGATGTAGCGAGCTTACCCAAAAGCAGCCTATTCACTCTGGTTCTGAAGAGAGTCAGGTTCTTGTGTTGTTGTAATTTCATAATAAATGGGTTTGGGATGGTTCAATGTAGCCAGTAGCTAATTCTGTAGAACTGAAGCACGTTGCGTAGCTGATTATGTAACGTAGCACCAACCCCAGTAATCTTAGTAGTGCACGAGTATGCACCAAAACAGTACTTACACACTACACAAAATAATAATCTAATTTATGTATTTCAGTGCTTATTTTAGAGATATACTTTTATGATACCCATATGTTGTATTTTACGATTGTGCCTGCAATAAATGATTATTTATTTCTTACTACTAGGTTGGCGCATATGAACCTTTCCCCAGAACACACATGTGTTCGGAACTGAATTCCTGTCACGGACTCGCGACTAATAAAGTTGGCTGCAGTAACATGACTACATTGCGGCCAGTCGGCGAGCATATAGAGTGCCATTTATGGTTTCACTCTACACGTCCATAGCATAGACTAGACAGACATTGTATGCTAAGCAACGTCGAACTACGTTTAAACGTATAATGCGTATAGTCGCAGGAATTCGTCATTATTGTAACGAAATAATGGTCTCCTTTCGCTTCTGGGTAAGCTACTTTTTAAATCTAGTTGAAATTCATGTCACATACTTGAATCCACGGTCTCATATCGGTACGGAACACCGTAGACCTCATCTCTGTCCTCGGGCAAGATTGTGGTCAAGAGCAAACCCACTTATTATAAAAAAGTCGCCTAAAATCATCTGACATGACTTCACTACAACCGCCATCTAGCAGCAGTAGAAAACTTAACGGCCAACTAGTGTGCAAGTTTCCTCACTATGTTTTCCTTCCCCGGAAGCAGGTGGTGGGCGATGAAAATGCCCACATGAGTAAGATTCATCGTCTTTACAAGCCAGACCATTAGAAACCGGAGTTGCCGACAAGCGGCAAGTTAAGTTACTAACTAGGTTGTCAACGCCCATCAAAGTTGCCAAGTTACAAATTGGAAAGCTAGGTCCGGGTGATGTAGGGTTGAAAGTCTGTCGGAAGGACTCGGAATGGTGAATCATTAATAAAGTGACGTTTTCAGTTAAGTTTTTCGATTACCTATCAGGTATATTTAAAAAATATGTACCTTATTTTTGATTCAATAATTGTGGCGTCAATTATATCTTTCGCCCTAGACTAGATGAACTTTAACCATATTACATATATGTATTAGGCCACAAATTATCGCAAACATTAGGGCCGGTATTAATAAACCAAGCTCAAGACAGCTGTCAAGTGCGAACTCAGTCGATACGCACTCAGTTATGTTCACGCACTTAAGATCGTCGCTAATTAATAAACCTATATCAACGGCGTATCACTTGAGATCTCGGAACACACACAACTTCAAACTGACAAGCTGAGAATTTTGACATGGCGTGGTGTCAAACCATAGACTTAGTAAAAAATAATAGACCCGGCTTAACAATCTTTCTCCAAACAGTATTTATGCGGCCGGTTTCCATGTTTTTAAAAGTACTTTGTGCCGTGCATACCTAAACCCGGCGCCGGCAAAGGATTTGGCACAAAGTACTAAAAATAAGACGTCTTCACTCGGCTGATACGCGGAACTCAAGCGAGAACTCAAGTAAGATTTATAAATTAGCACCGCGACTCAAGTGCGCTTTCAAGATCGAGCTAAGACTTGAGTGTCATTTATTAATACGGGCCTAAGTGACGGCGGCCGCTCCGTTTCGTGTCTGTCTCAAAGAATTCATCGCCATACAGCGAGGTAACGCCGCCAGTATCATGGGAATATTTGAGCCAGGTACGATGCGGGGTGGCCCATTAGACTAACGCACAGTTTCCGAAAAGCATGTCAAATATTGAATTTTGTAACAGAGTGTCAGAATTAGCAATCTGCTAAACAACTTCGAGTTTCTGAAAAGCTATTCACCGTAAAATTATCTAAAAGTTTTCATTCACTCATTCATGTTTTGTTTCTGTCCAACGCATAGTTTTGTCTCTTCCGTTGTCAACAAATGTCAAATTCGACGGTCGTACCTAGCTCTATGGATCTGACATTTGGAACAACAAATCCGACAAACTGTCACTAGGCTTGTTCAAAAACACAAACTGCTTGAGAATAACAAATTGCTACATAATTTTTTCATTGCTTCGGCGGCCGCTGCCGCGGCACGCTCGCTTCGCTCGCTCGTCTCGCGCATTTTGGTTTATTTGTAACCTAACGCTCGTCGCTTCGCTCCTCGCAAGCTATACTAACTTTTTCAGCAAGGTCGCTTTTGAGTTTAATCCATTCTAAAGCCAACCCAATATTTTTGACGAAGCATGTTGCGGATATTTTTCTGTAGATTTCTCATAAAAAACTGCTAATTTCCTGAAAACCCAGGCAGGTTCCGACATAACATGATTTACACAACACAGGATGACGGATTCACAGTATTCCTCAGACATAGTATACACAGCTACGTATTGCGAAGAGTAATCGTGACTCGGCTTGCGAGTCCCGCGACCCTCCACTGACTGGCAGTTTACAACTTTTTAATTACCCGGTTTACAAGATAGATGAAGACAACGCAAACAGTACGGTAGATTGCGTTACATTAGAAATATTAGATTAAGAACTTTATACCGAACAACATAATAATAGTCGTAGAGTAACAGGCAGTTTACAACTTTTTAATTACCAGGTTTACAAGATAGATGAAGACAACGCAAACAGTACGGCAGATTGCGTTACATTAGAAATATTTGACTAAGAACTCTAGATCGAACAACATAACAATAGTCGTAGAGTAACAGGCAGTGTACAACTTTATAATGACCCGGTTTACTAGATGACAACGCAAACAGTGCAGGTGATTGCGTTGCATTAGAAATATTTGATTAAGAACTTTATACCGAACAACATAATAATAGTCGTAGAGTAAGAGGCAGTGTACGTATAACTTTTATTACCCGGTTTACAAGATGTTTGACACTGCGTTGCATTAGAAATATTAGATTATTGACACACACACTTACATTTTACACTTACAGATATAACAGTTGGCTCCACACTAGGCAACATGCCTTTCCTGTAGTAGCCAAATACGATTTGACAAACAAAGATAAGAATTAAGAACTTTAAACCGAACAACATAATAATAGTCGTAGAGTAACAGATTGCCATTTTTGGTGGCCTACACTTAGCAGTGTGGCTATGTCGCCATGGACAGAGAAGTATTGACTGACTTATTTCATCGGCAGACACACAAAACTAGTTCGTTGTCATAAAGCAATGATCGAGCGAGTCATGCCTGAGCCTACAGCTAGAAATACATAAGTTTGCGTCTGTCAGGTCATATCTATGTCAATGCACTGAAATAAGTCCACCATCCGATAGGTCCACGAGAACGCGTTCCGACACGAATGTATAAAATTCCTTCGATAACACGCGAGGTTGTTACATTCCTCCGTGTTTCTTTGCTGAATTAATTTAGGAAATAAATAGGTACAGCCAACGACATATCAAGATATCCTCCATATTTCTCTAAGCGGTCGTAATAGCGCCTAATTTGCAATGGATTTTGGTAGGTATTCAAGTTTCTATATTCTTGAACAATATGATGACTTGAATGAAATGGTAACAGTTATAATAAATGCGAAAGTTTGCGAGTCACGTCGCTAATGCTGAGCGGATTTTGGTAAAATTTTGCACGCGGGTAGAATGCTTTCTGCCTAAAACCTTCGATCCAAACAAAGGCAAAATAAGTGGTGCGATAAAAGAAAAATTCTTAATGTGAAAAGAACCTTTTAGCAATTTAAGTTTTAAATTGCTTCAAATCACATTAGGGACTGGCAGACGTGAAAGCGAAAATAAGTCTAGACACATCGTTCGGCGATTTACCTGATTATACCTTTCAGTGATACATACATACATATGCTATGAACGGTGCGGAGTAAAGGCTATAATTTACTGTGCAGTGGTAATCAAATAAATTGTAAAATCTTTAACAATCCGCTTGCCGTTCCACTCTATTTTAATTGCAATGCCCGGCAGGGTTTACATTGTACCTGAAATTCGTAGTGACAGTTACCTTTATGTACAGTACAATGTGAAAAACAATAAATTATTTGAATAGAATTGAATCATTTTAAGCATTAACCATTCAACTTAGATAACAAATTAAAAATACGTCGTAGGGTTAAATTGACACGGGCTTTTGTGCAAAAATCGATTATGCTAAGGCAGAATAGTTTTAAGTGGAGCAATCTCGTATCGGGTCGAAAACAATCCTGGGTCACGGGTGTCAACCCGTTTTAACCCTAAATGGACAAGCCCCGGTCTAAAACAGGACTGTTTGCAAAACGGCCACTGTCGGTCCTTTAATTTAAATATATTTAATTGGGCTTCTATCTTCTTTTAGAGATTTATATGGAGACAACACTTTTTTTCAATTTACAACTACCGTTCGAGTGTTTCCTTTCAATGTTTTCCTTCTTCGGAAGCAAGAGGTGGTCTATGAAAACTACCATATATGAGTGAAATTGGTATGTAAACTCTTGTGGCAGAAGTAGGGTTCAAACCTGGGACCATTCGGCCATAGGCGAGCGCTTAAACCACTCGACCACCACTGCTTAAACTGCTGCCAGCTACTAGGTAACATAGAAAAGTTGGCTCAACTATGTGAACTAAGTTACATGTTGGTATAAAATCATTAGTATTGTTTCTAGGCCTAGTTTAGCTCGCAGTGGACGTTTGGCTTTATCCATAAGCAGTTTAGTTTCGGCCGTACCTTTTCCATTCTAGTTCAAACCGTTTTCCCTTCCCCCCTCGCCCCTCGTACCCCTGTTTACCCTCCAGCGACCTGTCCAATGTGATGGAAATATGTGGATCGTTGTTACCCAAATTAAACAGGCGGAAAACCGGTTAAACGTTTATAGTTTTTAATTGCTTCGGCTTGTACAGTCAACATCGAATATTTGGTATACAATCATCAGTATTGTTACATTTTACACGACTGTCCAAAAAAGGAGTAATGGCAAGCGAAGTAACAATGGGGAGTTTTATCATACTGCGCCAAAAATAAGATGGTAAGGTATAGAAGAACTATGTAATTTACAATAATACCAACAAAACAGATGTTTCCATGTTTGGATATATCTGAAATACTAGGCCAACTATTTCGAATTTCATGATGATACCTCATTCCCAAGGCACCCCTGTAAGACCCCTGTGGACTCTCAGTCCTCAAATCCATGCAACGATGTACGAGTTTCATTTACTAGTTCCCATGAATCCACCAATGGAATACTGGACCTAACTCCTTCTAAAAATGAGTCAGATCTTCGTGCAAAACCAGTTGTACCGGTTATTGCTTGTAAGTGATATAAATGATAAATAGTCTTGGTAGAAAAAATAATAATAAATATATAGTCCAAAAATTTGATATACTAAGCACTAGCTGTCGCCCGCGTGAGTTTCGCTTAGATGAAAAATCTCTCTTGGAGCTTTTCAACAGATGTCCCAGATCTTCAATTTTTATACGTCAGCCGAAAATGCTCATCAGGTTGAACGACTTTTGTTAAGGCACCATCAGGTGTTCCAGTTTTCAAAATAAATTATAGCCTAAATGTTGCCCAGGCTTAATAGCTCTCTCTCTCTCTCTCTCTCTCAGCCGAAAGACGTCCACTGCTGGACAAAGGCCTCCCCCAAGGATTTCCATAACGACCGGTCCTGCGCTGCCCGCATCCATGCGCATCCCGCGGCTTAATAGCTATACAACAAAAAAGTTTCATTCAAATCGGTTCAGTACTTTCGGAGATTAGCGTGATCATACATAGGTACAGACAGACAAAAAATTAAAAAAAACATTTTTTGCTTTCTATTATTCTTTTTAAGTGTCCCTCTATCCATTTCAGTCAAAAATACAAAATGTACAGACAAAATATTTTTACTGTCTTATTATATGTATAGATGATACGTGAATGATAGTGAGAACGTACAAATGCGCTTGATGATCGATTAGGAACTAGTTTGAAAAATAAAACGAATGTACAACAATGCGGCGTTTTTAGCTGACGCGGCGCAACGTACCTAAAATGGCCCCGTACACCAGTGTTTGCCAAAACACGAGAAATAAAATCATTACATCGGCTTTTCGACAGGGACGGTGCGGGGGTGAGGGGTTGACAACACGGTAAACGGGGTTAATGGCACGGGCGGTTCGCTGATAGCTTGGGGTTGATTAAAAGTGCATTCTCTGCCGGATCACATGTCGCACACCCTACTGGATTTTGTGTGTCAAATTGCAATATTAGCTTAATATGGGTCAGGTGCCCATGTCTATAATTAAATCGATAAATTATTCACTTTGAAGTAATAGAATTGTATGGTGGGCCACATAGATACCACCACCTGTAATACTAATACACTATTGAATGTAGTATTATTTTCTAAATGGTCCAGTGTACAAAACACACGGTTATACATCAAATATTGTTAATAGCAGCATTTTTATTCATAAATATGCCTGAGCCTACATAATGATAGTACGATAAACATTTTTTTTAACTGAATAGAAGATTGTAATGGACAGAGCTGAGTGGAAAATAGCTTTTTGGCTGATATGAATTTCGTAGCACAATCGTAGACATTCGTAGGCGCGTCGTAGCATGTGCTACGCGCACCGAGCGGTACGCCTTTTCCCGCCCTTAAGTCGTATTCCTCATGACTGAGGTTCGTGGTCATTAGATGTTGTGTGTGTTTCATTCAACATAATTGTTGAATGAAACACACACAACGACTATCTTGGCAATCTTAATGGAGTGGTTTGCCTTTGCCTTCTCCATTTCACACACTAGCTGATAATCATCAACTAGGGTGCAGGTTTCCTCACGATGTTTTCCTTCACATAATGGCATGAAATACAGATACTTATCACGTCTTTATCTCATACGGGGTAGAAAGAGCCAAGAGTCACGAGAGAAAGGCCACGTAATAACTAAATGTATCCTAACTAATATTATTATTAATGCGAAATTGTGTTTGCCTCTTCATGCTTTATCTACTGAATCAATCTTCCTAAAATTTGGCATACACATAGTTACAAGTACTGAAAAGGACATAGGATCCTTTCATCTCAGAAAAAGCACTGTTCCCATGGGAAAATTCACGCGGGCGAAGCCCCGGGCTAAAGCTAGTAATTCATAATTATTTAAAAAATATAGTAATAAAAATGTATATCTCGTAGCAACACCGTAGGCGCCTCGAGCAAAGAATCGCCTACGCCTATTTAGGAGCGCTTTGTACATTGTACATGCCAACAGCATACGAATGCGTGGGAGTACCAACATGTCTGTAGTTTGAATAACGAATCAAAAACCAAAAATGTTCCAAAACTTGTATGTAACTCCAGTCTCCACCCACATAGGAATTTCGGAAACGAAGAACCATATTATGTGTTATTTCATCTTTCACAGAAATTTAACCAGTAGGAATAGCTACTTTTTTTCAAAAATTATCCCCCTAGGGGCTCCAAAGTTTGTACAAAACTCACAAAATACTTTTTCCATGGACGAAGCCGCGAGCTACAGCTGGTAATATATATGTGTACACACGTTTTCACACCCCATTTTTCCTAACAACCAACTCTTCATCAAATTATCTCCAAGATCGGCGCTCGTTAACATCAAAGGAACCGCTTGATTTTCCTTCTCAGCTGTTTGTAAGCATTACTGTGTATTTCCACATATTGGAGTATTTTCTTAACCGACTGCTAAAGAAAGGCTGTTTTTCAAAGTATTTGGGTCATCCTGAATGAATGATTTATTTATTATACTTAACATTACAACACCTGTACATAAATGGCCCCACATTATGCAGAGTGCTTGTTCTGTGGCAGCCATTTTTGAGATTACGAATAAAAATACATAACGTTTTTTCTAGCCGACAATGTTGAAACATCATAAATGTTCTAAGGTGTCATCAGTTGCTTTGACACAGATATTTGAACATAACGATCCGGAAAAATTACAAATTTATAATTCTATGCCTGGGTCTTGGATGCTTATAAATATATGAAAATATAGTACTGTTGAGGTATTCTATAACAGGATGAAACTTACATAAGGGCTAACTCAATATTTATTTAAAGGCGGAGTTACAGCCACCGCCAATCAACTAAAATAAGGATTTTTTCAAATTCTGGCATTCTTAGGCTCCATTTACATTGTCAGGTTCGAATACAAGAATGTATACATTATTATGTTTAATGTCTACATCGTCTAGGTCTTAATACAGCTCTATTACATACAATATATTGCTATTGCCGATGCTATCTTGATAAAACCACACAAGTAAATACTATGGTGATATAATATAACACAACCGACATACAATGAACAATTTATGAACGTTACATAATACAATTTTAATTTCAGTTTGGTTACAAAACTAACACTGCATTACGGACGCGGCGCGTCAACGCCATCTAGCGGAATGAAAACAAACTGGACGCGTTCACCGGTTTTCATGAAAAAACGGAAATCCGGGAAATTTTCTTTATAAGTCATTG
The DNA here is from genome assembly GCA_018467065.1 of Ephestia elutella. Classification (NCBI taxonomy): domain Eukaryota; kingdom Metazoa; phylum Arthropoda; class Insecta; order Lepidoptera; family Pyralidae; genus Ephestia; species Ephestia elutella. The sequence continues at coordinate 16,662,104 of CM031566.1, forward strand.
TTAATTCTGCAATTCTTATACCAAACAATTTCAATTCTAAAACTTTTAAGTATAACAAGTCGTTAAAACACATTTGTAGCTGTATAGATATAAAACTTACCAGTTAAAGATATATTCAGCACAGGGAACAGTCACAACACAAAAATAATCAATATCCAAATATCCAATCAGGGAATTAAGCACTATTAGTGTCCGATAGTGTAAGTAAGCACTACTTAGTATTTATTGAGTAGAATGAGGGTGAATGAGACGTAGACTCTGATTAGGAGTCGCGGCCGTACTGCCGCACCGCCCCGCTGCGCCCCGGCTTGCGCGGGCACCCGATACACCCCCGCCCGTAGACTTTGGACGACATAGACTGGGCACTAGTAAAATATTTTTTCCATATTTACAGTAATTATATTTTCGGAGAGCTATTATGCTCCTGTTTTGGAGACTAAAACAGGTCGCTCAGGATAGAGAGAGATACCGATTGCTGATCTCCAAACTTCATTTTGAAGATGGCACCCCCTGATGATGATGATATATCGATGGCTTAGAGTGAAAACCTCGGATGGTTCTTTTCAAAACTGTAATAAATCCGAGGTTTTCACTCTAAGCCATCGATATGCTCTCGTCGGATGACTGATTGACGCAACGCAGAGCCGAAACCGCTGGAAGTAGCAACTTGAAATTTTGTAGACAGGATATTTTGATAGTGTCAGTGAGCTGAACTGAGAAAGAAATTTTGGAAATCCCTTTACCCTGACAAAGGTAATGAAAAAACGAAAACGGATAAAATTAATGGAACATTCATAGGGGTGAAGCCGAGGGCAAAAATAGTTATTAATGTAAACGCATATAAGCAAATAAACAAGTCGGCAGTACGTGAGTAAAATTATATTTTGATTAAGAATTTTCTCTTGAAAAACTGTTGACGTCTCAATCTTTATGATATTTCTATACGATTTGTAATGTCAGTTTTTCTAAAACGTCTGCTCATCGCTTGATTCAAACAATAATACAACCAATCGATTGCTCACTCTCAATCATTAAAACTGCCCGCTCTATTACCTTCTAAATCTATGTCGCGGGCAAAGAATACGCGCACAGAAGCGACACACGACGCCACTTAGCCGTGATTGTGCAAACTCACGATTAAATGAAACGCCGGGTGACTCGGCGCGCTTGGAGGGTGATCCGGCACGAAGGACCGATTCAACTCCTTCACAAATAACTAACTCGTTTAATAAATTAATAAATAAGTAATTAAAACATGGCGCAGCGACCCAAAGTAAGTCTTGACCTCCGATAAAGACGTAAGTAATAAAGAAGTTAATATTGAAATTGTTTATTTTCTCTCTCTCTTCTTCTCTGAATATAAGATATATCTTACAATTTAAATGGTCGATTAACATTTAATTGTAAGTACCTACATATTTTAACACCCGCGGTAATCAATAAAGGAAATATGTCGTGTATTATTAAAAATGTGATTCTGAATTATATTTGAATTTTTTTTAGATATCGTTTTGCAAATATTTACTTTATTTATTTAAAATATAGTTTGGTTATTGAGGACTAGTATAAGCTATGTCGCAAGCCTGGAATGCCACAGGACAAAGAATAGGGCTTAGCTTAGCTAATTACAAATAAACAAACAACATAGATAGTTCTTCGTAAACAAAGAATAAATTAAACAGTCCACAGTAGTTCAAAGAAAGAACTAATGTTTTAAAATAGTTCAACAATAAAATAAAGTCCGGATCTTTTACTAAGAACTTTACTGGAACAGTTCTCTGGTAGAAGTTTGTATTATTCCACTATTTTATGCGGAGAGACACTCGCCGAGAAAACAGACGTCTTTAACTAAATATTCCCATTTACGTAATTGCTTACCTACATTATTTATCAGGGTTATTATGGTTATGATATGACATTTCAGATCTTCTAATGTAGGTATAGACACTAAATAATCTTTGGATTATTCTTTCCTTATGACTTGTAATAACATAGAAGTTACTTTTTCACCACCAGATATCGACGTGAGTGGAACGCAATTAATAAATAAGTTTCTTACAAAAATGACATTTTTGACACGAGCTTTTATCGTTACCAGACCGGAGATCTTAGCCCCTTCCAGCATTAGACCCTGGTGACACTGTTTGATATTGGTTCAAAGCACTCGTCAATACAAATCAAACAAGCCCAAACTCGATGGGGTTGTATCGTTTTATGGCGGAGTTCATATTCACCTTCCAGCTCCAGCATCAGATCAGCCTTATGTCATCATAATATTGCATTGTCACGCGATATACATACGCAAAATTTCAGCTCAATCACTAACCAGGAAGTGGGTCAAATTTAAGGGGGGTTAGGCGGTCAGCGAAAATTCATATGAAGCGGCTGAGGCGGGGGGGGACGTCCCGGTTGCGCGCCATTCACATTTTTATCAAAAAGTTAATAGAAATGTTTAGTTTTTCAAAAATTTAAATCAGTCACGAAATCGAAAAGGTAAAATACCTTTGTGTTGGTGATTTTAAAACATTTTTTATTATAAAACACGGATGTTATCTGTTTCAGGATTTTTTTCTATCGAGCAAAATTTTTCCCATCGTGTTTTGGAAACAGTCCTCCCTGTTTAACATACGTTCTACAATACATATCAGAAATTTCAGGGCGAAAACTCTTCAATTCTTTAAACAGCAGCTTATAGAAAACAGCCAATATTGCCGTTTTCACTTACTGAGAGCCCTTAACTTGCAAGATTTCATTACAGACAACGGGACAGGTGAATGGGAGCCAAAAAGAGTACTAAATTATCTGAGGATCGTATAGGAGCCAACAGGCGAAAAAAATGTCTCTGGATCCCATGGGAGCGGCGACATGGGAGCCTAGTGTACGGAGGGAAAGTAAATAAAACATAGAAGTAGTAAGTCTGCGTAGTAGTGCGCAGGGTGCGCGCGCTTCCTTCTTTTATGTGTAAAATCCATAAATAAAACCATAAAGCTAATAATGTATCTAACTCTATGGTAAATACAGGAAGGTGTACCAAATTAACAAACAGACGTGGGTATATAAGACGCCGTAGATGTTTAATCTACAATTGCTACCACTGAACGACGAGCGTGGGAAGCAGCGAAGCATGTTTGAAGTTTCTTCAAATGTCACAGGTAATACTGGATATGAGCTACGAGTAGCATCGAAACATATAGTTCCATCATGCTTAAGTGCCAATCCATGTTTAAGTTGAACAATACAATTTTCATATGAGTATTTATTATTACCCAAAACGAGAAATTAGATCAATTAAACATATTTTCGAGGTATTCGTAGAATATGTATAATTGATTTTATTAAAATTATATAATTCTGCACTCTCAATGGTAACTTTGTATACCGATTATCGCTGTTTTCCACTGTGGTTGTGCTACGAGGAATACTCACGGAATACTTCATATATTTCTACATTTCCAATATTGCGAAGGCAGTCTTATTTCTAGAAAAAAATTCGATTGTAAACAAATATTCAAACATGCAATCAACTAGTCACTTATATTTCTATATTTAATCGCGCAAATCTATGCTGTAATATAAATCTTTATACTTAAATACAAGACAGAGAAACCTTTCAAAGATTTCTATTTATGTTCAAGACGAGTACTCAATGAGTTCGGACGCACTTGGCCGTAAGTCTTGACCATATTGACTCGCTTTTAAAGCGATTAATATAAACCCGTTCCCACTATTACCAGTCCAGAAAATATAACAAAATTCATAAAATCAAATATTGTGAACTGAAATCGTGATTCATGGCCGGTTTTTACCAGAGAATAGGAGATGTGTTTCAACCAATATTATTTCGGTATAATTTCGAATCAAATAAATAATATAAAATCCAAAAATCAAAGGATTGTACCACAGCACAGGCGGTTTATTTTAAGACGGGCATAGATAACACTCGGCAAGATTTATCATAGACAATTCATCCCCTGAGACGGCCATAGAGCCCATTATCCTGGACGTTCGCTGATCCGACCGTCCTCGGTCATAAAGAATTCTTGAGATGGGATTTTACTAAAAGGATATGTAATACCGACGTTATTACGATTCGATAAATTCGAGTTTCTCAGAACTGGTGACCAAGTTATTTCATTTCTAGCTTTTTTTTAGAATATAAAAGAAATTGTGTATTACAGAAATATTTTTTATTTATAGATCAGTATAGGAAATTGACTGGTTATTGGAAAAGCAATGGACAGATTGGAACAGAACCGTGGAAATTAGCGCGATAAAGATTACTACGCCCAGAGAGGGCCTAAAAATATTTTACATTTGGTCCTGTTAGAAAATATTTAATTAAACTTGAATAAAATAGTAAATCTTTGGGGGCATTCATGTCCAAGTTAGCTAAGCACAGTATAATATACACAATGGTCATTAGTTATGATGATTGCAGTAAACGTTATTAAAATTGTCCTTACTTACTTATCACATCTATTAGTCCGATCAACGAGGAGTTTCGTTGTATGGAGACTTCCGAATAATTCATCTGTCTATGAAACTTGGCACATGGTGAAAATAGGTAAAACTGATAATAGATATACAATAATCTAATAACTTTTATTACGAGAAGTTAGGTATTTTTACCTAAACATGAAAATCCTTTATAGCTCTCTGTGAAAAATTCCTCCGGCTGAAATTCTTTCTGTATACGTACCTATGTACTACTTAGAATATGTATATAGAAGAATCTAATTTTTTTTCCACTTCAAAGATACCCCAAATTTAACTTTTAACATTTTGCACTATAACTTCTACTGAAAAATTGCTCTGCTCATTTTTATTTTTTAATATGCTTTTATATGTTCAAATGCATAACTTTTCTCAGTTATCTAAAAGTTTTTCATTTTAAAACATATTTTTTTAATTTTTGCTTAATTACGTTATATGAAAAATTTCTCCGTCCATTCTTATACATCTATTGGTCATTTGATTATATATTAAAACAGATTCATCAATAATCTAACAAATTTTCGAACGGTAATATACTTTTAAGGAAATACTAAACGGCAGACGAGATGCAGTTTGCGGGCTAAAGTCAGCGATAAGTTCTTAATACTACTTCCGTAAGGTTGAAATTGTAACAAAAGTTAGGCGCATATCCGTAGCGAGTTTTTCATTACCTTTAATGTTTATGCCTTAACAAGAAAGTAGGTAGGTAAATTTCGAAATAAAACACCCTATTAGTTTAGGGTATATAGTACTCTGTGGTTTAGGTAAGATAACTTTCTTTTTTATTAGGTATACAAAAGCATGTGTAGGTAGGTACATGTTTTTGTATACCTAATAATTTTAAATTATTACTACAAGTCACGCGGTGAATTTAGATAACTTTATTCTTCCGTCATTATTAAATTTAAATACAAACAAGACAAACGTCGCAAACGTCCCACCTCAGAGATGGTTTCTTCCCGGTTTAAACCCGGGAGGATTGAAACTTTCCATTTCTTCCCGAAAAACTGGAAAGATAAAATTCTGAATTTGCTTTTTCGAACTCTATTTCAGAAAATTAAGATATAAAATACTATAAAAATGTTATTAAAATCATTAAAATGTATAATTTAATTATCCTAGTGCAGTTACGGATAGAATTTAGGCCACTTCATCCCCTCCCGACTAAACGTTATTGTATATTGTTAAATGACTATACTATTTTATGAAATTTTGCAAAAAGAATCCTCATATGCCATAAGGCAAAGTCAAAGTCAATTTTTTTTATTGAAACTTGGCCTTCAAAGAAGGCTCTTTTTCACATCGAAAACTAATTATTTAATCATAATATATTATGTCTCAAAGCTACCATACCTTACCTACTAGCATTTCGGAACGACCACTGCTGAGAAGAAATGCCGAAAGAAACTCATGAAACAGTCTTGGTCGCCCAACATGCCAGAGGGGCTATTTATGAACTTTATAGGTACATACACTAGATTGTGTACAGTCAAAAATAAAATATAAGAAACAATTATAAATATAATAAAACATGTTATGTTTGTGATCGAGTAACCACAATGAAATGGTTAAGAACAAAAAATAAATGTCGAATCAAAATCGAGCAGACCAGTTCCCCTGGCAGTGTAAGTGAGTAGGTACTAAGAAAGGAATTTTGGAAATTTGAATTCGAAAAAGGGGGTTCAGAGTTTGTATAAAACTTCGTCATTTTTGAAGCTATACTTCTGAATATTTGGAATCTTAAATTATTATTATCTGAATATTAATGTTCTTACTTAGATAAAGTTTATAATGTCATTATCAAATTCAAAGATTTTCACCCCTAAAGGGCTAAAAATTGAGATGAAAGTTTTACTGACAGACAACGCACTGCCAAAACCGCTAAGGCAAGAAGCATGACATTATGCACAAATATTCCTCAAGTAGCGTAAGTGAGTACTAAGAAAGAACTTTTGGAAATCCAACCCCTAAAGGAGGTATAATATTTGTATAAAACTTCTTAATTTTTCAAGCGAGACTCATGAAATTTTAGATTTACGTTCTGGTTAGTAAAAAGTAATTATATGACATTACCAAATTCAAATATTTTAACCCACAAAGGATAAAGTGGGGATGATAGTTTGTAATAACAGACAACGCACAGCCAAAACCGCTAAGGCAAGAAGCATGACATTTTGCACAAATATTCCTCAAGTAACGTAAGTGAGTACTAAGAACGAACTTTTGGAAATTCAATCCCTAAAGGGGTAAAATGAGGGTATAATATTTGTATGAAACTTCTTAATTTTTTAAGCGAGACTCATGAAATTTTAGATTTACGTTCTTGGTTAGTAAAAAGTAATAATGACATTATCAAATTCAAATATTTTAACCCACAAAGGATAAAATGGGGATGATAGTTTGTACTGACAGACAAACGTACAGCCAAAACCGCTAAGCCATGAAGCATGACATTTTGCACAAAGATTCCTCAAATGACGTGGCAAGTAGTGTATCGAGAACCGGATATGTTTCAAGGAACCGGGATTTTCGGTACTAGACTATGCTGGAACCGGGATTCCCGGCATATTCGGTACTTTCATATTTTTTTCAACCATAAGTAATTTATCTTTAATTATAATTAATGACTAATTACCAATCAGCCTTTAGCAACAGTAAAACTTGGTATTCATTAATTATCCAGTTAAAACCAGACTATATTTGAAAAGAAAACAATAGAAACCCTTAACTACAATAAAATTACAAAAAAAATCCAAATCAAATAGATATAACAAATGAATTAAAATCTACTCCAACAGATTAACATCTAATAATCAAATAAAATCTAGCGATCACAGATAAACTATTTGGTCTTTTTGAAAGCTGTTTTTTTTTATTTTATTACACCGCAGGCCAGCCGAAAAAAAAATCTTTTCTGGCTCAACACTGGTAGATGGAACACTCAAAAGATGACCATAAGCTTGTGATAAATTTCGCCAATGATCGCCTCCGTTCTCGAAAAGAGCCACCTCGATTCTTACAATTGTTTCGAGGTCGTCATTCTGCGTCGATCTAACATCCTTCCGAATCTTGGAGTTCTGCTCCTGCACCGTTCGCCGCGCATAGCGTCAGTGTTGTCAATTGCCATATATTTAAACGGATTTGTCTGTATAAACTATGAGGGTATAAATTTCAGATGATTACAAAAACAAAAAATTAGTTCTATGCGGTTTTTAATGATGTCAATGTACGATTTATAGTTCCGCGTACAACCTAACTGTGAAATAAGCTTCCTGCGGCGGTATTCCCGAACCGATACGACATTGGAACCTTCAAAAAACGAGCCTACGTCTTTTTAAAATGCCGGCAACACTCCATCAGGTGACCCGCTTGCTCGTTTGCCGACCTATGGTATATAAAAAAAAGTCCCGAAAGTACCGAAAATCCCGGTTCTTGTATTTTAATTCCCGGTTCTATTACCGCCACAAAAGAACCGGGAAATCCCGGGATTTTCAGTACCGGGATTTCCCGGTTCTATACACTAGTGGCAAGTGAGCACTTAGAAAGGATTTTTGGAGATTCAACTCCTTAAGGGGTATAAAGTTTGTATGAAACTTTGGTCATTTTTGAAGCGAGACTCATGAAATTTTAGACTTACGTTTTTAGTTAGTAAAAAGTAATAATACCATTACCGAATTTGAAAATTTCACCCCATAAAGAGCTGAAAATGGGGATAAAAGTTCGTACTGACAGACAATGCACAGCCAAAACCGATAGGACAAAAAGCATTTTGCAAAAGCACAAATATTCCCCAAATAACGTAAGTGAGCGAGCACTTGTAAACTACAGGTGAAATAAATTATAATTAGTATTTAAACATTTATCTAAATTCAATTACCCAATTAATTTGATATTACCACAGAAATATCTGGGGCTGCGCATGAGTAAGCTTATCCCTTGTGACCGTCACGTTCCGCTGCTCGTAACAAAGTGCAGTCTTTTTCGGTCGTTTCGTTCACCACGCCTCGCCTCCGCCGCCGCGTGGGGCAAGCGTTGACGTCAGCGCTCACTAGGTAGCGCTAAAATCGTGTTGTAGCTGATACACTAAGAAAAGATTTTTGGAAATTCAACCCCTAAAGGAGTAAAAAGGGTCAAATTTTAGATTTAACCGTTCTTAGTTAATTAAAAGTAATAATGCCGTTATCGAATTCAAAAAATTCAAGTACGGTAGGTTATTTAATTAAATTAAGAAAATTATTATTACAAAATCATTCAATGTCGTAAGATTTAAAAAAAAAAACCGGCCAAGTGCTAGGCAAACTCTCGCACCGAGGAGGATTCCGTACCCGCAAAGCATCTCACGTTATAGCTCTAACTAAAAAACCAAAAACATACTTAACTTTGCAGTTCGATCCCTAAGATTCATACTAAATCCAGCGCAAAAATAAATTTGTAGCACTTTTTTTAGACTTTCAACAACATAATATTTACAATTTTCAGATTTATTCATGTATAAGACCTTGCTTTTTCTTTTCTTTCAAATTTCATAATGCCTTAAAGGCAACGGGAAGTATCCCATAGGTTTTGATTACTGCCTGAAATCGCAATGGTCTTACAGTACTTGTACAGGAATAAATCTGAAACTGAAAATATTTAGCTGAAAGCTAAAAAAATCGTTTCCTCCCAGATTTTGGGAAGAAATGGAAAGTTTCGGGAAAATTGGGTTTTTGCCCAGGATTAAACCCAATCTTTCCGCAGCAATTATCTCTGTCCCGTCTCGTACAAGTCGGTACACAGTACACGCACACACACACAACTGCTTCGTTTTGTATCTAATAAATAAAATGATAATAATAAATATTTAAGGACAAATTACACAGATTGAGTTAGCTCCAAAGTAAGTTTGAGACTTGTGTTATGGGATAACTCAACGATACTATATTTTATAACAAATATAATTATTATAAATATATATAGGTATAGATAAACATCCAGGTCTATCTTGACCCAACCGGGGATCGAAGTCGGGACCTCCGGTGTGGTGTGGCAGTCCGGCGGCGGCGGGGCGTGATGACCATTAAACCACGAAGACGTCAGTATTTCGAGCGAGACGCCTGCGCGGCCGGTCTGTACCTCTAGCACGAACTGCACCCCAATTCTGCTATTTTATTTTAAGCCGAAACGGATCTGAATCGCATTGGAAACAACTTTTGGTATTCTACTAACAATTTGTCAAAACGAAGCCGTAACGCATTGGTTACGCAGCCGAAACGGTTTGGTTGTCGTATTCTGGTAAAGAACACGTAACGTTTTGTTACCGGATCAGCTATTATTTCGTATTCTGATAAGTTTTTGACAGTTGGTACGGCCGAAACGCTACGGTTCTGCGTTGGTTGAATTGTCAAAATATGCGGTTTTGCATCGGCAGCAAATTAGTAGCTTTTGGCCTTATGCTTGCGAATTTTGTGAAAATTTGGTTTTACAACTGTTAACATTTCAGTTTCTTTAATAACCTAGCAGTCATATTTGTACTCTTGCAGAAATAATGAGCTCATATTTAGCTTGGGATATGATGTTGAGAGCGTAGCTTCAGGACATTGCCCGGACTAGAAAACTGCCGAATAGAAGTTATCCTTCTGCTACCGTTAGCTTGTGCGGAAGAGTTTTGTGACATTTTTATCTACGATAGAAAATTTATATTAAGATGAATAAAATACATAAGTACTTATTACAAGATAAAATTCAAAGTTGATAAATTTTAATGTACCTATAAGTACGAAGTAGGTGGTGGCGGCCTATAGCCCGAACTTCTTCGAATGAACACAGATCCATCTCAGCAGTAGGACATACATCGTATTTATGTTGTGTTTGGTTGTGTTGAAACTAACAATAATTTATAATAATAAAACATACTTGGCGCTTCGTCGCGAAATCAAAACAAAACAAACCTGTCGTGTCAATGTCAAATCGAACTAAGCGTACAGTTTTTAGACACTGAGCAAAGATACTCATGTCATACAGCCAAAAATTTTGGAATCTTGCCTTACAAAAGCAGCAATGTACGCGCAACTAAAAATTTTTTGAGTTGCCACACCATAAGCCCTCCATAAGCGGCTCGATAACCAACCGTTTGTGTTTCGTTTGGGTTTCAGCTGCCAACGTAAAGTTACTGGAATACCGTTTGCTTTTACATACGCAACTGTAACGAAGGCGAACCGCAGCCGATCCGTTTCGGTTAATAAATAGCAGAATTGGGGTGCTGGGCACCAGCAGGCACCGCGCTCTACAGCGCGAGCGCCCCGCATCCCTCTGCAATCCCGCGCGCCCGGGCTGCTAAGCGGCCACGCGCGCGGCAATACTCAGCTTAACAATTTTTATTTAATTCTTTTGTTGACTTGACATTTATTTTTGTTTAAATTAATGATTTATATATAATTTGTTAATTGATATTTTAAAACCTCGGTATTTAGTTGAATTTTAATTGGATTATTGAAAAATCTATTATACTTAATAGAGCTACCCCTAACTAAGAAACGTAGTTAATTTACCTGAGCAATTATTACCACGACGTTATTATAATATTGTAAAGGAAAATCTTTTACATAACTTATAAAAGCTATTTGTTTTAGTAGATAAAAGCATATTAAAAATTATATATAATTATCAGAGCAATTTTTCGGTAGAAGTTAGTTACCAGCTACGGGCATGCACCAACTTTATTACAATTTCAACCTTACGGTAGTTGTATTAAGAACGTATCGCTGACTTTAGCCCGCAAACTGCATCTCGTCTGCCGTTTAGTATTTCCTTAAAAGTATGTTACCATTCGAAAATTTGTTAGATTATTGATGAATCTGTTTTAATATATAATCAAATGACCAATAGATGTATAAGAATGGACGGAGAAATTTTTCACATGTCGTAATTAAGCAAAAATATAAAAAAATATGTTACAAAATGAAAAACTTTTAGATAACTGAGAAAAGCTATGCATTTGAACATATAAAAGCATATTAAAAAATAAAAATGAGCAGAGCAATTTTTCAGTAGAAGTTATAGTGCAAAATGTTAAAAGTTAAATTTGGGGTATCTTTGGAGTGGAAAAAATATTAGATTCTTCTATATACATATTCTAAGTAGTACATAGGTACGTATACAGAAAGAATTTCAGCCGGAGGAATTTTTCACAGAGAGCTATAAAGGATTTTCATGTTTAGGTAAAAATACCTAACTTCTCGTAATAAAAATTATTAGATTATTATATATCTGTAATCTGTATTACTTATTTTCACCATGTGCCAAGTTTCATAGACAGAAGAATTATTCGGGTTTCAAAAGCTTCGTTGATCGGACTATATTTTTAGATGGGTGACACGAAACAGCACTTACCTGAAAAATAAAATTATTGTTGTTAATATAAAGGAGAACCAAATAGTATATTTATGTCACAGATAACTAGAACAAACTGAAACAAGTGACTATTACAATAAGATGCTTGCGTTTGATTCCTAAGGACACAATCCGGCATCTAATAAAACAGGTATACCTTCCAAAAATCAAGAAATAAAGTCGTGTAAAACATGAAACTGAGAATTTCAAGCTCCTACGGTTACAGAATAACCTACGACCGCCATTCTACAAAATGGCGGCTGCACGTTACCCTGTCTCAGATATTTGCAAGCCCATAAAATTGGCAGCGGCTTAGAACCGGGAATGTTTTAGGAGATCACGTGTTACGTTTCTACACTGTACACGGTGTATATAGAATAGGCTACATTTATACGATAATATAGAAATACTGATATTTAACGAGTAATAGGAAAAATAAAGGCACGTTATATTCCACCATTGTATCAAATTTAATCGAATTCCGTCCTACTAGAGTTTGCGTGATTGAGTAACAAAACAAATATATCTTTCGAGAAACATAACCAGATAAAAAGATCATGTGATCTTTTATTCGATAACGAAAGCTAAAATATATATGACAAAGATATAAAGATAATTTCAACTGATATGAGCAAATGAGCAATGCTAGTGCATATTTGTGATGTAGTTAAGTGATAAAAGTTTATTATATTTACTAGAGATGAGAACATCTTTTTGTATTTACTTTGAATCATAACTTTGACTTTGTAAAGTGCTCCTAGATTTTTATTCAAACGAATGTAAAAATATTCATTTCATTTGGTTGGAGCCATATTCGAGACCAGAGTTTATATTTTTTTGCATTTTTAGAATAATTTTATGAATATTTCATTTAGACAATACTTTTATTAATATTTATTAAGACAGTAGAAGTTGTTTACCCCTTCGAGAATAAAGACGTAAATATAGGAATCTATGCCTATTCTGTTATGTAGTAGTAGTAGTAGTTAGTATTCTATAAGTAGGTATACCTTAGGAAAAGGAGGGCTTTTTTGCAAAGCATCTATCTTGCAAAATGTCCACCAATCGTAAAATTTCTCCTCTGCAAAATGTATCTTTCGCAAAAAAGATGTGAAACTTTTTATGGCAAAATTCCCTCAGGAGTGAAAGCGCTACAACAGACAAGAAGAATGTATAAGATGTAAAACTATAACCGTCAATGATATCAGTCCTAATTCCTAATCCACTCAGAATCATAAGGGCGCTATTGTCAACCGTACCAATCTTCAAAAACACATTGTCCATAGAAAATAAACTTCAAAAATTATAATTAAATACAAAGCGTGAAAAACTCAGTGGAATTCCTAATTGATTTCCCTGGAGAAAGTGAAAGGATGTCTGGTTTAATGCGGCCTACTTACTGCCCTGGACGATGTTCAAGGATGATCCGAGAGTTTTATGGACGAAGTGTAGAGCAGACAATGTCGGCAGGATAAGTAATAAAAAAAATCTGAATAAAATGGGAAATAAAGAACTACTTTAATTCAAAATCTATCGATCAATTAATTCTTCCGTTAGAGTGACTAACAGACAACGCACAACCAAAACTACTGGGCGTAAGAAGCCGAAATTTGGCATGTAGGTTCCTTAGGGAGTGTAAGGGAGCACTAAGAGAGTATTTCACTAAATTCGAAACAAAGCCTGCATGAAGCAGGCATCTGAATGCCGGAGAGCATGTATGAAGAGTGATGAGTGTAGAGGAAGCAAGAGAGATCTGTAAAGATCGTAGCAAGTGGAAATCGCTAGTCTCTGCCTACCCCCACGGGAAAAAGGCGTGATAATATGTATGTATGTCGAAACAAAGTCCGGGGTGCTAGTCTTTGATTTTCCAAACAATATTTAAGTAAGGAAAATCTCTATGTACCATGAGGTCATGTTTACCCCGTCAGGTAAAAACACATGAAAATAATAATATGAATGTCAGTCTATTCTGTACAAATACGTCAAGAGGTACATATTAAGTCCGGCTGGAAGACCCGGGGCCATTATCCTTGGACACATTTGCATTATTTACAGCTTCCGCATAGTTTCTGGCCTAGTGGTTTTTATTGCGGCATATTCATAAAACTGGGATGTCGCGATGTAGGTCATAGTGTAGTGCTAAACGGATTGTAATTACTTTCTACACGACTGTACAAAAGGGAGGTGTAATGTTTTGAACTTGAATATTTTTTTCGGAAGAAAATGAAAATATATTTATTAGCAAACTAGCTTTCGCCCGCGGCTTCGATCGCGTGAATTTCCCACGGGAACAGTGCTTTTTCCCGGGATGAAAGGTACCCTATGTCCTTCTACGTACTTCTAACTATGTGTATGCAAAATTTCAGGAAGATTGGTTCAGTACATGAAGCGTGAAGAGGTAACAAACAAACTCACTTTCGCTTTTATAATATTAGTTAGGATTAGGATAAATGATGCATGCACATAATGTGCGCTGTCACCCACGATAGGTTACCCTGTGCAATTTAGCAACCCGACGATTCCCGATGGTTGACTGGCAGAGAATGCTTTTAGTATTAAGTCCGCCCTTTGTATCAAAGGTACCAAGTTTGAATAAATAAACAACTAAAAATAAATAAATAGAAAAATAGTCAGAATGTAGGATAATAGACGGATCGACAAAACTCCAATATTATTCTATAAACGTTCCATTCTTTTCAACTCAAAAACACCTTACACATACAATTTCCTACACCTGTTGGGATGTACTGAGTGTCCACTTCAGATCATTTTGGTTTCAGGGAAAACAAACCTTATGCCGTTGGTAAAAAAGTTGAGAAAATCGAGTTCCATATTAAACGTGTCCACATTGAGAGAGGGAAGAGAAAATAAATATTGCCTTATTTATCTCATTTCTCACTCCCTCCGGTGTCTCGTTCGTGTAAATCTAATCTAAGAAGTTCTTTCCGGCTTTTTTTCCGGAATGAATTAAAATTGTAATGTGTACGTACAGCTATGGCTTCAAAAAAGATTTTGTAAATCATACCGACGACACGCAACGTATCAGAAGCGCAAATTACCTAATACGCAGATATTATAAATGTGAAAATATATAAGAAAGCCAAGCGTGGAATTCGAGTCTCACGACTCGTGACTCTGTCTACCCCGTAAGGGATAAAAACGTGATTCTGTCTTCTTCTTAGTCGTATCCTCATGCCTGAGAGTCGTGACCACCAGTAGCTATAGCTCTCGTGGCTAAGGCCTTCCAGGCAATTCGGTCCTGTGCCTGTTTTAGGGCCAGATGGAGTTTCATGTGCGTGGTAGATCTTATTATGTCCGTCCATCTAGTCGGTGCTCTTCCCTGACTTCGACGCCCCGGGACATGACCAAGCAGGGTAATCTTCTCGAGGCTGTCGGGTTCACGGCGCGCTATGTGGCCAAAAAACATGATAAGTCCGGAGACATGTCGTAGAGAGACGGAAACGGTGATTCTATGTATGTATGGATAAATATGAAAATGTGTTCGTTTATACGTGTTTCTTTCACGTGAAAACAAAGCATAGATTAATGTCATTGGGAGATTGTATTGGGGGCTGTGAGCGAAGTAACGGAGCCGCGGGCAACAGGTAGTACCTATAAATGATAAAAATGGAAAAACTATGATTTTCATGCTATGTCAACCTAAACAAGCCTTATGAATAAATGAAACAATCATATATGCATTTGGTAAGGAACTGGCACTATAAATAGTAAAAGTGAGACCTACAAAATAAAAATGCCAAACAAAAACATTTTAAAAAATTGCTCAAGCAAAAATAGCTACCGGTTGTCACAGCGACTTTAGAGCTTAAAAGTTAACAGTTTTATAGCCGTCCAAGGCGAAGGTTCCACCGGTGTTACTGCCAAACTATTATGACTTCTATTGTTGGTTGTTTAGAGTTTAAATTCAGACTGATCGCTTCCACAGCATGAATATTTATCTTTCGTGAAGAAAAGGGTTCAGTGCTCGTCTTTAATTCTGAAAAAAGATGAGACGGAGCGTCAAATAGGATTTTTTGAGACTTTGTTTTCTTGTTTATAATATTCTTAGTGTAGCGAAATCCACCGAGCCACAATATCAACACCATTTGTATGTTAATAACTTAGTAGCTGATGCTGATAAGATAAATGATAGATGCTGCTGAGATAAAAGCAAATACTTAAATGCTAGTGAGTATACGAACGCGATGCGCGGCGATGATGTGCGAAGGTGAATCGTGAACTGGTTGATAATAGTCAAAAATATGCATTCGTGCAACAATGCTTATCGGGCGATTTGTATGTGCGGTGAAACCGTACACCATTCATAACAGTTCACAGCATCAAAATAAGTCCAAATGCTCCAAACATATAGCGCTATGACTGACTGAAACGCGATATTAATATTCGCAAGAAGAGAAGAGGAATATTCACAAGATTGGACGCATATACAAACACACGACATGACATAATCATAGTCACAGTTCCCCAGGCATAACACCCAGCCTGGCTGGAAGATCTTCCCTTTGTAGCTGTTGAGCATCAAACCTAACGTAAGCAGACATACCCACACCACTTTGGTAATACTTATTTTTATTTTAACAATTCTGCTCTGACCAGTACTCATACATTTTTTTGCAAAAATAATAAAACGAAAGTCTCATGGCGAAGGCGTCGCGGACTTTTGGAATTCGAGGGCGGCGTCGCGGATATAGGGCCTAACGGCCTAACCCGCTCCCGCTACTCAGTAACACCTGCGGCGTCTTTATTTTCTAGTCTAAGTTCAGTACATTTTTGCGCTGAACTTTACGTCTCTGAAGCAGAAGTTTATCCGTCCGTTTAATTGAATTTCCGAACAACATGGAGCAAATTTCAAGTTGCAGGTTGACAACACATGTTGTGGGTTTTTATTATGCGGCATAAAGTGGCTCTGCCTTTGTTTGTTTACCAATTACTTAACAATTATGACAAATATTATTTATGATTTCTGGATTTATTTTTACACGCTCACAATTATCTTAACCAGCTGACGGCTTCTGATGTTTTATATGGGTGTAATGGTAGTTTTTGAATGAAATTGAAATTTATTTAATATAAATAGTTGGTTTTCTGTAATATTTTGTTGTTTTAAACATGGGTAGAATAAAACCTAGAATAGCAAATAGGATACTTTTATCCTAAAATAACTAGTTTAATTTAATTGCAGTTAGATCCCTTTAATTTTTCTTATATCATCATTAAGGTAAAATAAGACGAGGTAGTCAACAAACCCTGAAAACGATACAATAAGATTTTCAATCAGCTGCCATGACTTGCGATAACAGCATACACTGAAATCGATCTCATTAACGTTGTAAGCTTTACAACGAAAATCATAACATATTTAACAAACATGACTTTAATCTATACTAGTATAATAAAATAACTTATAAAGAAAACCTTCCGAATCTAATATACGGTGCACAGTAGTCCGGTCTTGGGGTTTGCCAGCAAGCCATGAAACGTAATTAAATTCTTTATCAAGCCCTAAAAAGTACTCAATACAAAGACCAAACGGTACACTAAGCGTGGAGTTCAGTGTTGCTCTATGAGACCCAATACAATCTCCATTTTCCCTCTCAATCCGGCAGCTAATGTCTATTTCAATGAGATAATATAATTCAACTGCTTTCTGCTCGTTTTTACCGTATCATTTCTGCCCGCTGCCTCAAATCCCCCCACTTTTCATCGGTTTTTGTCCGTTTTCCTACAATTTACATATTGATGGCAGCGGGAGAATCCGCTCCAATCCATTCCTTGAATAAACCTTGTATCAATCGGGGAATAAATGAGACTGCGCTAACTTTACCTTGCGGATTTAGCTTTGTGAAGTTATATAATTTGATCATTTAATAACCAGGATGCATTTACCTGATTTGAAATTTAGTACACGTGTAGAACGAAACTAAATTCGATCCCGAAATTCCTACCAGAGCGGAGCCCCGAGGCGCACCTAGTATACAATAATAAGTCTAGGTACAATTCAAGAATAGAAATACATACATAGAATCACGTCTTTATCCCCTACGGGGTAGACAGAGCCAAGAGTCGTGAGACTCGAAGGCCACGAATTCAATTCGTCTATTCATGTTATACAAATACAACCAATTTCTCTGAATGAAAACCTTTAAAAAACTGCAATGAGTGGTCAAAGGGTATGTTGATGTTGTGTTGGCCGGACTAGATAAACATTTCATATCAATTCGTGCTTGTGTCAAAAAACTCCCTAGAGTTATTAATGCGAGGAACTTTCCATGCCAACTTTTGGATATTAAGAAGTTGTTTGCGAATTGCGAATCTTGAATTGGACGCGAAAGTGGCACAAAGTGGAGGTCTCAGGGCGCACCTTACCTTATTCCACGTGACATCACTGTCAGACAGAATGTTAATGGACAGGGACATCCGAAGAAATTTGTATCATTTTGGCTCTGAGTTTTATTTGGAATTAGATTATTTTGTTCTTTATTATGTAGCAATTTACTGAAATAATGTTATAGGGGCCGAAGCTGCAACATTTATTTCGGTGGACGAATATTAGGGGACCAATGGTTACCGACCCTGAATACTAAAGTTTGAGCTGACTCGAAATATTTCTGTTTTGAGATATAGTTTTGTTACTACTGGAAGGATTTGAGTTGATGAGGTATGATTATTGATGAGCAACTAGAATGACATTTTATGGTAAAAGCAAAGCATATGGTGATTGACGACAATATCTACCTCATCAATCGGACTTCTGACGTTTAATCAAACATAGTGCTTCCTCGACAAACAGAAGATACCGCCATAACAAACACAATATCACACCACATTTGACACACAATGGGTGCTCCGCAGCGGGCGAACAAAGACCGCAGTGACTTATAATGTCATTTGTACCGATAGCGACTCATCTGGAACTTTAACGGGTTGCCAAGAGCATATATGCACATCTTTACTTATTCAATACATACACTATCATTAAAAAGCTACTCCATTGCAAAAGCATACTTAATTATACGGTTAAAGGGTAGGTATGCTGTATGCTGGGTATAAGCCTCCCTCTGTCTACTCCAAGCTTCTCTATCCTGGGCCATCGCAATCCAGTTCTTGCCAACAATACTGTACAGTTAAAATTACCTTAAACCTATTTGTGGCGTACAGCGGAGCGTCATGTTCCCCGCTACCCGCATTGAGCTGCGGCTCATTATATTCAGATACGTCTCGGTGTGCGGACGGTTGCCCGAGTGCACGGGCTGTTGTCGTTCTCAGTTGCTGTCAAGAGCGTTAAGTCGCTCTGTACCAACTTCTATTCGTTGTCACACGTAAGCAATAGTCAGGATACGGACAGTTAACTGACCCGCTTAAGCCGGTCAGGTTGTGCTTTGGGGTACTTGACGTGCGGGGCGGGGCGCGTCACTATGCCGTATAATATAAGTGACAACGGCACACTATTTGTAACATAATACATATAACGTTGTTCTTGTGAATTCAGTCAAGGAGCAACCTAACAAGTCCACACGACTTAGCAACCTCATTTAGAGTTTGCAATGCTTGTGACAATGGCGCTTGCTTTTATAACTGCGTAAGTATTATGGTAATGTTAACATCATGCAATAAGTATCTATCAGCCAGTACATCGTAGTAATCGGTTGCAATGGCTTGCTGACGACTCTGACACAAAACAACGCAAGCGACGTTTTTAGATTTGTTTAACGCTAGATAGACGCTGTCAATTGCGATTAATAACTTCGGCAAATTCCATAACAATTCTGTGATCTTTTTAGTACCATGAAAAATTAAGCCGGTGTGCACTAATCAATACCAACGTATCCCTCTGATGGGTATCCAAAACATAAATCTATTATCCAAGGAATACCTCTATGATCCGAACCCAATTTTCAGAAGCAAAACAATTTACAAACACAATCAAAATAATTACAGTCTAAAATGAAAACATTCAAGTAAAACGAAACGACACACACGTACATTTTAATAAAATACAGTAAATTTTTCGAATATACAAATTTGGGCCGAATCTAGCGACCGTAAAAATGTGATTACGTGCAAATTGCCGGTGACCTTATAAGGCTCTCATTACGGGCCCTTCACAGGGCTCGCGCGTTTGCATTTCACATTATGCCATTATTGACATCTCCTTTGTTGGCAGATTTTTAAACTGACCAAAAAAGGAGTGTTATGTTTTCAGGGTTCATGTATGTATGTAAGTTAGATTATTCCCCCATAAATCCTGAACGCCTTTACAGATTTTGATGTGAGAGGTATTTTTAGAATCCTTGAATTACCTCGAGTGACATGAGCTATGTAAGTGGTTTTTTTTAAGTAATCAGCTTGTTATCTTTATAAAAAGTCACAGAATTTTGAAATTTTTAAGGATTCTGTGGCGTAGCAGCATAGCGTAAGAGCTTCTCTGGCATTGTAAGGACCAATTGAGTTTATTTCGGTGTTTCTTCTCAGCAGTAGTGGTCGGTCCGAAATGCTAGTAGTTTGTAGCTTGTAGACTCATAATATCAATTAAGATTTGACGTGAAAAAGTGCCTGTCAAAGTTAGATTTATAAAATGAAAATTACTTTTATAATGGGACATTTTAAGGACGTAATGTTACGTCAGACATTATTCGATTTGATTAAAGAAATTTAATATTGACTGGCCCAACAATGAATTACGCTTTCCTTTTGTTAAATTCTGAATCATTACATTTTATTGGCAGCGAAATAAATTGACAACGATAACAACGGCAATTTGGAATTAGAAAATAATCCTATCCTAACTAAAATTATAAATGCGAAAGTAAGTTTGTTTGTTTGTTACCTGTTCACGCTTCATATACTGAACCAATCTTCCTGAAATTTCGCATACACATAGTTAAAAGTACAGAGAAGGACATAGGGTACTTTCCATCCTGGGAAAAAGCACTGTTCCCATGGGAAATTACGCGGGCGAAGCCGCGGGCAAAAGCCAGTTTAAAATAAAATTTATATACGTATCGAGAGTTACTTTAAAGGTACAGCGTTTGTAATACCAGATTTTAAAATTCCGAACAGACTTCTAGACAGACAACTTATAGTGTTAGTTTAATGCCCATACTCCTTTGTCAAATGTCACTGAGTAAATATGATAGGTTGTTCCCAAAATACTCTATTCTTTGGGTTAATAAGATTGCGAGATGAACAAGGAGCAAATGGGATGTATATTTATATAGCCTAGTTTTATACCCCTTTGCAGCAGTAGAAGTAATGGTTACGTAGTTAACTAATTACCTAATCTGTGGTTATAGTAGCGAATTTGCAATATTTTTTTATATGCACTTGACTGTACTTATGTTTAATTAGCTTTAGCCCACGGCTTCGCCAGCGTGAATTTGTTTTTGAAATATTTTGATATAAAAGTCTGTCCTAGACACATTTTAAATTAGAAAATAATTGGTTTCTGTCCATGTAGAATTTACGATTTTTCTCAGTTGATTGCTTCGAGACGCATCAATTTGACCTTAGCTTTTAATGAACCAAAAACATTTGGTCCATTTATTTGTTCAGTTAAGTGACGGCCATTAAACTTTTCATTAAACGAGTAATGTCTACGGACCAACCAACATTGTATATTGAGTTTCATTTCGGCGTGTAACGATTTTCTTTTGGCTATTTTTTCAGCATTGGTTGCTGATTGCTCTTAAATAATCATTTAATTTGAAGAATTACTACATTTTGCCTTCGGCTTCTTCCGCGTGAATTTAATTTTTCACCCATATCACTTGAGAATTTCCAAAATTCCTATATTAGTGCTCACTTAAGCACATTAAACCTCTATTAAACTTTCCATTAATCGTCAGACGCCGAATAAGATTCGAAAATTCAATAAGTACCAAGGTGTGCTAGTCAATTGACCTAGCAACTCAATTAATATGAGAATAACCTCAAATGTCCTTTTCAAATAGACATTGCTATTATTCATTCAACAAATCGCGCTAAAACAATGAACCAATCCAATAGACAAGCCCATCCATAGACAAATTGAATCCTAATAGATTAGAGTTCAATAGAGGAATTAGCAGACAACGGAATAAACCCATACAGCCACATTAGCAAAATGAGCGCACTCTATCACATTTCTAAACGCAAGCCCGGGCCAACGCACTGGCTTAGAGCAAGTATTAGAAATACAGAGCGCGCGAAACAAGATACAGGGAAAAAATTTACCGTGTAACTGGATTTAGCTCATAATCCACAGCGGCGGACTAACAAGCAAAACAATTTAAATACTTAGGTTTTTGTTTGATTGGATTAACGAACTTTATCGAAGAGATGGATGAAACAAGAAGAAATAAAGATATTATGATAAAATTTTCAAAAATCTAACTTTAAGCAGTCAAGCTTTAAAATAAAGCAAGTTCAATGGCCCCATCAACGGACTTTACCGATTTCATACATCTTTCCAGTTTTGTAATACTTTGCGTTCAAATGAAAAGAAAATTTCGCAGAAAACTGTTAAATGTCTCTTTTTTTGGACAGGATGTCTGTCAGTTCGGCTATTACAATACTTTTCAAGATATATATTTTAAAACCTGTGCTTAGGGGTTTAAAATGATCTTCAGTGCCTGTGTTTTTGAGATGGTTCTTGTATTCAATTTATTTATCAAGGCTGCCTTTATGGATAAAAATTCCTCACGAGCGCTCTAGTAAATGTGCAAATATATCTATACCAACTCTGCACGCAAATGGTTCGGGTCTGCATTGGCGCGCGAAGCGTGACGTCAGCACGCGATCAATGGAACTGACGTCGCACCCCCTCCCCCCTCGCGCCGGGAACGCGGGCGCCCGGGCCCTTCGTGTCACTGATCTGAATTATCTGAATACGCCGCTTTCAGCGTCCTGTGAAATTAGAGTTTATAGTTTATTGCTTGACTAATATGTGACTGTACCTTTGAAACAAAAAGAACAAATAATATATGTCTATTATATATCTATTTTTTATCAGCTTTACATTATATTTAAAACTGATAAAAATAACACGGTCTTAGTAGCACATAGTAGTTACTACTATGTGTATGTATATGAATATATCCTTTTAAACCAACTTAGATTTACTTTTGCGCTCCGATAAGCCAAAATCTTTAAATACCAATATATATATATATATACATATATATACCTTCCATAATAAAATAGTGTAAGTATTATTTTCAATCATACCAGAAGTTACACAAATAGAGCAATGATTATTTTTAGATAGAACGGCTATAAAGTACTTGATCAATATTTTAGCAGTAGCTATACCTTTCTTCTAATATTAGTTTCAAGGACACTATACTCGTATATTACTCGCCCAAGAATAGACTCAATCAAGTATATTCATTGTTAAATTAAAGTCTACTGTCGAATTTACATTATTAATGGATTCCTTATTTACATCCTCGTGTCAAAGCTCCGTTAGCGCGTCTGTCATTTTGTAATTATAATTTAAATATAGTTTCTTCCTATCATCCAATCCTATCCTATGTAAGGAGTGTTGTGAGCTTTTTAGATCTAGTTTTGAAATGTTATTGACTTTGTTATTACTTATTTATGCGAGTGTGGATAAAAAAAGGAGCTAAAATATTTTGTTCACTGATACTCTTTAAGTTTTCTTTCCAATTCATTAGTTTTAGTTACAGTCCACTAACCTCATCCACAATGTGAAGCGGGGTTGTTCGAGTGACAAAGACGTTCGCCTGAGGCGGCGCCTGTAGGCAAAAGTTCCCAGATTCAAATCCTACTCCTGCCACACGACAAACTCGTGTACCACTAATACCAATCAAAATCAAAAATTCTTTATTGAAACTTGGCCTTCAAAGAAGGCTCTTTTTCACGTCGAAAACTAATTATTTAATCATAATATATCTATCTAACTCATGTATGGTATTTATCATAAGCAACACCTTGCATCCTGTGAAATAAAACATCGTGAGGAAGGCTACACATCAGCTAGTGTGTGAAATGTAAATACAACAACTACTCCATTAAGAAAGTCGTTACATGTTTTTAATTGCACGTAATTTCAGCGACAAGAGCTTAGTTCTTAAATGGGAAGAATGTCATCCACAATAGAACGATATATAAAGACCTTATACTTCAGAACCAGAAACGTTTACATCACAAACCAATTTTACGGGCACTCTGCAGATCTACTTTCCATCGATATTTGACAGATAAATCATTTTCTTACGCACCTGTGCAAATGTAATATGGAAATAAGGTGACTCGATCTAGTGAAGACGTAGCCTTTGAGACGGTTCGCGCGCTCTATAGGCAAACATTTATTACCTCTGTGTTACCAACCAATATCAATAGTTTATTTCTCGAAAACTTTTAGGAATATTGCGAGCTATTTGTGCAGTGTGCAACCGATGCTATTCAAATATTGATATTGAATTGACAGTTGGAGCAGAATTAAAGAAAAATATTTTAAGCAAAGCTCGCTCTGACTTTGGGAGACTTTTACTCAGCAGCAGGGCCGATTTGGATATACACATGTACAAATTTTGCTGTTAGTTCTTAAGGAATTAGGCATCAGTCAGGTAATGCTGCTGATAACACGCATTCCTTCATCAATTTGAAAAGTGATGATTTTCTAAGGGCTGATATTTGGCCCAAAACTGCTTTACCTATGGGCACAGACATGGTTAATCCCAAGAGTGGGAAATGCTTTAAAAACTTTGAAAAAATTTTAATTCTTGATTTGTAGACCAATGGATAAAACTAGTAAGATAAAAAAAAGTTGCATTAATCATGGAACTGCTTAATGGAACTCGTGGGAAACCGTAAATAGTAATAAATATTATTAAATAGTAACCGTAGTTCCATAAAACATTTCATTGATGTAGCTATAGCTAAGCAAAAATATGTTGTGGTGTGATTCTGCTTGCAATGCAGTTTAGCGTAACTCAGGGATTAGCATACAAACGCAGCCATCGCAATCGGCAGCTCCCGGCGTGGATTATCATAATTAATTCTAAGCCCTAATCAACGTACCACAGCGATTCTAATTGTCAAGTATCACGTCTTCATACCTTACGGGGTAGACAGAGCCAAGAGTAGGCCACGTTTAACTGGATAGTGGGCTTATTGGTGAGTTAAACATTTAGATATAGTGACAGGTTGCTAGCCCATCGCCTATGAGAGGAAACCCTACTTTAAAACCCCTCCCCGACTTTTAAAGTCTGTTAGAGAAAAGAAGCAGCTGGCACAGTCAATGCTATTCTTCACTCCAAAGCATGGAAGCAATAAGTTATAGCCATAGAAAAAGTAACGAGAACTTACAGATAACATGTTAACCCTTAAAATTAAACTGTGGAAATGCTCTCAAATATTTGGCCTCTAGAATCCAGCTCGGGTGTATCCTGCCCGAGGGCGAAGAGGGCCCTGAAGATCTCATTAAGAGGGAATTAGATATCGTAATTTGTATGAGATACGTAATTATGTTCGGAAAGTTAGCTGGATTCTCGAAAGTTGCGAACTGGTTGGTTTCAGGGTTACCAGACGACATGAATTATCCTGACATGTCGGCTGATAGGAAAACATGTCCTTATTGCTTCGATTAGATTTGACGTGATGGGAAGCCTCACCTCTCATCTTTGCTTCCAATCTTGCGTGATGGGAAGCAAAGGTGAGATTTGTCAGTGTGCGCAGAGAATCCGGGACAAACGAAGTGGCGGGAAGATTCTGTACCGGAAAAGACCGGGTCTTAAAAACAGACCGGATCTTAAAATGGCGGTAAATCGAAATAACGGTAAGAACCTGACACGGCACTACGTCTGTCCGACTAGAGCCTAAAACCTAACCTATACGCAGCCTGCTACCACTATAGCTTATAAAGGGAGCTATAGGGCCCTATATAATAACCTAACTTAATAACTACAACTGCAAACCACTTACCAAACTAAATCTTCTTTCTCTTCGGATCCAAACTTGAGTGTCTTCGGGAAGGGGGATCCCTAATCACCCTACCTAACCCATGAGATCTCAATTCCCCAGAACAAATAAATAGATTTCTTCCCGAAGTTGGCTCGGCAACAGATAGATGTGAGCGACCAGCCACGCGTCACATCTCACAGGAAAAAGTCACAATAACGGGTTACACAAACACAAACTTAATAGTTATTTAACAAACAGGAAATTCACAAATATAACTCAAACTAATTAACAATCAAAAGACGCGGGACCTCTCCGCGTATTAAATCAAACCGATATAGCACAGGACAATGGCGGCCGTCCGCGACGCCATTTTCACGAGCAGTGTGAGAACCCCGCAAGCCGGGTCCTTGCCATGAGAATCCCGCGGCCGCGTTTTGTTCCAAGCAATTATATTACAAACAGTCAGAAAGTCTTTAATTGTCACAAAAGCTCACGCCCACGACGATATACAATCGCTCAGGCCCCGCTCATGCTGGTGACACTTTTCTTCTTCATCAGTCACACTAGGAGGAAGTAGCCTCATAAACCTGCTTGACCTGACCTTTTTCTCATGCACGCCCATTGCGAGGTTCCCAAAATGTCCAGAAAATTTTATAGTCTGGTATTTTGTCAGGAAGACTCGTTTTCGAATTTGGCAACCCTGGCTTCAGTACGTATCTGTGTGCGGGCGGAGTTGTCGTAAAGTTCCAACGCGTGATCTATGATTCATACGTGTTTCTAAATGAGAATTCGATTTGGCTTCTCAACCTAGAATTATTTTTTTGACAACACTCAACGACCCACACTAAGCATTAAGCTTGTATCGTGGGTCCGATGGAAATAAACTACAGAAACGTGCACAGCACACCTAGGACAGCAGACAAATATGTTTGAAATTCAGTACAACTATTTCCCCGCGCCGGGAACCGAACCCAGGACCTGCAAGACGACGGACAGGCGCGGTGACCGCTACGCCATGGATGTCGTCAATAAATGAATGAAAATTATATACAGAACTGAAACCAAACATTATTTCTGATAGCTTCATAGTTTAACTTCTGGCAGCATACAATCAGAATTAAACTAACCTAAAATATTACGCTATCAGGCGAACCACAGACAATTTCCCCAGACGACTCCACTCTTTCTACAAACGAACTCCCGAGTCTATAAAATTCAGGCGACCGTTCTGATTCCTGGCCAAAAATATAGTATGTTGCTGGCTATTAGATAATGGCTATTAGGAAGTTACTAAATGGGACAGTAGTAGATCCTACTTGATCCTAGTCGCATGGTACCTACATAATTTGTGACTCGATCAATACCAGTATAGCCAACGACAAAGTTTTTTTTACATGTAAAGATTCAAAAATAGCAAATTTAAATCGTCAAAATAGTACAGGTTACACACTTGGTTCTCTTCTCACGAAAAAACTCACAGATAGCAAAAAAGAAATAGCATACATACATAGAATCACGTCTTTATCCCTAACGGGGTAGACAGAGCCAAGAGTCAAAAGAAATAGCAAAGATCAAAAACAAGCAAGACTACCAACACAGATTTTTCACGCATGTATCGCAAAAATGTCTGAAAGTGAGGGATCCAGATTGATCGCTTGAGCCCATTATGTCTGGAATCTACACTGGGTTAACGACAAACAAAGACGTACAAGAAAAGAAGTAGAGTAAGGGACAAAAGGCAATAATCCTAATTCCTAACTATTCCTAACTATTCCTAACTAATATTATAAATGCGAAAGTGAGTTTGTTTATTTGTTAGTTTGTTACCTCTTCACGCTTCATCTACTAAACCAATATTCCTTAAAATTTGCATACACATAGTTAGAAGTACGGAGAAGGATATATGGTACCTTTCATCCAGGGAAAAAGCACTGTTCCCGTGGGAAATACACGCGGGCGAAGCCGCGGGCAAAAGCTAGTAAGTACATAATAAAATAGTAAACTTAATTGCACATTCGTTAAGTAGTTTATTCACTCCTATGTCCTTCTCCGTATTTTTATGTGTATTCAAAATTACAGGAAGATTGGTTCAGTAGATAGATGAAGCGTGAAGAGGTAACAAACATACAAACTCACTTTCGCCTTTATAATATTAGTTAGGATGTCCCAATACTGGGCAAAGGCCTCTCTCTCCTTCCAAGACTCTCGATTCAAGGCTAAAGCACAGCATTAATATAATACTACGTAGCTAAAGTTTACTGCTTTATATTAAATTTTGTATACGTCTGTCTGTATATCCGTATGGATATACAGACAGACGTATACAAAATTTACAACAGACAGACTTTGGTATTTATAATATTAGTATTAATATTATAAATACCAAAGTCTGCCTGTTTGTCGGGTTTCTGTTACGCTTTTACGGCTAAACCACTGGACCGATTTTGATGAAAGGTGATCAATAAAGTGGAAGACCCGGGTTCAAACAAAGGCTACTTTTGTCAAAAAAATCAACCCTCAATAGGCTGAAATGGGCAAAGTTTGTATTGAAAACACACGCGGGGCAATACTAGTTCTAAATATTTGTTGCTATACTTTATACTTCTTCTTAGCATGTCGACTATCAAATTCGTGAATTCGTTCGTATTGCGATTTTTTCCTGGAACATCTTTAAACTCGCATGACTCTTAACAGCGCTAACAATCTGTAGAATGCATGTATTAAAAGCCAATAAAACAAGCGTACAAATATTACTTCCATTTCCCATAGAGAAAGGACCGGCTTACATAACCCTCTTGAAAGAGGCGCGGGGCGAGACGCGCCCCTACAATACGGGGGTATCGAGCGGCGTCCGTCCCACTCTAACACCCACTGTCTCCCTCCCACACCCCTGAACATCACTGTCAGGGCAGCATTTTCATGCGCGCCATTCATTGCCTCTCCGCTTTGTGAAACGGAATAAAAAATGTGTGTGACGCAGCCGTGTATTACATAACAGAACTAAGATCGCGGCCATCTGGGCGACAGTTATTACAAAGTATGCTAAATGTGTCAGGTTGTAGGAAATAATACCTAATGCCTATCTACTTATGAACCCTACTTATTTATACTAGGAACACAGAATACATAATAGTATAACTAGGAATAAAGCAAAATCAGAATACAGAACATTTGTTCCTGGTTCAATTAGTTATTCAAAGATAAAGTTAATCCACTGAAGTAATTAATACCCATGCTGGACTTAATTCTGTACTACTGTTGCCGATAGGATAGTCGATTTGGCTTCACATGTATGTGCTGGCCTGTGTGCTTATAAGTACTGGGGTAATCAACTCAGTGATTGAAACCAGGGCGATTTGCTTGTAAATAAATCGATATACCTAATGACATTCCCACACGAACCAGAGGAGGCCTTTGTCCAGCAGTGGGACACTAAAGGGTAATAAAAAATTTGAAACATGAAAGTTTGTGAGAATCAATGTTATTAGGGTTCCATACCTCATAATGCAAAAACGGAACCCTTATAAGATCACCCTCGGTGCGCGAGTGTGAGTGAGACTCTAACTTGGCCGATATTTTTTTTTTTTAGAAATATGTTAAATTTTCATGCAAAAACTGATAGACAGATTTTGATGTGGTATAAGGGTGGAAATAAACCTGGAATAACACGTAGGGTGGTTTAAGAGGAATTAAAAGCTTAACAAGCTTTTTAATGTGAACAATAGACTGAGTTGTAGCAAAATTTCACATTTTCATTTTTCCATTCCTCCTAAATAATTAGCTGGCAGAGAATGCTTTTGAAATTAAGTTGGCCAGAACAATAAAGTTTAATCCTTCAGTCACAGGGATTTTTGATAACAATTGTTGAACAATAGACGCAATGCCTAATCTTTGTTGTTGAAGGATCAATAAATAAATTTGATAGAATATGTCGGGGGAGGGGAGGAAGTCTTGTGTCAACCCTATGCGTCAGAGCTATGTGCCTACGTTTAGATCATACTGTTTAGACAGATGGAAACAACTCTTTAACTTCCATTCTGAGTCGAAGGGAATTTGGTATAGGACTATCCAAGACTCTCCCAACCCAGTGCCTTGGTTCGATTGTGCTAGCCTTAATAGGGAGCTTCTAGTTACGGCATTTCGAATAAGGTCAGGTCATGTTCCAGTAAATAAATTTTATTTTCTTGTGAAAAGAGTTCAATCAGACTTGTGTTGATTTTGCAATAGAACTGAAGATTTGCTACACATTTTACTGGAATGTGACCAATATAGGGACTTAAGAACAAAGATATTAAATGGTATTTCTTTGGATAATGGTGGGCTCAACATTATTTTGAGCACACCATTATCACAAGAGGCCAAATTCTTGTACTCCTTCTGGAGAGCTGTAAATGGTCCAAAGATAAGTCAACACGGAAGTTCCCTATGAGGCTGGCATAGACGCATCACGCGACTGAAGGCTCAACAAAAAATAGATTAAAAAAAAAAAAATAGAATATTTTCATGATACAGGCAGCAAAAGAACAATAGTAATAAACCTACAACTAAAACAGGACAACCAATTAAAGATTATCAGAGGACAAAATTTAAGGGAACATAAATGATGAATATGTTACAAAAGACAGCTTAACTACATTAGCAAGGGAAAAACCTTGAAATTTCAGGATTGGTTCATTAGATAAAGGGTAAAGAGGTAATAAACAAACTCACTTCTGCATTTATGATATTAAGTAGTTGGGATAACAAGAACTTCATAAAAAAAAATAGAAACAAAATTCGAAACATAATCAATGATTATTAATAAATGATAAATCTCTTTAATCAGTCCAAAAGGTTAAAAAGATATAAAATGGTCAGTTAAATATGAGACCATGTACAGCCCTGTTTTTTTATTTTATTAACATGCAGGACACGGGTCAAAGTGATAAGCAGAAAAACTGGACTTCTAACAAAATACAGAATAGGATTGGAACCCTTAGAGAGAATAAAAGGTACTTAAATTTTATCACGGCTAATTTTGGAGATTTGGTATATGGTCTCGCACTCGCACCTACTGGTCCCAACTGACAATTGTTGTGTTATTTTCGTGTTGTTTTGTTCTTTTTTTTATATTATGCTGTTTGAAACTGAATGTGTGTTTTGTAGTTGCAAATGAAGACTTTATCTATCTACTTAGTACAGCTACATATATATTTAAAATCCATTTCACTCCTCAGTCCTATCAAAGAAAACACTTAGCGGACACTGATTCTGTTCCATTCCACAGACTAGTAAAAATTAATCATGGTATATGACAGGTCAAATTTAATTTTAAAAACATTATAGTAGGTACCTACCTTTAAAGGTAAAAAGACAAATAAATTTGTTTACAAAATAGATATAGGCTAGGTTTCTACTTCATTGAGCACGCCGATCAATTAAACTGACAAATTTAATTTGAGTTGACGAGTTGCCATTCCCATATACTCATTGTATTTTACCCACTACAGCCATGGTCTGAAATAACTATCGCATGAATGTTAAATGGATCATTATTGATATTAATTTATCAGAAATCCCATTACAGTTTTATTTTAGCACCGCTTTATCAATGAGTATTATTAAATAATCACTTGCCTGTTATTGCAGCCCTGCAGACTGGTGAGGAATTACTGCTTACACACAAACACCCCGAATTAAGTAAATATAGTTAATATTTACTTAAATGAATAGCTAATTGTCTATTAAAATTCAATATTATGATGAATTGACACCGATAAATAATAAACTAACGAGCGAAACCGAATAAAGAAGAACCACTTTTATTTTTCGCATCAGTCCGTTCCTTCCTCTGAAAAAGTCCCCAGATGATGAGACAAACAAATGTCAAAAAACAACAACATATGGCATTGACGTTTGCTATTGTTCTGTGATTCCATAGATAAACTATTGTCTATGTGCACAAAACTGGTGAGCAACTAAGGGCTCTTACACACTGCGACTTTTTGCAGCGCGGTAGTCGCGGCAGAGAAAGTCGCGCGGTCGGTAGCCGCGCAACGCAACGCGACAGTCGCGCTGCAAAAAGTCGCAGTACAGAAATCTATTTCAACTGTGCATGGAAAAAATAAGAACTTCAACATGACTTCAACTGTGCTGCAGTGGAAGTCTCTACAAATATACACTTGATTTTATTGAGATTTCGTTGGTGAAACGCCAATTGCCTTACTTTAGCGCAAAATGCAAGTCGGGATCTTATTTTAACCGATATACAATAGCTCTAGCGATAAACGATAGCAATATTATTTAGAGTGACAAGAAGTGTCATTTGTCCTAATGTTGCCAGTAATTGAAAATTATTTTACTAAACTATGTTCTGAAATCGACGTAACGAAAAATAGAATTTTTGCGTCTTAATTTATATAGCAAAATGTAGTAAGTACCTACTGTCAAATACAATAGTAAAAAGAAAATACGAGAACTTAATGCTCATTCACCTCAGACGAAAGAAAAAGAAAAGATATGCATGATGACATACTTACAAAAAATCGTGCAAATATAAAGCCGGCGCTAACAAAGAATTTGGCACAAAGATGGCCGCCTGCGCGTACTAATAATAGTGACAAAACATGGCGACCGACCGCATAACTACTGTTTGTATATAGATTGTTATGCCGGGTCTATTCTTTTTACACGACTGACCAAAACAGGAGTGTTATGTTTTCAGGGTTCACGTATGTAAGTATGTAAGTTTCTTTATTGCACCATAAGTCCTGAACAGCTAAACATATTTCCTCGCATTTCTCCGAGTGACATAGGCTATGTGAGTTGTCGATGTTTTTATTTTTTAATAATAATTAGCTTGTTTACTTAGTCTATGTCACTCACTCAGATTTAAGACGTTGATATATTAGAATAGAAGTCGTTCTTTTATATCAATGCACCGATTTGTTCGATTTGATTTTAATATCAAACGATGCATTGAAATAATATTTGTTTTTTTATTGATTCTTCATCTCTATGATTTAGGTACATTTAAATCGGACAAAGTACATGCATGCACTTTTGCAGTAAGCATGGTTTCATTAAACAGCGTTCATAAAGAGTCATCAGAGAACACCATTTGCCTACCCTAAGAAAAACTTAAGTTGTTGTAACATAAAACTTTTTTTCGCAGGTAATTTGCAAATTCCATTACTACCTATGTAAAATTTTATTGTACGGACGGAATAATATAAAGCCTATGTCCATAATAAAATACCATCAGTATTTGTGATTTTTTTTAAACTTCTATATAGTATTCACCGTATTATTACCAAGAAAAAGAAACTAAAACTAATACGGCCGTTTTTTTAAATAAATGAGCATAAAAATTAAACCAACACTTTTTAAAACTTTTACTATTCACCGTAAGTATTACCAAGAAAAAGAAACTAAAACTAATACGCCCGTTTTTTTTAAATAAATCAGCATTAAAATTAAACCAACACTCATTATAGCAAAGTTAAATAATATTGTTAGGTAATAATAAAAACAGAGGTACAATATTGCACTCATAAAATCGCTTAGGGTAATTTCCCCATTTCCCCATAATTGGCAAACATTTTTAGAATGGTAACTTTTCTCGTCCCAAACGTGGTTAGAGCTATCTTTAACTAGAATCCAATGTTTACCATAACGAAAACAGTATAACTTGCTAGTCCGGTAAAGTTAAGTTAGCGTACAATATTATTCGGTATGGTTAACTGTGCAACGGCGCGAGCGAACAGATTCTCTCTTGTAATTGGCTGGTCGCAACCCAAACCGCCAGTTGGAAGGAGATAATCGAATGCCGCGCGGGGCGATTTAAGGAAATACTTACAGTGCTCATCAGTGCTGTCATCTAGTACTAACATCGTAATTTAAAAATTTGTTAAAATTTCATGGAAATGTGCATTAAGATAATGTTATAAGTGTCAAATAATCAAGAAAACAATAAAATGAAATAAAAACTAATCCAAAACACGTGAAAGTATCAAAATACTATGAATTTACTTGTATCGCAATTGTGGTTACAGTTATCGGCGGCTCATATGAGGCCGATAGAATTCGTCGATTATATTGTTAGCTATAACCGTAGATGCCTAAATTGACATTGGACAGACTTACAAATATGGTTATGAATGCTCGATAAAATCTTTGCGGCCTCTATTTTTTATTAAAAACGGTGAAATTGGTGTTTATAGTTTGTTAATATGATATTTTGGTTCATTATTGATGTGATAGTTAAGGATTTTGCATATTATATCGCCTCAAGAAAATTGCCACGAAAAGAAAGTAAGTTATTGCAAGCGATTATCTCAATTTCAAGCGATTATATGATTGATCAGACGTAAAGTTTGAGACTTGCGGTACTGGCTGTGTAACATTGAGTAGAATAGTGAATAGGCCCCTTC
This sequence comes from Ephestia elutella, assembly GCA_018467065.1. Taxonomy (NCBI): domain Eukaryota; kingdom Metazoa; phylum Arthropoda; class Insecta; order Lepidoptera; family Pyralidae; genus Ephestia; species Ephestia elutella. Next base: position 16,696,303 of record CM031566.1, read on the forward strand.
AATAAACTAAATGCTCGACCGGAAATACACAAAATCTGGCAACGAAGTTCCTGTCAATAGACTAGCGCCAAGCACAAGGGAAAAAATTAAAAAAAATTAGAGAGACGCCATTTCGTTGAGTTGCCGTGGTGGTTGGTTTTTGCGTGGGTTTTATTATAAAGTGCTCTATTTGTCAGTAGTAATAGCGATACATTTTTCTGTTGTGTGTTGTTTCCTGTATATTCGTCAAAATAGCGGAAGGTAAGTATTACTACATGTCTTGGAATTTCCCCTGTAAACCTCACGGTTCTACGAACTACTTTTGCTATGAACGCTGCTGACTCATTTCGTCAAATTGTGTATGCGTTTCAGAAACTAAAATGCCGGGCGCCGGTACTTTCAAAATCTTCGTCGGGAATCTTTCCGATAAAACGACGGACGCCGATCTTAGACCGCTGTTCGAAAAATACGGTACCGTCGTAGAATGCGATATCGTCAGAAATTACGGTTTCGTCCACATGGAAAATGAACAAGTCGGTCGCGAAGCCATTCAGAACTTAAACGGAGAGATGGTTCATGGTCAAGCTATTAAAATAGAGGCTGCGAAGAGTCGAAAGGCGCCGTCGACGCCGACCACAAAAATATTCGTCGGTAACCTAACAGACAAGACGCGCGCGCCCGAAGTTCGCGAGCTATTTCAGAAGTTTGGCACGGTCGTCGAATGCGATATCGTTCGTAACTATGGATTCGTGCATTTGGACGCGACGGGCGACGTGAACGAAGCTATCAAAGAGCTGAACGGTATGATGGTCGACGGGCAAGCCATGAAGGTGCAGATCTCGACGAGCCGTGTCCGGCAGCGGCCGGGCATGGGCGACCCCGAGCAGTGCTACCGCTGCGGTCGCGGTGGGCACTGGTCCAAGGAGTGCCCCAAGGCGATGGGCCCGGACCGGAACGGTTTCCGCGATCGAGCTTTCGGCCGCGACCCCTACCCTCCGCCGCCGCCGCCGCCGTTCCTTCGCGATCGCATGATGGGAGGATTTGGGGTAACGCGTCTCAATCTTTTCTATTTCGTTCCGCCGGTTTATCTATGACCGCTGCATCACGTAGGCCGAGCGCGAGGATGTTTCTCCGCACGCGGTACCTATGTATTTAGTCCCGGGCCGTTAACACCACACAGCGGGCTCTGTGATGCAACATTCCTTTGCTTGACTTTTAACTTTTGATACTATACAAAAAACATACACACATGATTGAAATTTTAATGAAATGTAATGTAATATTATTTTCCAGATACATTTTAATATGTTTTATTTAATATCAGGATCCTTATGATGGGTATTACGACCGGGCCCGTTTTGACTCTCCGAGAGAGATGTTCGAGCGTCGCTACCCCGTGGGAGGGTCCCGCGGGCTAGACATGGGCGCGTCGCGCGGCGCCCGCGGGGACTTCGCGTCGCCGCCGCTGCGCCGCGAGCCGATGCCGCCGATGCCCAGCTTGCCCCCGATGCGCAGCAGCATGGGAGGCATGAGGTCGTCTTACGATGCTATGTTCAGCCGCCGCAGCCCCCCGCGCGGACCACAAATGTCCCGCAGGTCAGAATTAGAGTGGCAATATCAAGTATCCAAACAAGGCCCAAGTATTCAATCCTCAGAAGTCATGTAGGTACCAACAATATTTTTATTTCAATAAATATGTAAAAGGTACTGAGATATCTGATGATTGAAAAATGAAGCTTAACAAACGGTTCATGGCCCTTATTACATTGGTACCATAGAGATCTGAATATTAATACTCATACTAATTACATCATTCAATTATATGTAAACAAGATAAGCTCAACTACAAAGGTCCTAAGAATTAACTCTCACTTTCAAATCATTCACTCTGTATGGTCCAAATCACACATTTCTCGTATAATCATTTTTTGTATAGTCAGCAAATCGCCGCGCATAGCATTATTTTACTCGTAAAATTAGACCGCTACAGCACCGCGAACGCGTACTCACAACTTCCATTTTATTGTATATAAAAACCTCATTTCTAACAATATCATCTTTCAATTATCAATAAATTAAAGGTGTCCCCGTACATACTCTGAATTTCTCATAATTCCTTTATCAGCCTTAAATCTTATTTCAGCCTGTCGTTCCTGCTGATATTTTAATTTTTATATACTCAAAAATATTATTTTTCAATTACAGCATGTATGAAGACTTCAGCCGTGACACATTTGATGATAGAAGGTAATTATTTTATTCTCAATCAGATCAACAACAGACAATTAGCATACATACCCTTATATTTAATTTTTAAAGCAGAAATGCCCATTTAGTCTCCCACTACAATCCCTGGTACCCCTGATTATTTACTTTATGGGGTGGCGTCCCCATAAAGTAAATAATCAGGGGTACCAGGGACGCAAGCACCAGATGGGTGATCAGTCCACTTATGCTGGGACCATTTCACCCAATTCCCCGAGACCTGTATAGGGTTTTGAGTTACCTGGTAACTCAGGTTGGTGGCGACCCACTGAATCTACCTGTTACTTTGCAGAATTTTAACAACTGCCCTATTGTAATGTCGCTCAGATCATCCTCAGATAGGGCGTCTGAGCCCAATACTTCTCTCCTTGCAGCGACATATGCAGGACATTCTGCTACTAAGTGAAAGCTGGTTTCCTATTCTTCCAGGCAGCTGGGACAAATGGGATTGTCCATTTGCTTGATCACTGTCAAGTGCCTATTCAGTTGACAGTGTCCTGTGAGGATTCCTATAATGATTCTGTTATTCCTGCTCAATTTGAGTAGGTGTTTTGTTCACTTGTTGTTCTGGTACCCCTGGTTGATCTATCACAAATTTTCAACAGGCATTGTGATGCTAAATCTTCATACCTATTTCGACTTGTCTTACTGATGATGTTCTTTTTTTCAGACCTGGAATGCGAGGACCGTCGCCTTCGCGAAGATACGCGCCGTACTAGCTTACGTAGACATGGAGTCGTGGAGTCAATCTGACGATTGGTCGAATTAGTACCTATTTCTTGACTGTCCGAAAATCAATTTATATTATAGACTATTTTGTTAGTGAAGGAGTGACTGAAATGGCAATTTCTATATAGTTTTAGAGTGATATGTATGAATGTGTAACGAATTTTTCGTGACAGAATGTAAATAAGTGAATAAATCTCATTATAAGTACAAAACTTTTTTTCCGTTTGCCCTATCCTAACTAATATTATAAATGCGAAAGTGAGTTTGTTTGTTACCTCTTCACGCTTCATCTACTGAACCAATCTTCCTGAAATTTTGTATAGGTACACATAGAAGGACATAGGCGAAAAGTAGCCTGTCCCGGGGAAAAGCACTGTTCCCGTGGGAAATTCACGCGGGCAAAAGCTAGTTCCCTATAAATCTACTTTTAATTTATGCTCCATTGCTGTTTTCATCTCAAATAGCTAACTAAAAAATATTGTCTACTACATTTCTCCTGTCAAGCAAACTACCTTGGTAAACTTCTTCATAATAATGAAGCCATGGGAAAATACGAATTTCGTCAGAACGAAACTACTTTGCTGTGAAGAATCCAAGGTAAATTCATGGAAAAAAGTAATCAGAGTTCTGATGAGAGATATCACCGTCCCAGCCGCTAGATGGCGCAGGAAAATAATTTCGAGTAGGTAACCCATAACCGCCTCTATAGTACGGCCGAAACCTAAAGTCCCGTATGACGTTTGTCAGTTTGACAATAATAGTGATGTACCTAAACCATGGAAGTACTTTGTACAAGTACTTATTACTTCCATGACCTAAACAAGAATCGCTACGATTACCCGACTATAGTCACAAAATCGGAATGATCGGAAAAAAATATTTCTCTTGTCCAGCCATAATATTTTCTGCATGGGCAGAGAACTTATATTTGTGATATAATCTGAGCCATCAATAATGGCATGGATATGTTGTCATTACAGGTTACCTGTACCATTTCCAGTTTTTTGAGAACAGTCTTTTTGTAGCTATAGTGGGCAAAAACCTTCCCACTCTCTTTCCATGTGTCCCTATCTCTGGTCTTTTCTATCCACTTTCTGTCGAATGTCATAATTCATCCGACCATCTTGTCTTTGGCCTTCCTCGCTTTCTGTGCCTATCAGCTGGAAGGTGGTAAGAGTAGTAAGCCCATCTTTCGGGACGCATACGGCCCACGTAACCCGCCCAATTCCACTTCAGCCTAGCCGCCTTTTCTCCGACATCGTGGAGTTTTGTGATGGAGCGCAACTTGGTGTTTTTAACTCGGTCAGTTAGTTTCAAACCCAAATGCTGCGCTCCATGGCTCGCTGGCATACCTTTAGCTTGAACCGCTGCTGCTCTTGTGTCAGTGACCATGCTTGAGCGCCATGGGTTAGGATGGGCAAGATGCATTGGTCAATGATTTTTTCTTGAGACACGTTGAAAGATTGCCTTTTTTTAGATTTTGTAAATTTATTCCTCGTAGGTAGGTAAAAAAAACACCCGTGTTACTACTGGTATAGTAACACCGGGAACGAAGGATTTGTTTGTACTAAGCCCCATACACACATACAAATATCTTAAAGATATAAGATATCTTCAGTGACAGGATTGAAAATCCACAGGGTATGGGTTGTTAGAGAAACGGCGAGCGACTATAAGTATGGGCAGAATAAGTTAAAATGGTGATGGTGTTACTGGGTAAATAAAATGTCAATTATACGTCCATTAATATTTTATTCGTAACTTATCAACATGTATTAGATACCTATGCAATGTCACTACCGCTATATTTACAAACACTGTACAGGCGCGACGACAGCGCACTAAATGCCACGCGCCCGTCGGCCTCACATCCACATTTTACATTTTAAAAACATTAGACACACATTACATCCTGATTACATACTTTTCAGGAAACAACAAATTTTGCAAAACCGACGTTACTCTATGCAGTATAAGAATGTAATTTTTTAACACAAATTCTAATTGACTTTAAAGAACTTTGGTGCTAGTGGCAAAAATAAGGCACGCTAATTTGGTACTGACGTGAGACCGAGGGCAACGCAATATAATAACTACACCATGTTAATTAATACTAAACGTGGCGAAGGCTCCATAAGACACAGCTTTTCATACCGTAACATTAATACTCGCACTACCATTTAGTCTTTTCATCAACTTTAAGTACGAACTACAATGGCTTATGTGAATGTGAAATGAACTCTATTGCTACGTGAGAAGGTACAATTTTGAATCTTTTGTACATTATGTATCTTATTGTCAAAATATCACAATTCAACTTGCTACAAATGTCTGTAACAAGTACTACAGTGCGTTGCTAACGCTTAGGGCGCAACCAAGATTCGCGATACGTTTTCGCACAATTCTGTGTTGCTGGAAGTTTTCCGTGATTGACTATGGAGCAAGCATGAAATTGCGACGTAAAACAAGAGTTCAGCAGTGCGTTAGTGGTGTCGTAGTAACTGACGCAGCCCCTTCGTATCGCGAATCTGAGTTTATCTTCATATAGAAACATAACCAGAGTATATTCTAAGCTGCCTCGTCGCGATCACCTAGATTGCTTATCAAAACGGAAGACAATAAATTTTCAATATACAAAAACCCTTCGTATATATTCTACGTAACAATCATAAAATAAAACATATAAAGAACTAAACTCATAGTTTCCGAGAGATTCCGGCAGGGCCGTACGTTTCACAAGTGATCCGAAGCGATAACTAAACAAAATATCGTTTCACTGGTATCCAAATAAACTTAACAATACTGAGATTTAAACAAACGGTGGTCGGTCCGAATCAGAATTCGCATCGATGGGGTCGCTATTGGGGTCACGTAAAAATAAATAGAAATATATATCGAGGAACTCGAACTCAACTCAGTCACAAAAGTCACATATTTACAGGAACAGGAGATATT
>CM031566.1:16702330-16726565 GCA_018467065.1 Ephestia elutella
TCGAAACGAAGCCAATTTGAGCAGAACTGTATTGCATGCAACCCTTAACCCTTTGTAAATAACAAATAAAAGATTTAGGGTGGACTTGCTTTTTTTTTGTTTGGTTCTTTTGTGATAAGAAAAAGTACCGGTGAAAGACTGGTTTCTGAATTAACTATGCTACTGTTTTATATTTTTGCTTGCTTTTTATTGGTTAAGTGGTATTTATTGCATTTTAGTTTTTTGCTTCTGTCCAAATCTACATGAGCACGATCATATGAAATTCTGTACCTGTCTCCGTGCTGTCTCCTGTTGAAAATTAATTCACAATCACGCGCGAGACCGCTCGTAGAACGTCTACGTGTCTACGGCGCTACGGTGCTACGGCGTAGCATCGGACTGAGGCTTTGTTAGTATTGTTACCAAAATAGATTTAACGAGCGTCATCCGGCTTTCCCGAATATAGGACGGTATATATGTCACGTGTTAATGTGTGTCACGTTGCCTAATATTAGCACGGAAATCAAAATCTATCTATATCACACTATTGTGACTTTGTGAGGATGTTTGTTACTCATCATCATCATCATCATAAAATTTAAGAGCAAGGCTCTTGTCGGTGGAGTTCCTTCCATTTTTTTTTTCCATTGCTAACTCTTTCATTTCTTTATACGACACAACGTTCACTTTCTCCTTTATTTGCCGCATGTAACTCTGTCTTGGTCTCCCTGGGCCCCTTCTTCCTTCTATCTTTCCTTCTATGATACATACATACATATTATCACGCCTTTTTTCCGCGGGGGTAGGCATGTTTGATGATGTTTTGTGATGTTTCTTAAAAATGCATCGTGTGCCCTAACAATTTCCCCCTTCTTTGTTACTCAATCACGCAAAATCTACTGGACGGATTTCTATGGTACACGGGTAGAAAAATACCGGAAAAAGCACATAGGGTACTTTTTATCCCGATATTCCCACGCAAGCGAACCCCGGGGCGGGGCTATATAGAGTAATATTATAAAGAGGAATTATTTGTTTGATTGTACTTCGGAACGACTGAACCGATTTTAAAAATTCTTTCACCAATAGAAAGCTACATTATACCTGAGACATAGGCTACAATTTATGTATGTACCTCCCGAACGAAGCCGGGGCGGGGCGCTAGTAGCTATTATGTAGGTATGTAAAATTAAACGCTGACTGATTTGGATATCAACGCAGAGACGATACCCCTTAATGTAGAAACTTGAAATTTTGCAGAAAGATTTAAGCACTTGAAAAAAAACCGGCCAAGTGCAAGTCAAACTCGCGCACCGAGGGTTCTGTACACGCAAAGCATCTCTCATTATAGCTCTAACTAAAAGATCAACTAGTTTTAAAAACAAACTTAACTTTGCAGTTCGATCCCTAAGATTCATACTGAATCCAGCGCAAAAATAAGTTTGTAACAATTTTTTTTAGACTTCCAACAACATATTTACAATTTTCAGATTTATTCCTGTATAAGTACTGTTAATGAAGAGGTAACAAACAAAATTACTTTCGCATTTATAATATTAGTTTGAATTATGATTTATGAGGAAGGCTATGTGCTATACAGACCCCACGTGAGCGAAGCCGCGGTCACAGTAATATTTGTACTTTATACCTTGGGGAAGTGTTGAACTTGCACTGGTTGTTACAAACGCCGCATTGCGTCCAAAGCAGGTTTATACTGCTTGTGTGGTTTGTGTATAGCCAATCGATGGTAATTGAAATGAGGACGATTGATGTAGAACTGTAGTTTACTAGGCAGCCTAGCCTTTGAACACATTACACCCAAACAGCATACAAGGCTCTCAATACCATAATGCTTTTAGGGTATTGCTGGGACTTCGCCGTGCTACATGAGTTTGTATTAGCGTTGCAGGACTATCGATAGTTGACCTTGAAAAATAGTCATACCATCGATAGGCCTATCGATAGTGTGACTATTTTTCAAGGTCACAATAGTATTGACAATACTATCGATAGTCAACACTATTGCTGCAACACTAATGCTGGCTGAAGCTGGATTTACTGTCTGTTAGCTATCATTAAGAAAGCTTACTGCATCCCTGATTCACCGAGTGCGGTGTAGTGCCAACAGTTTGGTTAAAACGTTTGCGGCTAGGTTGGACGTGGACAGTGCTGTTATGCAGCACTGGACTCGCGTCCACATAGATAGTCAAAGAGGTCAAAGACACCAAACCATCAACAAATTTTGATTTACATAGAATACTAATACAGAAGTTGTCTTTGTTACTAACACTTTGGGTGCTGCTTGAAATAAAAGAGTCTTATTTTATTTATTTTTTTAAATATTTCTTTAATGGATTTGTCTTTTTTTTTACAGATATTGAACATAGTACAAGACATCTTTGATTGGTAAGTGTTCATTTTGATATGTATTCTGATATTGAGGCGTACAGTCGACACTATAATTAGGTTGCATAATCTAAAAGGAATTTTGGTTAATCCATCCCTAATGGGGTAACCTTGGTGAAATAGGTAAAAAACGAAATTCACGCGGGCGAAGCCGAGGGCTAAATATGGTTATTATTATAAATCCTCAACCACAGTTGCGATATATTATTTATATCGTTACAGAGTGCCTCCACCCGAATCAAGAAAACTTTTCTATAAACCTGATAAAAACGAACGGACAAAGGATGTAAAGGGTTTCTGAGTTTCACAATAAAAACAAATTTAGTGCCCCCCACGACCTCTCCCCAGTTTCAGACAATGGCCGGCTTTTGTATACCGAGTCACGCGATTATTGCTTTAATTAGAAATGGAACAAGGATCAATATTCGATAAACATTGTGTTGATTTACTTTCGTCCGGGGGGAGCGTCACTCTGAAATTTATTTGTGATGGCCGCCACTCCGACGAGGGGCATTTACAATATAATTCTTAATTTTTTTATACAAAAGATGGGTTTGCTCTTGACCGTAATCTTTCCCGAGGACAGAGATGAGGTCTACGATGTAGCGAGCTTACCCAGAAGCAGCCTATTCACTCTGGTTTTGAAGAGAGTCAGGTTGTATGTGCTCGGAAACACAGACGCAGGCAATCAAATTAATTCTTTAAAACAATAACTGCGTTTCAACCGATGATGGTTACAGGAGAAGAGGAAGGCCAAAGATGATGATGAGATAGTCGGATGATTTAAAGGCATTTGACAAGGATTGGAGGCAAAAGTCCGAGGATAGAGATAAGTGGAAGAAGTTAGGGGAGGTCTTTGCCAAATAGTGGGACCCTAATATAATAGCTAGAGAAAAAATGTGACATACAATTTAAGTATGTTTTTTCTCAAAATTTAAACCTTAAGTAATGAAGGTACCCCTTCCTGTAGGCCCGTACCTCTATTTAATGTATGTAATTCAATCAGGATAATGCCAAAAACATCCCACTGAAGCCCATTACATTTTCATCAACGCGAAAAGGATAGAAATTAATATACAGGGTTATTTGTAATAAACGAAAAACCTTCCTAGGGATGAAAGTACTCATAAATCTGAAAGACTCTGAAATCTCAAAAAAAAAAATCAGCTGTTCCATACATTTTGGGCGAGTAGGTATTGCAAAATGTATGGAACTGATTTTTTTTTTTTAGATTTCAGAGTCGGTCCCATACAAGAAGATGTTTGTATTTATGAGTACTTTCACCCCTAGGAAGGTTTTTCGTTTATTACAAATAACCCTGTATAAAGACGCCCAAAAACAGGTCTATATGATCTTAACTAATGACATTAAAATGTGTGCATCTTTATACGTAGGCCACCAATCAACCATGTATTAGAAAATGGACTACATATGGTATTGATTTAAGGTGTAATTTAGATTGTGGTTTCCATAATGATTGATGACGCAGGTAGGTTTGTATTGTGGGGTCTGTGTTTGTATCTGAATATTCATTGCTGTTTGATGATCGTTGAATAATCAAATTGAACCTATTTGCTGCCTGGTCCCTTCAAAACAAGGGTGGGTAGAAAGTGGTTATATCTGAATGATATACTTATAAACTTTATTTATAACTGTAGCAAACATAATATTTCGATATTTCTAAATTCCTTTTTGATGATGACTGTAACAATATATGTTGTAATTCTTATTAGGTAATTATTGTAACTCTTAATAGCGTGTTATTCGTAGTGTTCAACTTTCGTTTTATATTCTGTTTTTTATTTGTGAGGACCTTTAAGTGGCTCCTTTGCTAGCTATTCTATTTATACATTTAAGACTTAAATTGTAGCTGTTGCTCTTACTATAAAAATAAAATAAAATAAATTAATTAATGAAATCGACTAATATTCTGTGTGATTTGTCCCTATATTTTCTGTGAATTCATATTCTGGACCCAATAGAAAAGTTCCAATATTTTATTACACATATTTACATTGGGACCTCTCGTCCTCGTATGAATATTCATAAAGTGATAAACTCAAATATATTTGCAGAGATAAACCGGATTAGATGATACGTGACGGAAATAAAATATACATGTAACGTCCTGTATACATATTAATGTAGGAAAAAAATCTATTAAAATGTTTAATGCTTACGTATACTGACGGATCTTAGCGTTATGTTATGTTTTTAGAGTTCATGTATGTAATCTAAGCAAGTAAACGTATGTAACTTTCTATTTTGTTTAGATTATAATTTTTAAATGCCTAAATCGACATAGTATACGTAACTTCGATGGCTACTACTATAGTAATGTTACGTGCTACTGGTCCGTGGATTTGGATAAAAACACCTGATGACACTGATGAGACTTTATTCAGTTCACCACACTAAAGTTACAAGGGTTTCCTCACGACGTTGTCCAAATTGTCCAAACACTATGATCAGAGTCCAGTAATTAATCGCCAGAATCGTCACTTAGTATTTCGCACCTGTATCACTTCGATCTTTCTCTTAGCTCGTCTAAAGATGAACTGTCCTAGGCGCTGAACAACCACGCTTATATAGGCAGATAATTTTGCTCTACTAACTTCTCGAACATTCGCGGCCGAACTGTATCGAACGATCGAGTATATCGCTATCCCGCTCTTACACATGGCTGTCCTTGTCCTTTAAGTTGCAAGCGACTATGAACCTTAACCGTAAAGAACGTAAGGCTCATTATTGCTTGCACCGCTGATCATTTCCAGAACCCAAAGAGGGTTCACGAAGCATAAGTCTAGAACATTCTAGTATTTGCGTACTTTTCTAGACTTCGCCGGTGCGTTTTCGTAACAGTAATAAAATTCTCCACACTTTCCCTTCTGCGCCTCTTTTAACACCAGTCGGCTCTTTAGGCTTCCAAGTCTCTTAGAACTTCATCTCTCCAGTGTTTGTATACAACTTTGTATACGTATTTGACAGGTTCAAATACGTATACAAAGTTCATTTTCTCCATTCACATACGTGAACTATGAAATCATAACACACCTATTGTGGACAATCGCGTAAAAAAGTATTATAAATATAACCAGATTTCGCTAATAAGTTAGCACTTTGGATCATAAATAACAAGAAATACTTTCAAAGGTCATTATCAAAAACCCATCTATTATAACAATACTTTTACAATTTTTCCCTTTGAGGTTTGGAAGGGACCATAAAATATAGAGAGCTCAGCTGTCAGCTGCCTTATCGTTAAATATTAAGAAATAAAATATTATTTTTCACACGACTGCGTAAAAAAAAGACTTAGTCGCAAATGGTCACTTTCGCAAAATGTGCGTCCCCTAATCGTAAAATGTCTCTGTCTCATAATGTCCCTTTCGCAAACTGTTATAAAATATTGTATATGTAACTATATGTAACTTTACATACGCAAATGTTGTGTATATAAATTTACCAACAACGAAAAGATGTTTTTTATTTTTATTTTAGGCCTGCTTGTAATATATTTTACTCTATCACACCACCTGTCTCTCATCATCCACCACCTGGCGTTATCTCTGTTTGGTCTAATGGTTGACTGGTAGATAATTAAATTATCGACTTTATTTCAGACTTGCGTCCATATAAAATGTTAGTAACAATTTGATCTTATAAACTAGCGTTAGTAACATGTACACACAAAAACAAAATAAAAGATTACAGTAGCGCCTAAGGATGCAAGCAGTCTATAATATTATGACTGCCATATGGCGTAAGATTTAACATTTGTACATAATTTTGTCAAATTTTGTGCCATAAAGTTTTATAGAAAAGACCAGAGATAGGGACACATGGGAAGAGAAGCTTTTGCCCAGCAGTGGGACATGTTATATAGCTACAAAAAAAGTTTTAAATAAATATTAATACCTTTTTTGTTTTTATACATCTGTACTCTACATATTTTGTGTGAGCCTCCCCAAAGAAATGCAAGCCTTGGGTGTTTTTAGCCGCGGCCTGGGGAGCGTTTCACCGAATTATTTATTGGCGGGCTTTCGAAGAAATAATCTGTCCATTTCCATTTATCGCGCCAGCCGTCGTAATGGCGGATAAATCTTCGCGTTATGAAATTCATGAGTTTCGGCACGGCAAGATTTATGGGTAAGCTGGACTGGACTTATTCTTAATTTTTTTCAGTTTTGTCGGCCTCTAGCGCAGTGGTAAAGACTTTGTCTCTGAATCACGGGGTCCCGGGTTCGGTCCCTGGTCAGGTCAAGATAGAAAATGATCTTTTTCAAATTGACCTGGGTTTTGAATGTTTAGAATTCGGCCAATGAGATGCTATGTCCTTTCTGTGTACGTCAGCTACATTCATGAGAAAGGCTACTAGCTTTTGCCCGCGGCTTTTCCCGCGTGAATTTCTAACGGGAGCAGTGCTTTTTCCGAGATGAAAGGTACCCTATGTCCTTCTCAGTACTTCAAACAATGTATATGCGAAATTTCAGGAAGATTGGTTCAGTATAGTTAAAGCTTGAAGAGGTAACAAACAAACTCACTTTCGCATTTATAATATTAATTAGGAATAGCGATGTGCCGCTGAGAAATTTCCTGATCTCGAAAATTTCTTCCCTTGAAAATTTCCCAAAACTCTCAGAAATTTCTCGGGTTTTTATGAAATTTTTCTGTTCTTGAGAATATTTCCGCGAGATTTCCAAGAAACTTTCCGCTATTTCTTAGAAAATTTCGGAAATGGCACATCACTAGTTAGGAAGTACAGATTCCCGAAATTCCCACGGGAGCGAAGCTGCGGGGCTATGTGAATTCATAATAGCCGTCGTTAAAACTCCAAAGCCGGCCGTAACTCCCTAGCCGTTCTTAGTGACGTCATTAAACATGGAACAAGTAACTTGGTAATAGATATCCAGCTTGTTCGGACTTAGATTTACTGCTAGTTCCAAACTTTCGTTATTCCCAACACCCGACGCCACTGGTACCCGACAGTGAACCTTACACCGCGGTTTAGTAATACTTCTTGAGTTTTTGGACCAAAGGCCTATAAGAAAAATATGATTTCTATTTATTAGTATTACTTATAGTCTCCGGTTTAGCTCGGCCAAAAATGCTTTAGTATATCTGTGTGTTCTCCTCTAGAGGTCACATTTCTCAACTTGAAATTTTGGGAGCAGGTTCGATGAACATGTAAATCGATAGTCGAGCAATTTTTTGGAGATTTTAGAAAATGGCGGAGTTGGCACAAGGAGCCTTTGCGCCTTTGGATTTTATGGCTCTTACGACCATTTTCTGCTCTATAAGCTCACGAGGTCTACAGTTCCCGTCATGTAAAAAGGCCGCTGGAAGACTGAGGAGGGGGTGAAACTTGCGCATGAGTACGACTGACGAAACAATCGCGCGCGCGTTGACGAGACCCGCCCGACCCCCGCTCACCGCATAGACCGATGTATCGCTTACTGCGCAGCTACCGCCAGCGTCCTTTTTACATGATGGGAACTGTACCAGCTCACAGAGCCTTTTTAACTTTAAGTGTAATAATACATCTCTTATTGACGTCAATAACTTGTATCTAAGTTACTACCACATCCAAAGTGCAAGTGAAGACCGGCGCAAGCACAACAGGTAATTAGCACACTAGCGGCGCCTCGTGACACTGCTCCTGTGGGAATTTCTGGATAAGAAATACTCTGTGTAGTAGGTTTTATGGTTCTCGTGTACTAAATAACATCTGTAAAGTAGATTTAGCACGAAAGAGTTATCCACCTTAAGAAGACAAAGCTTAATATTCCACCACTTCCACGGTTATTATAAACTTTTCATTATCCAATCATATCTGAAAATGCTCCCTTCCCTTCGGAGTCCTTAAGCCAAAAACAAAAGGTGAACGACCCCGGATCTTCGCGAGCGCAATAATAATAAACATTTCCTGAACTTAACCTGGCTTTGCTCGATAAAGAGCAAGCCGAGTAAAATTGCACCATATGTCATCATTAATAAAGTGGATATTTCGTTGTACGTAAGAGTGCAGTCTAAAACAACGGTAATTGGAGTTTTCACGCATCGCTGAAGAGGATGCCATGTGGTTCAAAGTGCGATACATACGGTCAAAAGTCAAAGTCTATTATTTTTATTCATATAGGCTTAAAAATAGCACTTATAAATCGTAACATTCTTGTTATTTACTTAGTTGACGTAATAAAATTACTTAAAGCTAAGGTTACCACCGCGCACCGCCTCCAAAGCGCAAGTGGAGAAGAGGCGGCGCAACAAACTCCACTGCTGCATTTTCTCCAAAGATGTCACTTTACAACATATGTCTTACAATTAAATGACTGTGTATGTGGACGAATATACATTGAATATTTATATGAAATGTAAAATTTATAAATTAATTAGGTTGGCTGTTGAGCTGCAGAGAAGGTATATAACGCAAAATAATTATATCAGGTAGAGTTAGTCCAGCAGTTTAAAAAATTAAAAATAAAATCAAAAATTCTTTTTTGAAACTTCGCCTAAAGTCACAGAATAATAATTAATATAAGTACTGCGTACAGAAAGGAAATTCCCTTTCCCTCCCGCAATATAGCACCCCGCACCTCCCGCACTTCTCCCCCGTTCTAGTGTGGATGTGGGACGTTCGACTATGAAAACGCACACATTGACGTGTTACTGACGTGTTCACGGATATACAGTTTCATTTGTAGTAGTAGTAGGTATATTTGACGCGCCGTTTCTATGAAGCGCCCGCCCTGTGCTCAAGTCGTTAACTAAATAGGCAATAGGATCTGAAAAAGCATACCAATAGCACTCTAATACCGCTCTCTTTCTACCTTGTTAACTCATTGTGAAACACTGAAGTGTACAAACGTAAATCTCATATTATTGAATAACTTTTACAAAGATTAAGTCACAATATTATCCATATTAATACTTACCGAATGCCATCTGATTACTGTCATCCAACGTTTGAGAATATTTTTTTATATCATCAATTAACTTGTTGGATACTGTTGCTCGCCGTTTTAGCGTCCTGTGTGTATTCTGTAAGCCAAATTGCAAACGCCCGAGGTCCTGATATACTGCTCCGCGGGGTGAAGTGAAGGGGGGGGTTAATTCTAGTTTATCTGTTTATAGTTGTATTTAAACTTTTGTCTGAAATTGTACTTTACTCACGACATACGTTCGTAAAGCCTGATGTACACGATGTACACGGGTAGAGTAGATATTGGTACAGTCTATACTAATACTCTACTTATACTTTACTGTACTAATACTGTTTACATTTGGTATAGTTAGTACTCTACTGCACCTACATTTAGACTGTATTCAAGACTGGCATTTCCTACTAATCTCTATTTTAATTAACTTAGGCCTGGGGTCTAAAAATACCACTTTAATAAATCAGACGACCCTATACGTAGTTATATAAGGTGCATTATTAAATATTTTGGCAATGGGAAATGGGTCATATTCCGATTTCTGAAAGTGGCCTTATTATACCTTCTGAAAGCTTTATTCAGCCTCAAAGCCGTTCATAATGTTATCAAGTGACGTAATTAAAAGGTCTTGTTAGACTTAGATCCGTATCTCGTAATCTGCTTTGTTTAGGAAAATAACGGTTCGTTTTACAACAAAAGATTGTTATTTTGTTAAAGATAGAATTGTTGTGGTTCTATTTTCGTCGTTGGCATCTTTGTATTTTCCGGAATCTTTGATAAGGTAAAGATAATATTAATCTTTCAAGTGGGATCTTTAGAACAATAAACTTTATCAGAGTTTCCGGAGTTTCCTGACTATCTGAAGATTCCAAAGGCCAAAATAGAAACGTAAATAATTCTATAAAGGATCGTGTTTATCGGGATGATTTAAAATTAAATCTTTAAATCTATATATATGACTGACAGTGATCTATCAACGCACAGCCCAAACCACTGGACGGATCGGGCTGAAATTTGGCATGCAGGTAGATGTTATGACGTAGGCATCCGCTAAGAAAGGATTAACGCGAGCGAAGCCGCGGGCAAAAGTAGTTTGAAATAAAATCAATACAGTTCGTTTCATACTAGTGTTCCATATATGGGAAAATGTTTGAAAAGTGCTTCCATAAAAGTTTTCATTACTCAATTGCATTATCCTATCAAGAACATATTTCAAAATAACATCACCCTCGACGCCAATAAAGTCGATAAAAATAAAATCACCCCAAATATTGTTATGTCGCACGTACGAGTTGGTCCACCGTACCGGCCATAGACTTAGAAGAATAATAGACCCGGCATAACAGTCTATATACAAACAGTAGTTATGCGGCCGGTCGCCATGTTTTGTCACCATTATTAGTATGGGCAGGCCCAGCCGCCATCTTTGTGCCAAATCCTTTGTCGGCGCCGGGTTTAGGTATGCACGATTTTTTGAAGGTCTGAGGTTCCGACCAATAGACGTACAGTCGGGGGCAGGTAAAACTGACACCCTTACTAGTGATGGGTAACCACCCGGGTTATTATTATTATCATTTACTATATGGGGACGCCAGCGCGAGCACAAGACGGGTGATCAGTCCACTTATGCTGGGACCATTTCCCGAGACCCGTATAGGGTTTTGAGTTACCTGGTAACTCAAGTTGGTGGTGACCCACTGAATCTACCTGTTACTTTGCAGAATTTTAACAACTACCCTATTGTAATGTCGCTCAGATCATCCTCGGATAGGGCGTCTGAGCCCAATACTTCTCTCCTTGCAGCGGCATATGCAGGACATTCTGCTACTAAGTAAAACCACCCGGGTTAAAACCCAGTTAACGCCCATTTCAGTCCATACATTGAAGTGGGTGATAACTGGGTTTTAACCCAATCTCGGGTTTTAACCCGGGTGGTTACCCATCTATACCCTTAGCTCACCGAATCCTATCTCAGGATCCGACTGTACAACGCTACACGTTGACACAAGACACAACTACCCAATGTACAGTGCCCGGCACATTTGACCTACGACTTTGAATGCGCATAGTAACAGATTGTAAAGTGTCAATCGAAGTGCGGTAAGAGATGACTATGCGTAGTGTATTTTTTCTTTGGCTATCTGTAACCACGGCAACGCAGGAAATATCTTAGAGGAAATGACTTGAGCAGACGTAACTTAAACCAGAATGACAGTTCATTCTGGTCCAAGTTTCGTGCCGGGATTTGTACGATGTATGTGTGTGTATGCGACTTATGTAACTTATGTATGTGCTGCACGTAAGGGTGATCGCATACGTCGCGTTCCATTAGCCCCGACGCTATCGAGTTTGTAAAATCGAGTTGAGAGCCAACTCGATGCATCGAGGTATCGATATCTCGGTCTGGCACTCGATGTAACGATATTGCCTTTCTTGTAAGTGGTTCTTGCAAAACGTGGAGTAGCCATTCTCAACGAAGGCTTTATTTTACGCTATCAAAATGTCCGTATTTATATATATTACATTATTACCGTACGATAAATTAAACTTAGTCGTATGGTTCCATTTTGCATAAATACGGACTTAACAATTTTACTTTCTTATATTTGATAAATACCTAATATACATATAAAAAAAAACTCCGGTTTGATGTAATTTGGTACACAGGTTTACTGGTAACCTCAATACATTTATAAATTTTGCATTGTATAAAACACATATAATTTGTCAAAAAGTACTCTATATAAAATGGGAACTTTTTCCTGAAATTCTCAAGGCGACGGAGCTCTGAGGCGTCAATTACATTTATATCCCAACATTAACAGTGTTACTAAGAATGACGTTAATTACGTAGACACCGTTAATTAATTAATAAAATATAATACAGCAACTCGTCTTACAATTTCAGTTCTAATTGAAAATTTCAAGATTCGTTGTAATATTTACTGCTGTTGGGAAAATTATTTTGAGTACCCGTCTAGTTTATAACAGGAATTTGCTTTCGCATTTCAGATCCATTCCTTGTCTCTCTAATAAACAGCTATAATTTTATGCTGTGAATTTGTATTTTCCACAGTAGTATTTACTGATTTGAGACCAGATAATGACGATCATAACATTGTGTACATGAGCGAATTATATTTTCCTTGATCCCAATCACAACCCTTTATAGCAACATTAGCTGTTGCCCGCGGCTTCGGCCGCGTAAGTTACGCTTAGATGAAAAATCTTTTTGTGTTCCAAACTGTAGTAACCTAAACTCCAGTTGTCCCGCGGGAATATATTAGGTACTCGTAGTACAGTCGCGCGCGGTGTTAAAATGAATCAAAAGTGATATTTCATTCAATAAACGATCTTCGTCTGCTCGTTATCTATAATTTCCCGTATACCACCACTCCCACCCCGAGTCCCTCTTTGTCCTATCCCGTGTCCTGTCTATTTAGATGTCAGTAGAAAATGCTCATCAGGTTGAACGACTTTTGCTAAGGCCCCATTTCCATTTATTTTATAGAGTAGCTGGTCTCTTGGAGTTCTTCATCAGATGTTCCATAATCTTCAATTTTTATACGTCAGCAGAAAATGCTTATCAGGTTGAACGACTTTTGTTAGGGCGCCCTTTCCATATATGTAATAGTGTAGCTGGTCTCTTGGAATTCTTCATCAGATGATCCTGATCTTCGATTTTCATACGTCAACATAAAATGCTCGTCAGATTGATAAACTTTTGCAAAGGTACTCGTACCATTTCCATATCTCTTATAGTTTAGCTGTTCTGTTAAGAGTGTATCACGTCCGCGCGCCCGACCGAGTTTAGGTATTTGATAGACCTCAGCTGGCTGTGTGCAAGTCACACGCACACATCGACGTGAGATTGCCGCCAACCCGAAGTAATAAGTGACAGGGATCCGACAAAGGATTTGTAGGTACATATATATATATATATATATATATATATATATATATATATATATAAACACTACTTTGGGCCCTTTGTTGATCCAGCAGTGCGCTGAGAACATTATCGACTCCACCTTTAACCCGCAATAACTTGGCTCCTCTTGTTGCTATCTCGCTCGGAATCGAATATATCTCATCTACGGATTGTGACGGACCGATATATTCGTTAATATACCTTTCTACTCCATAAAACATTTTGCTCGAATTTCGAAAAAAATTTGCTCCGTAACGGTCAATTTTCTCAAACTCAAAATCACTTTGTGACTCCAAGATTTTTTAAAACTTGAAATTTATTGGCTCCGATATATATTCCCTGACATATATTTACCAAAATTTCGGAACATTATTAGATCCGTAACGAACGCTTTTTTTTAATTCGTAGGCACATTCTAGCTCCGCGCTTTAATCAGAACTTTGTACTTTGATGACTCCTTTTTATATTCAATGATATATTGAATTAGTATGGGATTGCTCTTGAAATGCCAACATTTGTTAATCCGGCTGATTTTATATTCGTAAAGATGGTAATTTATAAGATCCAGTTCGTACGCTGGGTGAGGGCCGGCTGGTGCGCAGGAGCGGAGAGGGCTGTTTCGTTCCGCGCTACTGTCGGTCGACCGATACAGATCGCTCGGCAGTGTTGCCAACTTAGCAACTTTATAGCTAGATCTAGCAATTTTTTTTTTTATATTGGTCGCAACAATTTCATGAAACTTGTAGCTAAATTTTTTGGGTACTTTTACTAGCAACTTTTCATTTCATTAACTTTTTTTTTAAATACTCAACCAAAGAAAATACTGAACAACCCCAACCATGGACATCTTCCTCTTAAACTAAGATAGATATTTCTAATACCTACTCTCTGTCTTAAAAATATGTTTATTTTTTAACGATACTTACTTATTTTCTTAAAAAAATAAAAATATACCACTACTGTTAGAATTTGTCATTTCATTGTATTCTACATACTGTATCACATAATAATATTACTGTACATATTTATTAATATGATTTAGTGTACCTATGTATATAATAATAGTTTATGTACATTATATTTTTGCACCCTCATAGCATTCTCTGTCTCTGTATGACCAAATGGTATACTATTAGATCAAAGCTGTTAGATAATGCTTTTGGCATGAAGTTCGCCTATTCTTTTACTTTTTTTTTCAAATAAAGATAAAAAAAAACATTTAGCTACTTCTAGTAGTACGGCTCCTTGTCCTAACAAAAATAGATTTTATGGTCCCATCCGGAAAAAAGCACGAAACTTGGCATGAATGTAGCTTTATGGTCTTTAATATTGATATAGAAACACTTCTAGAAATGAATGTTCCCTCCCTTTCCCTCCCTTTTATGTCCCAAATCGTGATTTTTCTCATTTTTTATGAAAACGGTAAGAGCTACACAAAACCTGTCAAAAACCAAGTTGTTCTTCATTAAATTATCTATAATAACACCATTGGATGTATGTTGATGGGACTTATAGTTTACAAAATATGCCCATGTTACTAAAACGTTTTTTTGAAAAATTCAAACTTTTTCTACTATTGCACGGTCATGGTAGAATTTCATATTTAATTTCATGGATAGCTTTCGACTTCTGATATACATTGTAGTGGCCCATATGTTACCATCATCAACAAAGTACCTCTTCCTATTGGGACTACTGCCTATTCTGTTTAAACATTATATCGTGTCTGGTATCGTTTTCGTATAAATCAAGCACCAGGCATTCATTTTTGATAATAACTTGGCAGCATTTCATAGAAAAATATCGATACTTTTCCTAAAAAGTGAACAAAAAATTCTTAATTTAATTGTCTGGTCCCAGCACGTTCAAATGCTTTAAGATATAATAACAAGGGTAAATCTGAGTAAAATAAATTCTGATGGTAAGTACGGATATTCTAGTTTATAAAAATATATATTTTAAATACCATTTTAGTTTAACTTCCATTCGAAAAAAATGTGAAAATATAAAAGCCCGTGCGGCGTTTAAAATTCAAAACGTGCTTCTAGCTAAGTCTATGAGTTTTTCCCAGAAAGTCCTTAGAAACAGTTCCAATTTTAATGATAAGTTTCTTTAAATATTTGTTTTAAACAAGTGAAAACAAATTATTTATTCATTGAAACTGTTTCTAAGGACTTTCTAGGCAAAACCAAATTGACGATATTTAAGTACGTTTTGAATTTTAAGCCGCACAGATTTCAAATTTTTTTTGGAATGTAAGTTCAACTAAAGTGTTATCTAAAATGTAAATTTTGATGAAATAGAATATACATACTTACTATTTTACTCAGATTTAGCCATGTTATAAAATCTTGAAGCGCTTTGAATGTGCTTTGAATAATCAATTAAATTAAGAATTATTTTTTGACTTTTTAGCAAAAATATCGATATTTTTGTATGAAATGATGCCAAGTTATTATCAAAAATGAATTCATGATGCTTGATTTATACGAGAACGATACCAGACACGATATAGTGTTTCAACAGAATAGGCAGGAGTTCTTCGCTTGTAGCGCGCGGGGTGCACTCCTCCCCCTCACCTCAATTAGAAGAGGTACTTTGTTGATGATAGTAACATATGCCAACATGAATTCTGGGACCACTATGATGTACATATTTCTGAAGTCGAAAGCTATCCATGATATTAAATACGAAATTCTACCATGACCGTGCAATAGTAGAAAAAGTTCGAATTTTTCTAAAAATCGTCCTAGGCATATTTTGTAAACTATAAGCTCTATCAACATACAGCCAATGGCCTTATTAAGAGAATATAATGAAAAACATATTGGTCTTTGACAGTTTTTGCGTAGCTTTTACTGTTTTAATAAAAAATGAGAAAAACCACGATTTGAGACATAAAAGGGGGGGAAACATTCATTTCTCAAAGTGTTTCTATATCAATATTAAAATAGATATATGAAAGCTACAATCATGCCAAGTTTCATGCTTTCTTCCAGATGGAACCGTATTTCACGTTAAGGACCTAGAGTCCTTAACGTGAAATACGGTTAGCCTAACCTATAGCAACTTTGTTTGGTAAAAAATATTGGCAATCTAGCAACCTTTTATTAAATGTCTAGGCTACTTTCTCAACTCAATGAGTCATACCAAGATTTGTCACACTGAGACACAACGGGAAAAAAGTATCAGTGTGTAACAGTGTTATATATCGCAACTGATGTTTTTCCAATGTGTGAATTACCGTTGTGTAGCACTGTTACTAAACGAAACTCTGTATTCCATTCGAGTATCAGTACCTAAAACAGCTTTAAAGCATTGTGATAAAATCTGTGGTACCTTATCAGATAAAATTATGATTTTACGTAGAAGATTGCATGATTAATTTCATGTATCCTTTTTTGTTAAATCTAAAATAGTAAAATTATGATTTTAAAAAGAATTACATGAATATAGTCATGTAAATTTCTTCGTAAAATCATAATTTTATCTGATTAGGTATTCATACTCTATAGGAATACAGAGTTCCTTTTAGTAACAGTGCTACACAACGGTAATTCAGAGTGTCGATGAGTAACAGTATGACACGTTAGGAAAACCTCAGTTGCAATGTGTAACACTGTTATACATTGATACATTTTATCCCGTTTTGTCTCAGTGTGACAAATCTTGGTATGACTCATCGGGAACAAACCGCGAAACAAACTACCTACCTACACTGCAGCAGCATTTTCTCCAAAAAAGTACGTCACTTTACAATTTCCATTTACCTACATTAAAGTATATGGACGAATATACATTGTCGTATCAAGAATAATTCTTAAATATCATTAGTAATAATTAAATTAATAAAGTTTATTTTAAATGTTAATGGAGAGCACATTTCATTTCGATAAATTATCATCCATTTCCGAGGCCTGGATACCATGTAGCACAATAGTGCTTGCCAACAAGACAAAACAAATGAGCCTGAAGTTGACGAGTCAAAACTTGCGTGCGCCTAATATTGTGTATTTACTTAGTGAGTAGTCGTCAGAAGCCAATCACAGTTTCCGACAGGAATGATGTGCTTTGATTGGCTCATTTGAATCGGATCAACATGTGGGTGAAAGCGAAAAAGGTGGAATTGTATAAAAATGGCGTAATTATTATTATTAGTCGCCCTGACACTTATGGCTCCGACCGGAGCCAGTGTTGCAAAGGAAAACAGCAATGGAATCAGAAAATCAAGCCGGATCAACAAATGAAAAAGGATCAACAAAGTGCTGCTCGTATGGCACGATTGAGCCACTAAGTGCCCGTGGGGATATCTATATATATATATATATATATATATATATATATATATATATATATATATATATATATATATATATATATATATATATATATATATATATATATCTATATATATATATATATATATATATATTTTCTTGCTTTACGGTAATGAATACTAAAAACAAAATTACGACCATTTTCTTATGTAAAACATACTTGGCGCGACTTGGCAGTAAAATGGACACGAATGCCGCGACAGAAAATAGCATGACCGTCGTGCCAGGATGCTAAGATGTTAAACATCTGCCTGGCATCCCATGAAGGCCAATTTTTCGGGATGAGGTTTACAAAAATAGTATTTTTGGATCCAAGATGGCGGACAACTTTTTTTTAATTTTGCAATATGGGTATTGTTTTATAAGTGTTTTAGTGCGCTGATTACGAAAATAACATTTATTTTGGAATCCAAGATGGCGGACAACTTTTTTTTCACGTTTACAATATGGGTATGGTTATATAGGTTTTAGCGCACCGAAAAACCTATATATCCATAGATATATAGGTTTTTCGGTGCGCTGATGACAAAAATAAAATTTATTTTGAGATCCAAGATGGCGGAAAACTTTTTTTCAAGTTTACAATATGGGTATGGTTATATAGGTATTTCGATGCGCTGATGACAAAAATAACATTTATTTTGAGATCCAAGATGGAGGACAATTTTTTTTTCAATTTTGCAATATGGTTAACATGTTGTAGGTTTTTGGGGACGCTGATGACGAAAATAACATTTATTTTGAGATCCAAGATGGCGGACAACTTTTTTTTTCAATTTTACAATATGGGTATGTTTTTATAGGTTTTTCGGTGCGCTAATGACAAAAATAACATTTATTTTGAGATCCAAGAAGGCCGGCAGTTTTTTTTTTCAAGTTTACAATATGGGTATGGTTATATAGGTTTTTGGGGACGCTGATGACGAAAATAACATTTATTTTGAGATCCAAGATGGAGGACAGTTTTTTATTTTATTTTACAATATGGGTATCGTTTTCTAGGTTTTTGGGGACGCTGATGACGAAAATAACATTTATTTTGAGATCCAAGATGGAGGACAGTTTTTTATTTTATTTTACAATATGGGTATCGTTTTCTAGGTTTTTGGGGACGCTGATGACGAAAATAACATTTATTTTGAGATCCAAGATGGAGGACAGTTTTTTATTTTATTTTACAATATGGGTATCGTTTTATGGGTTTTTGGGGACGCTGATGACCAAAATAACATTTATTTTAAGATCAGCATATTGTAAACTTGAAA
Source organism: Ephestia elutella (assembly GCA_018467065.1). Taxonomy (NCBI): domain Eukaryota; kingdom Metazoa; phylum Arthropoda; class Insecta; order Lepidoptera; family Pyralidae; genus Ephestia; species Ephestia elutella. The sequence continues at coordinate 16,721,187 of CM031566.1, forward strand.
AAATAAACTGCCCGCCATCTTGGATCTCAAAATAAATGTTATTTTGTCATTAGCGCACCGAAAAACCTATAAAAACATACCCATATTGTAAAATTGAAAAAAAAGTTGTCCGCCATCTTGGATCTCAAAATAAATGTTATTTTCGTAATCAGCGCACTGAAAAACTTATGAAACGATATACATATCGCAAAATTAAAAAAAAAAAGTTGTCCGCCATCTTGGATCTTGATTTAGATTTATTTTGATTTTTATGATTTCGATTTATTACGATTTCTATGATTGCGATTTATTACGATTTCTATTTCATCAAAAATTGTCGGCCATCATTCATGAGTATGAAAATGATACCTATATAAATTTTAAAAAGATTAAAAATAATAAATATGTAACTCTGATCTACATTACTCTCTGCTGTCTGTGAATACATGAACACGCGAAAATTAAATGCCTCTTACCGGCAGACTGATTTTTCTTGGGCTTGGAACTCGTATATATTGAGCGATGGCATTGCCATACAAAAAATGTAGTGGGGAATTTCTTAGTGAATTGTTACGATATATAATATTTTTTTCGAGTTATTTTTCAAAAATCTAAAACGAGCAACTTGTAGCTAGTTTAATAAACTCGCGATTTAACATTATGTAGAAATTATAATTTGTGTTTTACATAATGATTTCGTTAAAGCCGTGAACCTTGTTTTTCGTATTTTTCGTGTTTTCTGGAAGGTATTTACGCAAAAATAAAAGGCAAAATATTTTTATCTGTCTCGTATAAGTAGTAGCAGTTATTTGAGAAGCCTATAGTACTATTTTTATTATCAATAATGATCTAGTTTTGGCACCAGGGTCAATTCAGTAACGCCTGTTTTGGCTAAAAACGTGTGATGCAGGCTTAAGGTTCCTCATCAGGTGTTCCAGTTTTCAAAATCAATTATAGCCTATATGTTGCCCAGGCTTAATAGCTATACAACCAATGATATACTATATAAACAAGAGGTATACAACAAAAAAAGTTTCATTCAAATCCGTCCAGTAGTCTTTGCGTGAAACGCAAACGTACATACATACAGATAGACAAAAAATTCCAAAAAATGTTTTTTGCTTTCTATTATTCTTTTTAAGTGTCCCTCTATCCATTTCAGTCAAAAATACTAAATGTACAGACAAAATATTTTTACTGTTTTATTATATGTATAGATTACCCAAATAAAGGCTCACCGAAGTACTTGACAATATTAATATGGGATCGAATATTCGCTCTTTAGTTCTCTGAATCCAAATTAAGACTAGCTAACTATAATAATAAACAATTTTTCTATTATAATACCAAACCAAATGGCCTTGTTTGTCCGTGCATATACGGCTTTACTGATATACAAACGCACGCCTGCCACGGATTGAAATACATAATTACAATGCAAGTGCTCGCGTCTGCAGCTGAATGCAGTCTCAATGCAATGTGCATTTGCAGGCTTAGGCGGACGTGTGTGACGTCACTGCTATTGTGGTGCAAGATATTGAAATGGTTCAGGTATACCTCGACGCAAAAACGAGGTGTGATATAAAAGATAAAGTTATCGAACATGTTGCATTGTTTACATATTTCTATGTGTACTTGGTGTTTCACAACTCAACAAAAACTCAATTTCAAAGGCAAGAATCTCCTAAATACAATACGAATGGTAAACATTATTCAAAGCCACTAAACCTCGACAGCGAGATGGGAATATTCCCAATTTTTCCAGCGTGTAGTTTTAGCGAAGGACCATTTTCCAATCTATCGGGCAAATCGACGCCGCGGGCAGATAGATACACGGCTGTCGTAGGCAAGATAACTTTGACTATTGTAGATATAGTGGTGTATAGAGATTTTCCCGCTTTTTTTCAGAAACCCGATTTTCTCGTTGACTTCCTTTTATCTAACAAATATTATGTTACGGCGAAATGAAAAGATTGGTTATGAAATTTGGGATGCATAGGTGAAGTAAAGATCCGGACGTCGTAGAATATCTCTTATCAAGAACGTTGGCATAATTAATTTTCAGCCAAAATCATAAACCAAATTTACCCTGTATTTTTTTAACGAATCACTAGAAGCAACCTCTTTCACATTTCTGAATGACCCTTATAGAATTTCTGCAACGTGCATTTTCTTTATATTGCCGCCTTTATACCGTAAGCTTGCAACTTTTGCCAGCATGTGGCGAATTTTTCTGGAAGTCAATAAAAAGAACTGCAAAACTTATATCCGACCATACTTTGCAACATATTGATTTTATCAGTTTCGCGATTTTAATGTCGAAAAGTTGGACTTCGTGTCGGCTGCTCTTTACAAAATTGAAAGGCTCTCCTATATGCTTTTTGTGAATAAATGAGTATTGAATGTTGTCAGATGGATAACTATAGGCGATCTTATAAGGGTTCCGTTTTTATGCAAAAAGAAGCAAAAGTCGTTTCCGATAACAATAATGTTATCCCTATATAGGACCAAACATTCATTTCGACAATAGCCCAAGGACATTTATCGGGCGTCGCAAGCCTTTTAAGTGACGCAGTCGATCGGAAAGAAAAATATTTTTAGCTACGAATACCCCTAAGAAAAACATGCCATAAACGAAGAAGTGACGATTATAAATAATTTAACTCTCGGTTGCTATGAGAGTTACTATCTATTTTTACCTCACATATTTTTTTTATTTTTATTTTTTTACAAAATAACAATGCCTGTGTATTTTTTGGAATTATTTAGGACAAGTCATACACTATATCCAGCAGTTGAGTTATGTAGCTGAGAACAAAACTACACATTCATACTATAATGTTAGAAAATATTAATATTTATAAATTTGACATTTAATATATATATTCAATGTATATTCGTCCACCTATACAGTTATTTAATTGTAAGACATATGTTGTAAAGTGACGTCTTTGGAGAAAATGCAGCAGTGGAGTTTGTTGCGCCGCCTCTTCTCCACTTGCGCTTTGGAGGCGGTGGTAAACTTAGCTTTAAGTAATTTTATGACGTCAACTAACTAGAAAACAAGAAAGTGAGGATTTATAAGTGCTATTTTTAAGCCAATATGAATCAAAAATTATTGACTTGACTTTGACTATTAACCCTACTTGGCGGGAGTCGCGTGTCGGCTAAAAAGTCATTGTGAAAAACCAGGCAAGTGCAGAGTTACAAACTCGCGTGGTGATTATCTATCTTACGACCATCCCAGATAAAATATTACAAGGGACACAGTAAGGTTTGCAAAAACTTTTTTTTTATTCCTAATTTGTCACCAAAAAATGACTCTTATTTAAAAAAAAATAATATGTTATTTCACTTTGCACATAGGTATGTGTTTGGGTCATAAGAAAATAAAAAATAGGATTACACTATCCTACCAAATTTCACCTGATTTGGTCCAGTAGAAAACAAATTGGCTGTGACGAACAGTTTACAGACGTAACGAGAGATCCTATAAGGGTTCCGTTTTTTTGTACAGAACCCTAAAAAGCGATCAAAACAAAGCTGTATGAATGATAGTAAAACAGTTTTCTCTTGCAATGCATCAATGTAAGTGATGTCAACGCCCCTCGTAAAAGGTTAGCAGCGAACTTGTGGAAACTAGATCATGAACTATGTTTTTAACCGCCGACGCAATAAATGATGGGTTATGTTTTTAAGTTTGACATGTGTGTATATTTCTATAAAGTATTTTTTTTCTGTGGTATAAAACTTGTGTGTGTGTATTTATGTGGCATTTTATTACAGTTTCTAAACATTTATGATTTGAGTGCGATTTTTATTAATCGTAAGCCTTGAATGGTCACTTTTAGCTTGAAGTTATGTTTCATGTGAAAAATCGGTTCCACCCATTCAGATAATCCATCTTCTATATTATGTTAGGGTTTTTGCTCAGATAAAGTATAATACTGACGTAGCTACATCTACGAGGTTGTTGTAATTTTTTTAGCTTTAGGATTTTCCATAATTATACGAGCATCCTACTATATCCATACTAATATTATAAATGCGAAAGTTTGGATGTGAGTTTGTGAATTTGTGAGTTTGGTGAGGATCAGTACATGTTACTTCAATCACGCAAAAATCTACTGGACGGGATTTCGATGAAATTTAGTGATACGGGTAGAAAAATACCGGGAATAGCACATAGGTACCTTTTATCCCGGAATTCTCACGGCAGCGAAGCCCCGGGGTGCAGCTAGTACTTAACTGGAACAAACTCCCTTTGAGTTTGCAACGCATTTCGTGGTCGTCCTCTTCCTCCCCCGATTTAATTTCCGATTTTCCCGTTGGCGCTGTTTACTCGTCCGCTTCGGGTGACTGGTTTTTTTAACCGGTTTTAACCGCTTCACCATTTGCGAACTCGATAATGTTGTTCCGCGGGGCCAATTCGCTAATTACGACCAACCAAATATTGGCCGGTCCACTGTGGTGCTGCTGTTTTAATATTTTATTTGATTTTACGAGTCTGAGTTATGCTTAATTGATAAGAGTTTTGATGTGAAGCGTTAATTTGGCTAATTTTTTTCAGATGTAAATTCAACCAGCTTAACTTATTACAAAATATTAGTTTTTAAAATAAGAGATTTTTGTTCCATTGCGTTACTATAGTTACATCTTTCAAAACACAAAAACATATTAAAAGTCTTTTCTCCCAGGTGTTCCAATTACAGGTTTGGATAAAATCACTTAAGTAAATTTATTTTATCTTCGGAACTTTGCTTTCCCGAGTATAAATTACGCCTACCTGCAACGGGAATATTTCATAGTTCCCAGCTTTTTCCAGATTTGAATCTAGAATTAATGGTGTTACGTCACTAATGCGAGCTTTCTGAATGGATGGAGCTTTCAAAAGTCGTTCAAGTTGGACAGTTTTTGGACGCTTTCTATTTTTTTTAGATAACGATTTATTTAGTTTCGGTTTTTCAGTAGCAGAAATATCTTTCTATGGATTCTACTATTCAGTGGCAGTGATTTCAGGGGACCAATTCTACTAATTACATAAACGTAGATGCTTCGTATCTCATTCGTTGCTAGCTTGACAAATCAAACATTGCTATTACATAAAGTAAAAAAAAATACAAACTATTTAAGTGTTGCTAGTTGCAACTCTAATTCTTTCTCAAGTAGGATCTCGAACCTGGGACCCGACCGATGTTTTTGTGAATCCACTCGACCGCCCTCTTCATTATAATCCCATTTGATATATCCCTCATATTTACAAATCCAATTTATTATAACGTCCTTCGCTAATACAAACAATATAAGACCCATTTTTATTATCCGTCTAAATTGTCCGTTGGATGTGATTCGCTTCTTGCCCGCGGGCATACGACTCCGATGAATCGCGTTTTCATCTTC
>CM031566.1:16726665-16749271 GCA_018467065.1 Ephestia elutella
GTCTCTTTACCGGTTTATCTATAACTTTTGGCGCATTATTGCCCTCATTATGTATCTTTTTCCTTATAGTTATTGGTTTGCTCTTTGTAACTAATACTAAAACTCGTACTACACACAAAATACACGTTATATATTCGTCCAAATATAAACACACAAACATACACTAAGGAAATATATATAATTATTTTTTACATACAGCCAGCTGTTAGTTGATAAGATGTAAAATGTGTTCAGTCCGTCACATTATTCACATTATTCAATAAATTCTGCGTAAACAGTTTTTCACTCTTACACAAACCTCTCTATAATACGTGTTAACATTCCTAAATATCACTGACATTTATTTCTAGGCATTTATATCTTATGGATAGCTCTAATAATACAATTATGCAAGAAATTGATGATTTTCATACTGCTCAATCAACAATTTCGTCTATTGAAGATTTACATTAAGCAACCTTGTACACTCTGTTAAAAAATCTGATTTCACCGTGGTAAGCCAAAATCATCAGAAGTATATATAAAAACTTTGACGATTTACAAGTGACTTTGATTAATTTTAAGAAAGAGATTGACGTGTTGGTATTAACTGAGTGTGAGACTAGACCTTACGATAAGCCTATACCTAAAATTATAGTAATTATATTTCTTTTAATACTACACCATATCACATCAAATCAGTCATGTGATGGAGTCACAGCATTTATTAAAGATGGAATTAAAATGAATGTTGAGGAAATTAAACTGGTTTCACGCTTCGTGTCTACAAATAACATTCTCTAATTTAACAATTCTTGGGATTTACCGTTCGCCGTCAGAAATCGCAATGCTGAACCATTTATACCAAATTCCTTAAGTGCTCTTCTTAATAAATTAAATTCCTATTGCAAAAATATTGTTTATTACCGGTGATATTAATATAAATATACCTCAGTAGAGCCTAATGAAAAAGATTACGAAATTAAAAACAGATGTTTGTACTTGAATATGATAGTTTCACATAGGACTACTCACAAACTGGCCATTATTTTCCTACTAGAGAGTCTACTTGCCTGGATCACTTTATTCTTAAAGTAGAAAACAGTAAAAACATTGCTCATATAACTGTATTCGATACAAAGTATCACTGAATCATCGCCTTATATTTCTTAAGCTGTCTAAAGTCACTTGTACATATAATACACCGCAAGAAGTAGAAAAATATAATAAGACTTATGAAAAGGCTTTAATGAGTTTGAAAGACAGTGACTTCATGGATTTAATGAATTATAATAATCCTATCTCTTTTGATTAATGACATTTGATTCAAAAATTTACAATTGTCTGTTGAATCACACTACCATTAAATATTTACAATCCAGAGATCGCATTATAAAGCCGTAGGATTACTCCTGGCATATTACGGTGTATACGAAACAGAAATGCTATGCAAAAGAAAATACGTACAGATCCACTAAATGAAACATTAAAAATCACGTATAGAAGATACAGAAATTTTTTGTATTTTTCAATTTAATAAAGAAATTAAAAGAGAACCAGTATGAAAGAGAATTACTGAATAAAAATAATAAAAATCCAAAATCTTTATGGAAAGCTATAAATAACGTCACATATCGTAATAAGAATAAATCTCAAAACCTAGATTTACTTGACACACATACACAAATCCACAGCAAGCAGTCAGATTACTGCTAATGTAGTTTTTTGCAAATGTGGGAAAGAAACCTAGCTGAAGATATTTTAAAAATGACAAACGATACAGAACACTGATAGCTCTCATTTTGATTCATCTCAACCATCATCTTTTGTTTTAACTGAGACTGACTGTTTGGAGGTCTATTCTATTTTAATGAGTTTGAAAACGGATAGTGCCCCTGGATGGGATAACACCTTCTTCTTAAAATTGGCTCATGAAATCGTAGTCCCAGTTTTTAGTCGATTTGCCAATTTATGCTTCGAACAGGGCGTCTTTCCCGAGGCCCTTAAACGCGCTGTGATCACTCCTGTACATAAGAATGGAGATAGGATGAGACGTAAATAAATTTCAGGCCTATCTCGGTGCCGTCTCCTTTTGCCAAGATACTTGAGAAACTTATGAATGTAAGGCTGCAACTAATATCTACAAAAAAGCTTGAACTAATTTCTAAATCGCTTAATACGGCTTCAGACAGGGAGATCTCTACTGAGGATGCTGTTATAGCGATTTGTCTTCACTTATTAATTTCAAGCAGTTGAGGTTAGCCAAGGTAAAAAATGTGTGACAGCATTCTTAGACCTTACTTAAAAGGCCTTCGATACTGTTTTTATACCCATTCTCAGTGCACAGGCTTGAAGCTATTGGAATTAGAGGACCTCCCCTTGTCGCTACTTTAATGACTTTCTCAGAAATCGTAAACAATGCGTAAAAAATTGGCAATCACACTAGCATGAAGAAGCCCCTGTTACTTACGGTGTACCCCAAAGGCGAGTGATCACTTGGGCCTATATTTGCATAAATACACTTTGCTAACATGAACATTAATAACGGTAAGAAGTTTTTCTCACTACGCTTTGACGACACCGCAATAGTATTCATAGGAGAAACTTTGGGAAAACGTTCGTAAAAGCAGCTGAAGAAGGTTTGACCAAGGTCGCTGGTTGGCTAAGAACGCAACTTACTAACTTTGGAATACCACTCGAAATCGAACTATAACAACTTTTCTAACTATAATAGTTCACAGCCTATAAATTTTGAAATAAAAATACATACATGCAATTCTAATAAAGATGGCTGTGGCTGTGATATAATCAATAAGACTGCCAAGATAAAATATCTAGGTGTCGTTATTGACCAGTCAAGCGTCTCTCACCTGGCACGACCACCTATGACCTTGTTATGAACAGAATCCGCCAAATTGATATGGATCTTCAAATCTTTGAGACATGTCGCTCATACGAAACTATTAAATCAAATTTATTTATCACTTGCCCAATCAATCATAGTATATTTATGTATTCCGGTTTAGGGGTGGAGCTACTAAGACGAAAATGCTGGAGTTAGAAAGGTCTCAAAGAAGCATTACTAAAAGTTATGTGCTTTAAACCGTACACCTTTTCCACTATTTGTTTATACAGGCTGTGATCTGCTCACGGTTCGAGGACTGTATATTTTAAATTGTGTTCTAAAATTTCATAGGAGCTTTCAAGTTTGATCCAAATGAATTACGCATGAAGACAGAGCAACCGTGACTTACAGGTTGACTACCACTACCCGTTGTTAAAACTAAATTTGCTGGACGGCAATATACGCATTCAAATCTGCATTCTTATATTATAGATTAAATAATACCAATTAAATTTTTATTCTCATTACAAAATACATATCTAAAAAAATTATTACTGCATATTTAAAATCCCTAAGTTCCATGATGGAAATTGAAACCTTATGTGAATAGTCCCACTTATTTGATAGCACAGCACACACACGTTATGCTCACACACACACAAACACGCATTCTCTCATTCTACTTACACATACCTGCAAACACTCAAAATAAACAGCAATTAAAATAGGCTAATGCAATAGTTTTTAGTTATATAAAGTGTACCTTAATATGTACAACTACTCTTGTTGTTATTGAAGGAGCGGGATCCTCTCGCTTTGAACACAGGTAATTATTTACTTAAATGGAGATCCCAATCACAAATAAGATAAATGTAAATGGTACAAAAATAAAGAATTTTTAATTTTAATTTTTTTAATTTACGTCGCTGAAGTTAATGCGCGAATCCTAGTTCGATTGTGCTGAGTCATTCAATCAGCGAATCTAGTTACAGGAATCTGACACGATAATTATACTTAGGTCTGACACGTAGCCAGGTCCTAAGTATCCCTAGTCTATACTAATATTATAAATGCGAGAAGTGAGTTAGTTTGTTTTATTCACTCTTCGCGGTTTTTAACTACTCAAATACCAATCTTCCTGAAATTTCCTTACTTTGTTTGGAAGTACGGAAGAAGGACATAGGATACCTTTCATCCATCAAGCACTGTTCCGTGGGAAATTCACACGGGCAGAAAGCTTGAGCGAGTCCTGAAATTACAATAATATTATATAAATTGCGAAAGTGGGTTTGTTTGTTTGATACCTCTTCACGCTTTATCTACCGAACCAATCTTTCTGAAATTTCGCATTCACATAGTTAAAAGTACTGAAGGACATAGGATACCTTTTCCATCCCGGGAAAAAGCACTGTTGCCATGGTAATTTCACATGGGCAAGAAGACTGCCGGGCAAAAACTAGTTATGAATAAATGAGTATTGAGATGTTTGTCAGATGGATGACTGAGGCGATCTTATAAAGGGTTTCCGTTTTTATGCCAAAAAGAAGCAAAAGTCGATTTCCGATAACAATAATATTTATCCCTATATAGGACCAAACATTCATTTCGACAATAGCGAGACATTTATCGGGCGTCGCAAGCCTTTTAAGTGACGCAGTCGATCGGAAAGAAAAATATTTTTACGCTACGAATACCCTAAGAAAAACATGCCTGCATAAACCGAAGAAGTGACGATTATAATAATTTTAACTCTCAGTTGCTATGAGAGTTACTAATTTATTTTTACTTCACATATTTTTTTTATTTTTATTTTTTTACAAAATAACAATTCCTGTGTATTTTTTGGAATTATTTAGGACAAGTCATACACTATATCCAGCAGTTGAGTCATAACTCAACTGCTGGATAGTGTATGTTACTGAAACAAAACTACACATTCATACTATAATGTTAGAAAAATCTTCAACCCTACTTGGCGGGAGTCGCGTGTCGGCTAAAAAGTCATATCATTGTAGAAAAAACTTGGCCAAGTTCGAGTTGAACTCGCGTTGGTTATACGACACTTTAGTAAGGATTTGCAAAACTTTTTTTAAATTTCCTAATTTGTTCCCCAAAAATGATATTTAAACAAAAAGTATTTATTAACTTCGCACATCTGTGATTGGGTCATAGGATTACACTATCTTACCAAATTTCACCTGATTTGGTCCAGTAAAAAGCAAATTGGCTGTGATGAACAGACAGACGAACGAGAGATCCTATAAGGGTTCCGTTTTTTTGTACAGAACCCTAAAAAGCGTCAAAACAAGTTGTATGAAGTAAAACAGTTTTCTCTTGCAATGCATCAATGTAAGTGATGTCAACGCCCTCGTGAAAGGTTAGCAGCGAACTGGTGGAAACTAGATCATGAACTATGTTTTTAACCGCCGACGCAAAATGATGGGTTATGTTTTAAATTTGACACGTGTGTATATTTCTATAAGTAATTTTTTCTGTGTTATAAAACTTGTGCGTGTATTTATGTGGCATTTTATTACAGTTTCTAAACATATATGATTTGAGTGCGATTTTTATTAATCGTAAGCCTTGAATGGTCACTTTTAGCTTAGTTATGTTTCATGAAAATCGGTTCACCCATTCAGCTTTCTTCTATATTATGTTGGGGTTTTTGCTCAGATAAAGTATAATACTGACGTAGCTACATCTACGGGTTGTTGTAATTTTTTTAGCTCTAGTTTTCAATTATACGAGCATCCTACTATATCCATACTAATATTATAAATGCGAAAGTTTGGATGTGAGTTTGTGAATTTGTGAGTTTGTGAGGATGTTTGTTACTCAATCACGCAAAATCTACTGGACGGATTTCGATGAAATTTAGTATACGGGTAGAAAAATACCGGGAATAGCACATAGGGTACTTTTTATCCCGAAATTCTCACGGGAGCGAAGCCCCGGGGTGCAGCTAGTACTTAACTGGAACAAACTCCCTTTGAGTTTGCAACATTTCGTCCTCCTCTCCTCCCCCGATTTAATTTCCGATTTTCCCGTTGGCGCTGTTTACTCGCCGCTTCGGGTGACTGGATTTAACCGGTTATAACCGCTTCACCATTTGCGAACTCGATAATGTTGTTCCGCGGGCCAATTCGCCAATTATGACTAACCAAATATTAGTCGGTCCACTTTGGTGATGCTGTTTTAATATTTTATTTGATTTTACGAATCGGAGTTATGCTTAATTGATAAGAGTTTGATGTGAAGGTTAATTTGGCTAATTTTTCAGGTGTAAATTAACCAGCTTAATTTATTACAAAATATTAGTTTTTAAAATAAGAGATTTTTGTTCCATTGTTACTATAGTTACATCTTCACAACACAAAAACAAATTAAAAGTCTTTTCCCAGGTGTTCCAATTACAGGTTTGATAAAATCACTTAAGTAAATTTATTTTATTCGGAACTTTGCTTTCCCGAGTATAAATTACGCCTACGCAACGGAATATTTCATAGTTCCCAGCTTTTCCAGATTTGAATCTAGAATTAATGGTGTTACGTCACGCGAGCTTTCTGAATGGATGGAGCTTTCAAAAGTTTCAAGTTGGACAGTTGTTGGACGCTTTCTATTTTTTTTATAACGATTTGTTTAGCTTCGGTTTTTTAGTAGAGATATCTTTCTATGGATTCATTTCAGTGGCAGTGATTTCAGGGGACCAATTCTACTAATTACAAACGTAGATGTCGTATCTCAATTCTGTCTCAAGAGCCAAAGAAATTGAAATAAAGTGACAAGATCTCTGTGAGACTTCTATGTTTTATTACGATTTCTTTGGACATCTACGTTTGTAATTTGTAGAATCAAGGGCCAGTAGTCAATTCATATAATCGACAACAAAAATAATATTCTTTTCTCGTAAGAGAATTACCTAAAACTAGGTTTTACTGACTAAATAATTGCTATATCAACGCAGAGACGAAACTGCTGAACGTAGGATACTTGAAATTTTTCAGAGATGTTTTTTATACAGCGTAAGTGAACATTAAGACAGGAACTACCATACTATATATGAGGAAGTATGGTATAAGTTCTAACTGTTACAATTTCTCCTACTTCTTATCTTCCTTCGTGGACTGTTATTTTGGGCTGGTGGACTGTTTTGCTTTGACTTTATTCTTCTTAGCAACGGAAGAGAGAGAAAAAACATTGCTATTACATAAAGTAAAAAAAATACAAACTAATTTAGTGTTGCTAGTTGCAACTCTAACCTACCTAAGTAGGATTCGAACCTGGGACCCAACCAGACGTCTTAACCACTCGACCTATTCGTTATAATCCCTATTACATATATTTACTCACTAGCTTTTGCCCGCGGCTTCGCCGCGTGGATTTCCCCACGGGAACAGTGCTTTTTCCCGGAATAAAAAGTAGCCTATGTGCTATTCCAGGTCATTATCTACCTCTGTACCAAATTCATCGAAATCCGTCCAGTAGATTTTGCGTGATTGAGTAACAAACATCCTCACAAACTCACAAACTCACATCAAACTTTCGCATTTATAATATTAGTATGGATATTTACAATCCAATTTATTATAACGTCCTTCGCTAATACAAACAATATAAGACCCAATTTTATTATCCGTCTAAATTGTCCGTTGGATGTGATTCGCTTTGCCCGCGGGCATACGACTCCGATGAATCGCGTTTTCATCTTCGATCACATCGACAGAATTTCCCGAGTCGGAGATTAGAGGCAGTGGGTCAGGACACCATCGATTTGTTTATCCGGCCATTCACTAAAGTTCGCAAGTAAGCTAGTAGGGTTATTAATGTCTGGCAATCGTCACTAAAACTTACGAATTGTAGTATTGCTTATCTGTGGTACTGTTGCAATTGTACACTCACAGGTTTTCCTCAAGATGTTTTTCTTCACCGGAAGCAAGTGATGGTCTAAACTCACTCTCAAAACTCTCTCACTTTTAAAATTTTTACAGGACGAGATTTCCTACTCAGGTTTGGATATTTCAAAATTCCTTTCCCTACCCTACAAGAACCCTGTGCAAAATTTAAAATTTTCCTCTTTTTCCTGCGAAATAAATGGCAAACCCACCGGTGGTAATTAATATTCATATCAATACAAAGTTAAAGTAATATTTGGGCAGTTTCTATTCTGAAATTTTTATGCTTTGTTTTTGAAGGAAAAAGAGAAAATCAAGCGTTTTTGAATGCAAATCATTATACCATTCTTTCCAACATTGTGCTTACGTAACAAAGAGTCTATTAGAATATTTCATATTTTAATCCCGTCGCTAATTAGACCCAATCAACGGTATTCGTTTCATTCGGCGTGGAAACATGGTCCCTCATTTGTGAGGCGATATGGCTGCTAAATAGCTTTTTGCATAGGGTGGAATAATGAACAATTAACCGACCAAAGTAAAATTTTAAAATTTTATCGAATGTATTTTCTAAACTACATTAGCTTTATTGTTTTATAGCTATAATGCTAACGCATATTTTACTCCGAAAATCGGCTACATGACATGGTGCCCACAGGATAACAGTTTTCGAAATAGCGATTTATACATACATTAAAGTAAATTGCACAAAAGCGCCACAATTGCACAGTGCAGTTCTGCACTGTGGTGACGCAGGTGGATAGGTTGTGGTAGTTTGATAAGAATAAAATCCCAACTGACCACTCAGGTGGTTTAATTGAGTGGTTCATTGGTAACAAACGCCCAGATTTTGCTTGGTTAAGCAAAACCACCACGAGTGGCAATGTTTATACTAGCCCACGAAAATAATGAAACAAACATTATGAACGGGTACTCTGCCCCGCTATCGGCCGTCAAACGTCCTCGCCCCTCGCTCCTGTACAAATTATCATAATGGGCTCAATAAGAACTTTACGAGGGCAGCACGAGTCGGTTTTACTGCCAGCCAAATACGGGCTACAGTCCAGTTATAAGTAGACTCTTTCAAAATGCCCAGATGGAGTCAAATGGGGCGGAAACTGGACCGTTTAACACAGTTCAGTTTTTGCCTGCTGCCAGCTGAAAATCATTACGAATAGCCCTCCGAGGATGCCTGCAATCTTCTACAGCTGTATTCTCTGAATATTCTTAAAATAACCTGGGAAGGCAATGGATTACGGTGAATTTTCAGCTATGTTTTTAAGACAATGTTGAGTTTTAAACTGCGTGTCACGCACAGTTGCCTAAAACTCATTTTAAGCTCATTGTATTATAAAATATGCCACTTGGATTGTATAACGTGACGCATAGTCTACCCTGTGATGTATTAAGACGTGAAAATATGTTTATACCCAATTTTAGCAATTTTTTTAAGCTCAAAATTGGGCCTACGAGTTTTAAAATTGTACTTCTGTATTTAGAACTCCTAAATAAAGTGTTAACGACAGAACTTTACGCTCAATATAAACATTACTATCTTCAGTAAAAGGAACTCTGTATATCTGTATATTTGCATAAACTGAACTTCTCGCAATTATTCCGAGGGGATACGTTCCTGTAGTAAATGTTGATTTGCTGTTTAACTGCTTTTAAAGCAGATTACAATAACGAAATCCATGACGTTGTAGTGAGACCCGTACAATTTTTTTTTACGGAAAAAACAACATTTCTAATATGTTAATTTGTTTGTGATAAATGTCAAAAGTTATTTTTATAACATTGGTTTATATCGATTTAAGTACATATAGTAAGTACATTGATTTACTGTCAGTGTCAAATGTCTAAAGTTTGCTTCAGTTAGAAATAATTACTCTGTACTCTGTCTGTTAGTTGTCTGAAAGTTAGAAGACGTAGTAACTATTTATTTAATCTGTGTCTGTAGTTATAATTTTTATATTTTATCGTATATTTCACTTGTAAAACACCTTTTCTAGAAAACTCTGTATATTTTGACTTTATGAATACCGCCCACCACTTCGCGCCCACGCCGGCGTCGTCCAAAGCCTTTATATCAGCAAAGTTTACCTGCCAAAATATTATGTAACTGTGTGGGTTGTCCTTCTGATGTGTCATCGTTAATGTTTTATTTATATAAATACTGGCAACCCCTAGCGCTCAGGGAATATATAACCTCGAAACTAAAGGCACTTTTCCTTACATTATCCATTACATATATTTATTAGTTGTTTGTATTGTTTCAGATGATTTGTTTTCAATCAAGATTGGATTCACAAAATGAAAAGAAGTAATTTATGGTGAGTAGAGGTATTTTGATTTACAAACGGCTCTACGAATACTATTTTTCATATCAATTAATTTTGATTCATTAAGTTGTTGATTGAGAAACGAAAAGTTTAAAGAATGGTATACATAAGTATATATCATTTCCAAAACGACTTTTGACAAGACAAGACCGTTAACGTTAAACAGTTAGCGTCGGATATCGGTCTTGTCTTGTAACATTGTATTTATTTTAGACACACTCAGATTAGGCTACTGCAAGAAGCTTTTATAAATCCTCCAGTTAAAAATCTTTACTAAATAAAAGAAAAATATCTCCAAAACCAAAAGTACATAGCTTGGATTCTAAAGATAAATCCAATTTTTCCTCTTGAATGGATGTTTAGACGAAAGCTTCCAAAGCTTTTGTCTGTCTCCTACGGCTGTAGTGGTAAATGTTTCTTTAAGAGATCAAATAAAAAATCGGCCAAACGGTCCTTTTCCCTCAAGATCACGAGAAAAAAGGTTTTTTATGAAACTCTTTTTTATAGTAATTTCGATTATGTGATTTTTACTCGCAACAACGGAAATGGTTTACTTTTTACCCACACCATACCGTTTTAGGGAACCATTGTATAAACAATGTCTCTATTTTCAAGCCATAGACGCTGTCTTCTCTTTCAGAAAATATCACAATCAAATTCGTTACACAGGCGAGTGCGATAACTAAAGTTCTATCAAAAATAACACTATGTTACACGATTTTGGTACCCCCAAAGCTACTTGGTTTTTTTGATAGATCTCAAACTCATTATCTAACCTGTTGTTGATATAGATATAGATATAGATATACATATAGATCTATCAAAAAAAAACCTGGTAGCGATCTGGTAAGTAACATCAAAATGTTACATACAATAAAAAAAAATTATTGCAACTTAGTGTAATCACAATAACATGCATTTTCACCGAACGTCTCTGCAGTGGTTCAGTAATGCTATTAATTTTCATATTTTTTCAGTCGACAGTTAAAACCAGATGATTTATCTATCTTTTTTCTGTACACATTTAGCCTCGGGGCGGGCTTGAAATAAATTGAACAACATTTCCATTCAGGATTCTAAATGGAACTCGCAATATCGTGAATGGGAATATTCTGGGAAAACTGGTATGTTTTTATATTTGCAAGTCGAAGCTTTCGGAGTTCGAAGTTCGGTCCCAATTAAAAGTAATGGGCGATGTAAATTGTCTATCAAAGCTATTTGAATTGATTCATGTTATTTAGTTCCTTTGAATCATCGAGATATTATGTATTTCAATGTATATTTTTCTTTCATATTTTCGATAACTGTTAGACGACCTCCGTGGCCTAACGGTTATCACGCCAGACTGCCACACCGGAGGTCCCGGGTTCGATCCCCGGTCAGGTCAAGATGGAAAATGATCTTTTCCAGATTGGCCTGGGTCTTGGATGTTTATCTATATATGTATTTGTCATAAAAATGTAGTATCGTTGAGTTAGCATCCCATAACACAAGTCTCGAACTTACTTTGGGGCTAACTCAATCTGTGTGATTTGTCCGTATATATTTATTTATTTATTTATAACTGTACATCCGACATATGCCTTAGAAAATGTGACACCAATATATGTACATTGTCAATATGAACGCGGAAAATTGAAGCGTGACAATTTTGGATGAATGTTTCAATTCTAATTCAAACTCTACTGCGGGTTTTGCTGAATTTTGTTAATACAGCTGAAATAGTACACAGGCTAATCCCGAAATTCCTGTGTGAGTGAAGCCCCGGGGCGCAGTTAGTATGTATATAACATCTATTTCTCACATGAGTTTTGATCACATTGTCAACCTGTACGTATATAAAGAAACATTAACATTTGTGTACCTATCAACAAACATAGGAAAGTAGGAAAACCCTATGTTTTCTGAAACTGGGTTAACTGTCAAGCTCACGGACCTACATAAGCTGTTGACAGTAGAAATTAATGCAATCCAACAAAATTCCGGGCAGCCTCATGATTGAGAAGGCAGATAAATAAATTGGAGCTCAGTGGACGCAGAGTAATAGCACGGTCGGTTCGGCGGACGGCGCTCGTTTTTCAACGAGTTTGGCTAAAGCCTGAAATGTTCTTGATCAGTTTGCTCTTCGTTCGGCCCACTGATTTTCGTCTCATGTAAAAATTACATGCTTTCGTCCCAATCGTATGCTTCCTTGGTCCTAAATTTGGGACGAACGAAACACACATTTGGGCTATAAGCTTATATTTTTTATGCGAGATTAAAAGCTGTGAAAGCACGTGCTCGTGGCTATTTGGTTTGTCGAGTCGAGGGATTTACAATAAAAAATTTGGTTTTTGTATTACTAAATCAGTATGCTCCATTTGACACTAGAAGTCTGTAAAGCGATGGAATTCTCTCGTTGACTAAAACGCCACAGATTTGTGTTTGTCTGGCCTAAGTGGTCGCCGGCCCGCTCTATCGACCCACGAATTAGCATTCACAGCTCTGACTAACAGACAGACCTATACACAACCTCTATATATAGCTCTCTATTGATAGACAAAGGTCTAGTCTTTCCGCCCCGCGTTTGGGCAGATAGATTGTGAAAATGTTATACTTCAGGGCAGTCATGTAAAAATATATCAATGACACACTTCTGTGGCATCCCTAGTGTTGCAGTTGTCCATGGGCAGCGGTGATCACTTACCACCAGGGGACCCGCTTGCTCGTTTGCCGCCCTATGTTATAAAAAAAGAAGAGTCGTTTCAACTCTGTAGGCGCAAAACTTCGCGACAATAAAACTTTATGTTTTACAGCTCGGATAAAAATCTGCGAGTTCTGCGACTAATCGCAACTTTTTGCAAGTTCTCACGGAAGCAGTTCCATAGGTTTATACTGCACTATAAAATGGTTTACGGCGGCGTGTCGCGACCATAAAATAAATACTTAACATGCGATTTTTAAATAGGCCAGTTTATAGACTGAATTCTTGTAAAAACACTCCACTTCTGACGAAATTTTCGTCTTGTACTATTATATATAACTGTACAAAGTATGTAATGTTTAGGTGAGTTAATGATGACGGCCGGCGTCACCTAGTAAGGTTCAGGCATGAGATTTTCATTATTTCATTATAATTCCTAAACGCATTGCCAAACATAGATGTGTGAGATATCTTTAGATTATCCCGAATAAAGGCTGTGTTTAGAAATTTGCAGTTGTTTCTATTTCTTAAAATTATTCATTTATTCAACAACTTTATCAAAAGGTCGATGCATGTATAAAGATGCATCAACGGTCTGAAAAAAACCTACTCAAAATACATGTAGCCGTAGTATGTACAATTGTACGTTACACACTAAATCTAATATTAGTGCAAATAAATTAACACCATATGCGAAGCAGTGTTGCCAACTGCCAGCTGTCTGCTTTGAGATTTATACAGAGAACGGATTGCTATCTTGGTATTACCTAGCGTTGGCATCTCAAGTGACAAGTCTAAATTGCCTCCATAATCTGTTGTAGTGTTGCCATACGCTAGCGTCGTAGCCGTAGCAAACTCGTAGCTCGTAGGCAGGTTGATATGTACGCTAGTGTCGTAGCTGAACTCGTAGCTCGTAGGCAGCGTAGCACTGGCTACGAGCTTTACGAGGCTACAATAATAAATTGTATATTTATATACTAGCGATCCTTTTTTAGGCTTCCGTACCTCAAAAGGCAAAAACGGAACCCTTATAAGATCACTTTGTTGTCCGTCTGTCTGTCTAACTTTTTTTGTCGGGAACGCTTAAATCTTTCAAGTTGAAATTAAGATCGAATGCTCGGATCCACGGCCTCTTTCAGCAAAAAAAATAATCAAAATTTTACGTCAATCAAACCCATCAGGAGATATTCCCGTAAATGTTGCGAATTTTTGCATATTTTGCGATTTCACACAGCAATCCAACCTGCTGTTGTGGTGTTTTTGAAACTACTTGGTTTTTTAGTTAGAGCTATAATGTGAGATGCTTTTTGTGTACGGAACCCTCGGTGCGCGAGTTTGACTCGCACTTGGCGGGTTTTTTTTTAAGTAATAAACATCCAACATTCACTTTTATGAAAAAGTATGATATAGATGATTTATACACGTCGTCGGAGGTCTCTTTTAAATAAATTACTTGTTACTTATTTCAAGTGCCCCCGGCACAAAATAATGGCGTGATTTTTTTTAAAGCGTCCATAAAAATTCCGTCCGTCTAAAAGCCGTCAAAAAAATTGGAAATGTGTCGCTTTTCCGTGAAATCAAAGGGCGATATTGTCGAAAATAACAAATGTCGGAACCCCAATTTTGTATTCCGGCCGGTGCCCGCCTGACGGCCGGCCTCTTTTGTGATTGGTTTATGACCGTGGATTTGCTCGGATAAAATATTGAATGCGCGATTTATGTTTGATGGTTGTGCTTTTGTTCTGCGCTATACCACAGATTACTAAAAATGGTTATACCTTTCGTAATAAACATGTAGAGAATAATGCGTGGGAGGAACGAAATATTTAATTTACTTCACTTTTCAGCCAAACAATCATAATCAAAAGTTCATTATAATATGCTTTATACATAGGTTGCAGGGGCTCACCAATTAAGTTTAATAAAAAAAAACCGGCCAAGTGCGTGTCGGACCACGCATAAAGTAGGGTTCCGTAGTCATTTTTGGCACCGCGCTGTTTTGCATTTCTTGCGTTCTTTTGGAAAAAAGTATATATTTTTATTTTATTTATAATTTCAAAAGTATTCATCACAGGATGCCCGAAACAATTTTAAATAAGAGTTTCCGCGCCTGTTTCTTTACGTGAGTGATTTGAAGTTAATAGGTCCAAGACTTTAGAAATTACAGGGGGGGGGACACCGTGTAAACGACTTTGGCGGCCTATATCTCGCAAATGGTAAAGCTGATAAAAAAGTGTTGTATGGAAACCCTACCTTATTTTCATAGTCCTTTTCAACGATACCCCACACAAGGGGGTGCACTCAAAAAAATAATTCACCCCCCCCCCTTCTTAAAAAGGGGTAATTTTATTTTTTTGTATTTTTAAAAATGAGATCTATATGTGAAGTATCCTCGAACCAAGTTACATGCAAATCAGTCCATAAACGTAGAAGATATTCTGCTGTGACAGACTAGGACGGACGGACTGAACGATCTTATAAGGGTTCCTTGTCGGACTACGAAACCCTAAAAACCTGTGTTTGCCGCGTCGCAGTTTTGAAACAATGACATTGCATTCTTTTTTTTCTAGCTACTTATGTCCAACTGCTGAAAAAAGCCTCCCCTAATTCTCTCCACTCATCTCTGTCCTTCGTCTTTTCCTTCCAGTTCCTATTGAATTCCTTTAAATCATCAGACCATCTCGTTTTTGGTCTCCCTCTCTTCTTAATTGCATTGTTGAAAATAAAAACTAAACGCATAACACAAAGTATAAATTATTAGGCTTAGTTATGTATATTCCCCATGTCAAGGTAGATAGATAGATAGATCAACACTTTATTGCACCATTTACAGAAAATCCTAACTAATATTATAAATGCGAAAGTGAGTTTGTTTGTTTGTTGGTTTGTTTGTTTGTTACCTATTCACGCTTTATCTACTGAACCAATGTTCCTGAAATTTCGCATACACATAGCTGGAATAGGACATAGGGTACCTTTCATCTCGGGAAAAACCACTGTTCCCGTGGGAAATTTACACGGGCGTAGCCGCGGGCGAAAGCTAGTAAAATATATTTCTTTACAGTACCAAGTTACAGGTTGAGAAAGACACAATGCACAAATAAATATGTAGACATTGACAGTGAGCTTTACAGGGAGATCCAGGCGGCGTTAAAATTACGCTTTTTGACCCTTCTATGCCTTCAGAGGTCTGTGGAAGACACAAAAGTACTCGTAGACGAGCCAGAGGGACCATTCAAATATTTACCCAGAAATGGTGAAAGCGACATAAGCCGATATTGTAAAGTTTGATGGCATTACTGAATTCGGTTTGTCTGCACGACCGCCGCGATTCGATTACCGAATCGAATAACTTCCCAGTTTCGTTTATTGGATGAACGATTGTACTGGTACTTTTTGTGACACCGACATCTTGTTATCTGTTGAAGCAATACATTTTTTTTATCAAAGTTTTATCAGCGTGAGAGGACAAAAATTCTTAAGTCATTTCTTTATCTTACGGGAGCTTCAGCGTGAGAGGACAAAAATTCTTAGTCATTTCTTTATTTAATTTTCTCCGCTTACGCGAGCTTTTACTACCAGTCTACCCGGTGATGTAGAGAAAATCAGGTGTATTAAAATGTATATATGTTACTGTAAAAGCTCGAACTACGGTAAATCCTAAGATTTTCGAGTAAAACCTAAGATTTACCAACTCTCAATGGTAAAAGCCCGAACAATTTTGCGATTCGTACTTTTACCACCATTCACTTGGTAAGTTTTAGGATTTACATTAAAGGCACGGTAAATGACAAATAGATAAGGTTTAGGTTATTTTTTTATGACCGCCCGGAAAGACTTTGAGGGCGGAAAAGAAGGTAAGTTCAGGTTATTTTTTTTATGACCACCCGGAAAGACTTGAGAAAAGAGTTATTCTTTGTTTTATTTCTAAAACCAACATTTACCAGCCGTTAGTAGTAAAACCTAGCATGTACTAAATTCTAATTGTAAAAGCCCGAAAAACTCATCCCATTTTTCATAAATTCTTACATTTACCAACTCATGTCGGTAAATCCTAAGACTTACTCTTAAATCTTAGGATTTATCGTAGTTCGAGCTTTTACAGTAACATATACACTTGTTTCATACTGATTACACATTTTTCACTAGCGACATCTTGAAGGGAATGTATGAATCAAACATTCCTTTCAAGATGTCGTGTGAAATGACAGAAAAAGTTGTATTTTACAATCATCAACCGACTTCCCAAAAAAGGAGGAGGTTATATGTTTCGATGTATGTATGTTTTTTTTTATGTATGTTCGCCGATTTCTCCGCCAATTGTGGACTGATTTCCAAAATTGTTTTTTTATTCGTAATGGTGTATTCCCAAGTTGGTCCCATTTTAACCACGTCAGAATCTGTTCGGTAATTTTAAAGATACCTAACAAAATATAAAAATACCAACATTGCATTATAGAGCAAAAGCCCGCGATATCATGCCCTTCCTTATTTTGTTAAAACTCAAGATTTTCTGTGTATGTCCCCAACATAGAAATAGCGATTAGCGACTATAAAAGTTGGTGCATGATTACTTAGGCAGATTACTTGTAGCAATAACATTTAAAGTGGTAACTCAATTTCCTCAAAGTAAAGTTTTTTAAAGATTTTATTTTCCTAATAATATTAGAAATCACGCCATCCATTACCAAGCAATTGGTGCAGATATAAACTCCTGCTAGATATTGTATTATATTTGTTTTATAAAAGCTTAATTTTTATATTACTTTGGGAGGCCCCAAGGTTGCTTTTTTTACCTATAAAAATCATCCTTACTATTCATATTACCTGCATAAGCAACTAAGATCCAAACTTCATACCTAGTCGCTAATATTTTTACCCGTATATACCACGCAGAGAAACATTCAGCATTTTTAAAATAAGGAAGGTTTGGTCGTCACGGGATCTCGGTCTATTTATGTGCCAAAATAATAGACAATTTGACATGTTCTGACATTTCAAATCAAACTGACATAAAAAGTTTCGAATTCTTAATTCTTTATTTTCGGCTAGTGAAAGAAAAGTTTTTATTAAACTAAAAATGATAAAATAAAACTTTTTTCCAAAAAAATGAACCGACTTCCATCATAAAACTTAAAATCATGAAATAACAATAAAGAAAAATGTATTAGCATTCTACCTACTGAATGAGGTGAAGTCGGTGCCAAATTGAATATTAAATAATCTAAGTTAATATTAGAATCATGTATAATATATAAAATACCTAGCTAAACAATTACATAACACCCTTACTCCTGCACTTGGCACCGACTTCACCTCATTCAGTAGGTAGAATGCTAATACATTTTTCTTTATTGTTATTTCATGATTTTAAGTTTTATGATGGAAGTCGGTTCATTTTTTTTGAAAAAAAGTTTTATAATAAACTTGATTTTTATTTTATGAACTGTGTCTTCACAAATAAATCACTTGAATCAGAAATTATCGAACACCACAATTTTCTTTCGACACTTCCAATTTCTTAAAACATCCCGCCCTGATTACTCTTCGTAAAATCGCGCAATGTTACTGAAAGCTTTTAATAATTTGATGTTTTTGCCGAGCCAGCCGTGTGATGGGATCACCCACCCTTTTTCATAAAGTAACCTTATTTTCAGCTGCCTCCATTGAAAATAAATTTACTTTTAGCGCGCTATATCGTACCCCTATTTTATGAGACAGGATTATGAACAGTTTTTTTTAATTCAATGATTCTTAGATCAATTTTTTATTCTGGTTTAAAAAAAAAATATTGGTAGTAAAATCGACTCGAATGCCATAACGGTAAATGCTACGACGCTGTCGTGCCACGATGCTCAGTCTTACATCTGCCGGGCTTCCTGTGAAGGCCTAAAATATCTTAAAATGATACAAGGTATCATTATAACGTCAATACTGTACAGGATTTCTATCCTTAGTGTTTCCTAGGTATCGAGATATCTACCAACAGTGTTTTCTATCAACAAAGTTTTAGGCAAAACGTGCTTTCTACGAATAGAGGTTTCAGTCAGCTGTGCTTTCTGCATGAGTCATATCGTACAAGCGTGTTTCTGTCTAAGGTTCCACACTCCGTCACAAACTATGCAGCACTTTCCAAAAGGCGTATTAACAAAATTGGTATCTTCACTCTTAGCTAGTTATCTGTGACTGGTGTCAGCTAATGTATATTTCGTGGCAGTGGCTAGGGAAATGAATGCAGAATGCAGTCGAGCTTCGCAGCGTCCTGAATTTTACATCTACTCGCAAACCTGACAGCGAGCCTCGCTTATATGGCCGAGCCGTGTTTCTGAATTACACATCAGATCTTAATTGCTATCAGTTTATACTTAGGCTTGATACTTGTAATATCTATCCTCAAATATTATGAATATTTTGTGCCGTGACAAGTACGTAGGAAATTTGATGAAACAGTGAACGAAATTTGTTCAATGGTTGGTGTAATGAACTAGTAGGCGCTGATTTTGAATATTTATAATTGAATATAACTACACTTTTTACCATATTTATTGGCTCACAATGAATGACAAACATGACAACTAAAAAATATAAAAGCAAATAGATATTTTCTAGATAAAAAGAAAATGACATTTTAAAGGAGTTCGCAACAGTTGGAAATGAGAATTGAAATGAAAAGAAGAAAAATGTGTATGTAGGTAGATAGAGATGGCGATTACGGCAAAACCCCCCATGGATAAAATCCTTGGGGGAGGCCTTTGTCCAGTAGTGGACGTCTTTAGGCTGAGAGAGAGAGAGAGGTAGATAGAGATAGGAGGAGGTAGATACAAAAGTCTGAGACCTTGATGGAATCTATACTTCCATACTAATATTAAATGCGAAAGTCTGTCTGTTACGCTTTCACGGCTAAACTACTGGACCAATTTTGATGAAATTTGATATGGATATAGTTGAAGAGCCTAGGCTACTTTTTTTTCAAAAATCAACCCCCAAGGGGCTGAAATATACAATACTTGTATGAAAAACACAAGATATGCTTTTTGCCGCGGGAGGAGCCGCGGGAAAACAGCTAGTGTCAGATAATTTTGCATGGCTCTGTATGAGCTGCATTAGATTTCCATAAGTTAAAAATATATCACTTAATCGCCCGGACTGCGACGGGAAGCCGACAAACTAACAGAAGCCGGTGAATTTACATTTTCCATGAATAAAATTATAACAATTTATGAAGTTCTGCGATTTTGTCTAGTTTAATTTATTAGAAGCCATTTTCAGACGACCTATGTAATATAATTAGATTAAATGAAATATAATGATTATTAAATAGAACTAACCTCGGTCTATAAACAAAATTATTGAAAGTAATTTTTTAACAGTCGGGTAAAAATGCCATTCGCGGCAAAATACGCAAACGCTAACGACAAAAGACAAACATCAAAATAATTTTATACGATTTTTCTATTTCTAAATATTTACACGTCCTATTCCATAATAATACCGAACCTACGACATCGAGATTACGACTAAAAATATTGAGTAAATATTTCCACAATATTGTCCTATTTTTGTAAGCAATCGGCATGGATATGTACAGTCGACCGCAACTCAAGTTACCCTGCATGATCTCTTATGCCGCGGCCGCAGAGTCGAATTTGCAATGAATTTGAGTAGGTTGATGTGCTGTTGACTGTACGTTGCGTAGTGTCCGATTAAAAAGACATTTCCTTTAGTGTATAGAGAACCGGATATGTTTCAAGGAACCGGGATTTTCGGTACTGGACTTTGCTGGAACCGGGATTCCCGGGATTTTCGGTACTTAAATTTTTTTTTCAACCATAAATGATTTATCTTTAATTATAATTAATGATTTATTAACAATCACCCTTTAGCAATAGTAACACTTAGTATTCATTAATTATCCAGTTAAATCCAGACCATAATTGAAAGTAGTAGGTACTCTTAATTAACTCCGTGAAAACAATAGGAACCCTTAGCTACAATAAAATTACAAAAAAAAATTAAATCAAATAAAATCAACGCCAACAGATTAACATCTAACAATCAAGTAAAATCGAGCGATCATAAATAAACTATTTGGTCTTTTTGAATGCTTTTTTTTCTTTGTAATATATGTCCTCATCAACGCGCCCAAAGTTACATCACCTAAACGCGATCTAATTTTATTACACTGCAGCGCAGGTTAGCCGAAGAAAAAATCCTTTCTGGCTCAACACTGGTGAATGGAACACTCAGAAGATGACCATAAGCTTGTGATATCGCCAATGATCGCCTCCATTCTCGAAAAGAGCCACCTCGATTTTTACATTTGTTTCGAGGTCGTCATTTTGCGTCGATCTAACATCCTTCCGAATCACCACAGAGTTCTGCTCTTGCACCGTTCGCCGTGCATAGCGTCAGTGTTGTCAATTACAATATGTATTTAAACGTATTTGTCCGTATAAACTATGAGGGTATAAATATCAGCTGATTACAAAACCAAACAATGAGTTCTATACGGTTTTTAATGATGTCAATTAATGATTTGAACAATAATATTTAAGTTGACTGACAACTTGGATGTTCTCACATATATCTTTATGAACTTGTGTGTTGCACAGCCAGTTGGCGAACCAAATAAATAAAAAATAAAAAAATCCCGAAAGTACCGAAAATCCCGGTTCTTGTATTTTAATTCCCGGTTCTATTACCGCCACAAAGAACCGGGAAATCCCGGGATTTTCAGCACCGGGATTTCCCGGTTCTATACACTAATTACCTTGACCTTCTCCAACCTTCTCCGACGTAAGCAAGGGGCGTCAAGCCGAAGATTTGGTATGGTATGATGGCTGTTAGACCCCACATTGTCATTTCCATACAATGGGGGCTAACGCGCTTCAATACTCCACCAGATGTCAGCACTTATGAATGAAGTCCAGTCATTTGAATTTGACACATTGACAACTGTTGTCAAATTCAAATGTGTAAATTAAAAACGGTAACCCTCATTAAGTCAAAGCGCGTCGAAACAGAAGCTGCCAAGCAAATATTAGCGTTAAAGCAACGCGATAAGTTTCACTTTCGCATAACGTGTGCTCTACTTCTGTATTACTTATTCTGTAGGCTTCCTGGCAACCCGCCAAATGTTCGCTTTATGCCCGGGGCGTATTCTACAGGGCAATAATTGTGGCATCGTTTGATTATGATCAAGGTTGGTTCATCGCAAGGATAATAGAGTTAATCATACTCGTGAATAAATTGTCTAATAATAATAATAAATAATAATTGATGTCGCAGTTTGTAATACACATAATCTAGAAAATACGAATTCAGAAAAAATCTCTAAGTACATAGACTTGTCAATAGAAATTAAAACCCAATGGCGTGTTAACACTGTCAAAACAATACCAATAGTTATCTCTACAACAGGTGTCATACCTCAATCCCTTCATACATACCTCCAAACACTCGAGATGCACCCGTCTACTTACATCCTTCTCCAGAAAGCTGTTGTGTTAAACACGTGTAGAATAGTAAGAAAATTTTTAGCATCATAACTCTAATAGCCTCTTTGTGTTGGCTTTGGCCCCACAAATGCTTACTTGCCAAATTCTAAATGGATTTGAGAAATATAACGATCGAGATAATAATAAATAATAATAAAATCTTTATTTCGGACTAGTCCTTATTTTGTTAGTATACAATTGTTCTTAATACTAGATACTAGTTAGTAACATTTACATTTAAGTACTATCGGTTTAATTGACCCGATGTACGCCTTTATGCATAAGCGCATCCACCAAGTGCCTTACAAAAGGCCCATCGATTTTACCGGCCAGGGTACTGAGTATCAGGGGGCACGGCAGTGCCG
>CM031566.1:16749371-16774371 GCA_018467065.1 Ephestia elutella
AAATACATGAATAGTTGATACTGATGTCAATGTTAATGAGAGTACTGCACGAGTGTTGAGAATATTGAGATTAAATTTATCGATAACGTTTTACACGATCGCGTGGGCTCGTCCACGATAGCCGCTTCACATGTCACTTCTGTGCTGACACTGAATCTAAACTAAATATGTACACTACACCGAACTTTAAAAATTTGACGTATTTAATTTGTAAATTGGACGGGATTACTTATTTATTTATTTTGTTTTTAACATAATAGGAATTTTCTGAACACACTAGCAGCTTAATAAGCAGATGCGTGTGTCTCTTGAAGTTTGGAGATTTTGTCTAATCTGTTCTTAAAGCTGTTGACAGAAAGTGCAGTGACGAGTGAGTGAGTGGGCTTTATGAACCATTAATTAACCAATAAGGTTTCTCTAAATTGGATAATTAAAATCTCGAATATCAGCATCTCAATAAATAAAGGGGTTGTTGCACAAAATGTATGGGGAGTCGGCTATATCATAAGCACCTGTCTGAACTTTTCATTTTTGGGTCAGTATCAATGCCTTATAAGTCTCATCATCTCATCTCTCAACCTAAAGACGTCCACTGCTGGACAAAGGCCTCCCCCAAGGATTTTATCCATGGGGGGTTTTGCCGTAATCGCCACGCTTGGCAGGCGGGTTGGCGATCGCAGTGTGATGGCATAGTACGCGGAAAGATGCTGCTGCCCATCCTCCGGTGTTTTAAATCCCTTAGTCGCCTCTTACGACACCCACGGGAAGAGATGGGTTGGTGCTATTCTAGGGCCACACCACAGGCCACGCCTTATAAGTAAATCCGATAAATTCGTAGCTTTTCTATGGTACATTTAGTCAACAAAATCGTAATGAAGGTTAGGCGAGTTCCGCCAAAATGGCCGCCATCCATTATGATTTGACGTTGACGCGCTTCATTTGACAGTTCCGATTTCCGGTACGTTCAAAAATGTACTTTTATTACATACGTGCCCGCGGGAAAGAATTATTTATTTTATATATTATTCATCTATTTATGTGAAATACACATATGTTTTTGTGATATTGCATGTAACATGTGTTTGGAACATTTACTTTAATTAATTGTCTAAAATATAATGAAAATATCCAGCATGTATCTGATTTTCTGTATCATAATTTCTGAACATACGCACGGGCGCCATGTCAGTATCGCCATTATACGATATTAAGCGCTATTAAATGTATTTTTGTACCATAACAAGATAACGAAAAAACAAATATATGATGGTCTTAATCGGTTTTTGATATTATTTCTGATTTTTGGGGAACTGCTCATGATATAGCCTGCTATACAACATGCCCTTTGTGTCGATTTTGCTGCACAACACTTAAGATCTATTGAATGACTTGTTTTCTAGTTTCATTAGGTTTACAATTCACAGTCACAGTCAGTCTATCTTCTTCTTTACCTTACAGATGTACAAATAGTACTTTTGTTATAAATCTATATTCTCGACCACCGTAATTTGTCATTTGAGTTTCATACCAAACTTTCTCAGTTTCACTCAGTTAAAAATTTCCCACGGCCAAACCTCAACGATAATTTAATAACTTTTTATCATATTGTTATCCCTATTTGTCTGATTTAATACCTAGACGGGAATAAGCTCTAATTTATCATAAATTTCGTTCTAAAACGATTCCAACGTTGCTCTATTTCCGAAGTCATTTGAATATGTTTTCCTTTCATGATCACATGAATTTACACTGCCTGCATTTATACATTGAGTGCGTGAACGAAGTCACAGGTAACAGTTGTTTTTATCAATATAATATCAAGAAAATCGCCTTGGCACACTTCCAATCGATTCGTTTCCACTATCGAATAATTAAATCTATGTTAATTGCAGATTTCTGATAAAGCTGCAGGGACACTTGGAAATTAGCGCAAATTGAAAGGCCTAAACTTTCCTAAGCCTGAGTTATGCTCGACTTATTGTCCTGTCGATAATACTGATTAGGGTCAGCAGCTGCATGAGCTTAAAATCGCTATACCATGAAATCATCGATACATTCCAAAATTAGGGATGCACCTGACCTAAATACCTGTCGATGTTGATATGAGATTTGTATTTAGGCATTAATTATTTATTTTTTATTTCATATTATCCAATTCTTATTCTATTTTACAGATTAATTAGTGTGACACACAAAGCAAAAATATGTCTATTGTATTCTCCATTAAAATTTATATTTTCACTTTATCAGCCATCACCTAATAGAAAATAATAATTTAGATCGATTTGATATGCAATAAGGAAATTGTCGTCTTATAAAGCTATTACAAATTACAATTATTGTGATTTATATCTTGAGATTTGTGCGGCGTCTCAAAGCATCGGGGACAGCAGACTGACATTAAGATCATAATCTGATGGGTGTGCGCTAGTGATGTCGCTCGCGTCTCTGCTATCGATAGATATAGTCAAGAAACTGGTTCGTGTGACCTAGATGTTTTATTTGAACGTGCTAATCTCTGGAACTACTAATCGACCGAGCGAGCGCAGCGAGCGAAGCGTCTCAGTTTCCACTAGCCGAAAATTCTTTTGTCTGTCCGGATGTTATCGCCTACAGGTCGCATTTCTGAACCGATTCTCATGAAATTTTGTAAGCAGGTTCGGTAATTTTATAGAATTTTTTAGTCGAGCCAGTTTTTCGAAATTTTAAAAAATGGCCGAAATATATAAAAAAAAACCTCATATCTCAGCTATTTAAAAAATAATTCAAAAATGTCATTAGACATAATTGTTATTTTTATTAAGACGCATTTTTTTTGTTTGAACAACATAGTAAAATTCAATAAAACCGCTATAAATCCTGTTATGTTATAAATTCTCATACGATAGTTCACAAAAAAATCAATAGATGGCGCAGCAAAGCTTTTAATACTCGCAAAATCGCTAATACGTTTACAAGAGTGTCTTGATTTATTTATTAAATAAAATTATGTAAATGGTTCTTAAAAATCATATGGCTTTTTTTTGTCTTGCTTGGCTTTGAATTGTGTGTATTTATTTGGTTAATGGTATTGTATTGTGGATTGCTTTGCATGGTAGAATTATCTTGAACACTTGAAATAAATCTGATATCAAAAAACTTTATTGTATGATTAGAATCCTATTATATAAAAAAGTAATATATATATTACCTACATACCTACTAATCAGAGAGATTAGATTTCAAATTGAACTTTCTTTTTTGAACTTAAATTTTGTTGCGCAAATAACATATACATACAATACATATAACCAATAGGTACCATGCATTTCTGACGACTGACGACCTCCGTGGCCTAATGGGTTCGATCCCCGGTCGGGTCAAGATGGAAAATAATCTTTTTCAGATTGACGTGGGTTTTGGATATTTATCTATATGTATTTGTTATAAAATATAGTATTGTTAAATTAGCATCCCGTAAAGTCTTGAACTTACGTTGGGGCTAACTCAATCTGTGTGATTTGTCCGTCTATATTTATTATTATATTATTATTTATATTATTTGAGGCAAAAAAGGCAGGTTTCAGTATTTTTTTTAGTGGTATTGACCAACCAAAGAAACTAAAAAGTTCTCATATTTTACCCATAAGCGGGTAAAATATGAGAACTTTTTAGTTTCTTTCCAGCATTGGTAGGTTGGTTTCAAAACTCTTTTTAGCCAGGGACACGGTAAAATATCGGTTATTTCGTGGAAGGGCTCGCGAGGTCTACTGTTCTGACAGAACCACTAGTTACTTCTGTGTATGATATCTACATTCATGAGGAACCCTAAAGGCTAAAGTACTCTCATATAGAAATAAGATATGGCGAAAAAATTCCATGCGAGCAGGACTTGAACCCGCGACCAGGTCTTTATACGACCTTGCTCTTCCAACTGAGCTATCGCATTTCAATCCTGCACATCGAAAATCTTCACCATATCCAATTTCTATTGAAACGCATTAGGCATGCGTAACCTAACACCAATACCCACTATACGAGTAAGGTATTTGATTTAACCCATATTCGATATATTTTATATTTCTTATTTCTATATGAGAGTACTTTAGTACTAATATTGCATCTGAGATGCTCAAAAATCCAAAAAATAAACCCTAAAGGCTATTCAGAATCCCGAAATTTCCTCGGAAGTGAAGCTCTGTGGCACATTTAGTTCATTTATAAATTTTGTAATTATTGGTATCTGGAATTCTGGACTGTTGATGGTACGTAAATTTTGTAAATGTGATTTGTTTTGTAATTGTTAATGTATAATATTTGTACGCCTGGCTGTAAGGCAGAATAACTGTATTCTCTATGGAGTTATGGAAGAGTATGGAGGAGACCTATGTCCGAAGATGGACAAAACAAAGGCTGCAAGCTGCAACTAGTATTTTCTTTAACTCTGTTACTCAGTAGATTCAGTAAAGATTGAGAAGTAGATAGCATTAATAGTGTTACTATATTCAATATTTGTTGCTGTTGATTGTGCAAGTTATTATACATATTTCAAAGTTTATCGATATGGGATTAATCGATAGTACAACATCTCTAGCATGTTCAACCAGGTAATATGAGAAGCGATATGTTTTGTATGATGCTTGTCTGATTGAGAGATTATTATGGTATTTTGTTACGGATTTAGAATATAAATGAAGAAAATATGACCTTAATATGTTTTGCATGTTAATTATTTTCATATCAATTCATCTAATTAAAAAATATTTAAGTAGTAACTAGGTACCGATTTATGAAAATGTGGAATTTTAATGTTGTGTTTTCGGTATTAGGTTTCTATTTAACATAAATGTTTTAAAGTGTTAGGTACAATATAAATCTTTTTAAATTTCATTTTAGTTTTTTGTGCTAATTAATGACGTCAGACCTTACAGAATTGAACAAAGACAGATCTTTTCGACTTGAGCACCAGTTAAATAAATTTTAAAGCCTAACGAGACGGATTTCTCAAAACTCACAGAAATTCCGAGATAAGAAATTCACCTTGGTAGTGAGCCCGGGTCAGAATCTGTTTTACAATTTCTAAAGCAATGTCAGATTGTGTAAGCACTATTGGACAGTGACATCTAACACGTTCCATCGGCATGGCTTTGCGACCTGTCGCCGACTTTGTATCGTGGACAGGGTTGCCAATTCTCAAACTAGCCTTTAGAAACCAACTTTATAAATTTTTTAAGCACATCTGTATAAAGTATAGCCAACTATCTCTATTCTTTAAATTCGTAGTTTTACCCTGAGGAAGGTTCCCGTCTACTAACATTTATCATAATCTGCATAACCATTCCTGTGTGTAATATCAGACATAAGTTTTATACTGGCGATGTGTACGAAAGTATAATATTTATATATTGTATATATAATATTGTATTGTACACCACGTATTATTGATCGAGCGAACAAAGCGAGCGAGGTCTCCGTTTCAGCTTGGCCAAATTGCTTTGGTATCTGTGTGTTCTCCTCTAGAGGTCGCACTTCTCAGCCGATTCCCGTGAAATTTTGGGAGCAGATTCGTTAAACATACGAAAATCGATAGTTTTGGAAATTCAAAAAAAAGCGGAGTTATCAAGATTTTAATATTTCATGAAAAACATGGTGTGAAACGTTCCTTCGATCTGCAATCTCTATAAGCTCGCGAGGTCTACAGCTCACATAACCACCAGTTAGGTGTATAGATGCACTGTAAAAATAAAGTCTATGCAAAATCTCCAAATGCCAACCCTATTACCAGATCCTGCTCAACACACCTACATTGCTCGGATACCTGGAGTTATTTCGTGAGACATGGCACGACTGAGACGCGTACACCGGCCTCTGCTGTCGAGGCTAAGGGTCATTCATTACATAGCTCTTGGAGAAATCTTGCTATTGCCCGCGGCTTCGCTCGCATTAGTATAATCCTTGAGGATAGATCAGTTTTTCGGGTTAAAAAGTATCGTAGGTTCATGTTTAGTTATCTTGTTACTCATGGCCAGTTGACGCCCATGTTCCTTCAGGAATTTGACCACTATGTTTTATTTCATTGTTCTTTTATATATTTCTGTCACTTCTTGAGAAGTTAACACTGTGGCAGTACATACATGTGAGATGAATGACTTTAATGGTCATCAATATATTTAATCAGTAGTATGTGCTACTTACCAAATGAGCAGTGTTTAACTTAAACCACCATGTACACGTAAAGTGGACGTTAAAAGCACCCCGCGACTAATAATTTTACAAACTTGTCATTTCTCATCCGTTCCCACAGAAAGGTTTCCTCTGACGTCAGGGTGTCGTGACCATCTCACGAAATTACACGTATCAAGTGCCGACCGTTTGTTGTACAAACAACAGCAGAGCAACCTAACCGATTTCATTGCAAATTTGTCTTTATTACCGCCGGGAAGAGTTCCACGCAGGCTATAACTTGAAATGGTGACTGTACAATTTTCTGGCCATATTCGCGCTTTTCAGATCATTACGATAACACGACGCGGTGGTTGGCAACGAGAATTTTATTAAGGTGGTTAAAATATAAAATCACGCTTTTGCGTTGATATGACCGCAAATTGTAACTTTAAAAGTTCAGTTAACTTGTGAGAGAAATGCATTGTAAAATCCTCATCCAAAAAATAAGGATCTGTTTCTTGGAAGATTGGCGACTCTACATTTTTTAAAAGTAAATCTATGGGTTTACTTTTTAAAAAGGTGCATATTAATACTAGAAAACTTAGAGGCGTGCTTCTTTTTAAGAAATAGCGTAGAAATAATCTAAAGTACTCTCATATAGACTATAGTTCTCTATAATTGCATCTGTGATGCCCAAAAATCCAAAAATAAATAGCGATCTAAATTCTCAAACATTTCTCCATTATAGTTTTTGAAATAAAAGTTGTATAGTTTCATAGAACTATACAACTTTTATTCATATAATCATCAATAGAACTTACGTAAAGTGTATTTGTGTATCTTTTGTTTAATCTACACCGGCTATCTAATTACATATTGTTTCAGTCTTTAACACTTTAAAATCATATGCTAGGCTTAATAGGGTATTACACCATTTTTAGGGTTCCGAAGTAAACAAGGAACCCTTATAGTTTCGTCATGTCTGTCCGTCCGTCCGTCCGTCCGTCCGTCCGTCCGTCCGTCTGTCTGCGGCTAATCTCAGAGACTACTAGTACTAGAAAACTGTAATTTGGTAGAGATATACATATTTATTACGCGGAGCGAACTGTAGAATAAAATTAGGAAAAATATTTTTTTTTAGGGTGCCTCCCCTACACCTAAAGTGGGGATGATTTTTTTTCTCTCGATTATACCACCGTGTGGGGTATCATTTGATAGGTCTATTAAAGATATTATGAGTGTCTGAAGAACATTTTTTGATTTAGGGATCCGTGTGCGAAATATTTAACTTTAAAGTGATAAATTTTGTTAGAGTCAAGTGTCCCCCCCCTCGAACAGGAAAATGGTGGAGGGTGGATACATGAAACAAATTATAATAACTAGCAAATATAATGAATTTAAAAGGAAAATTATCACGGCTATGTAAACTTTACGCGTTAATGAGTAATAGACGATAAACTTACAAAATGTGTGTACTTTCTATTATTGACCGATCGAACAAAGCGAGCGAGGTCTCCATTTCAGCTTGGCCAAATTGCTTTGGTATCTGTGTGTTCTCCTCTAGAGGTCGCACTTCTCAGCCAATTCCCGTGAAATTTTGGGAGCAGGTTCGATAAACATACGAAAATCGATAGTTTTGGAAATTAAAAAAAAAGCGGAGTTATCAAGATTTTAATATTTCATGAAAAACATGGTGTGAAACGTTCCTTCGATCTGCAATCTCTATAAGCTCGCGAGGTCTAAAGCTCACAAAGCCACTAGTTAGGTGTATAGATGCACTGTAAGAATAAAGTCTTTGCAAAATCTCCAAATGCCAACCCTATTGCCAGATCCTGCTCAACACACCTACATTGCTCGGATACCTGGAGTTATTTCGTGAGACATGGCACGACTGAGACGCGAACACCGGCCTCTGCTGTCGAGGCTAAGGGTCATTCATTACATAGCTCTTGGAGAAAACTTGCTATTGCCCGCGGCTTCGCTCGAGTTAGTATAATCATTGAGGATAGATTAGTTTTTCGGGTTAAAAAGTATCGTAGGTTCATTTATACTATAGTTATCTTATTACTTACTCATGGCCAGTTGATGCCCATATTTTCTCAAGAATTTATTTGACCACTGTGTTTTATTTCATTGTCCTTTTATATATTTCTTTCACTTCTTGAGAAGTTAACACTGTGGCAGTACATACATGTGAGATGAATGACTTTAATGGTCATCAATATATTTAATCAGTAGTATGTGCTACTTACTAAATGAGCAGTGTTTAACTTAAACCACCATGTTCACGTAAAGTGGACGTTAAAAGCACCCCGCGACTAATAATTTTACAAACTTGTCATTTCTCATCCGTTCCCACAGAAAGGTTTCCTCTGACGTCAGGGTGTCGTGACCATCTCACGAAATTACACGTATCAAGTGCCGACCGTTTGTTGTACAAACAACAGCAGAGCAACCTAACCGATTTCATTGCAAATTTGTCTTTATTACCGCCGGGAAGAGTTCCACGCAGGCTATAACTTGAAATGGTGACTGTACAATTTTCTGGCCATATTCGCGCTTTTCAGATCATTACGATAACACGACGCGGTGGTTGGCAACGAGAATTTTATTAAGGTGGTTAAAATATAAAATCACGCTTTTGCGTTGATATGACCGCAAATTGTAACTTTAAAAGTTCAGTTAACTTGTGAGAGAAATGCATTGTAAAATCCTCATCCAAAAAATAAGGATCTGTTTCTTGGAAGATTGGCGACTCTACATTTTTTAAAAGTAAATCTATGGGTTTACTTTTTAAAAAGGTGCATATTAATACTAGAAAACTTAGAGGCGTGCTTCTTTTTAAGAAATAGCGTAGAAATAATCTAAAGTACTCTCATATAGACTATAGTTCTCTATAATTGCATCTGTGATGCCCAAAAATCCAAAAATAAATAGCGATCTAAATTCTCAAACATTTCTCCATTATAGTTTTTGAAATAAAAGTTGTATAGTTTCATAGAACTATACAACTTTTATTCATATAATCATCAATAGAACTTACGTAAAGTGTATTTGTGTATCTTTTGTTTAATCTACACCGGCTATCTAATTACATATTGTTTCAGTCTTTAACACTTTAAAATCATATGCTAGGCTTAATAGGGTATTACACCATTTTTAGGGTTCCGAAGTAAACAAGGAACCCTTATAGTTTCGTCATGTCTGTCCGTCCGTCCGTCCGTCCGTCCGTCCGTCCGTCCGTCCGTCTGTCTGCGGCTAATCTCAGAGACTACTAGTACTAGAAAACTGTAATTTGGTAGAGATATACATATTTATTACGCGGAGCGAACTGTAGAATAAAATTAGGAAAAATATTTTTTTTTAGGGTGCCTCCCCTACACCTAAAGTGGGGATGATTTTTTTTCTCTCGATTATACCACCGTGTGGGGTATCATTTGATAGGTCTATTAAAGATATTATGAGTGTCTGAAGAACATTTTTTGATTTAGGGATCCGTGTGCGAAATATTTAACTTTAAAGTGATAAATTTTGTTAGAGTCAAGTGTCCCCCCCCTCGAACAGGAAAATGGTGGAGGGTGGATACATGAAACAAATTATAATAACTAGCAAATATAATGAATTTAAAAGGAAAATTATCACGGCTATGTAAACTTTACGCGTTAATGAGTAATCCTAACTAATATTATAAAAGCGAAAGTGAGTTTGTTTGTTTGTTTGTTTGTTGGTTTGTTTGTTTGTTTGTTTGTTTGTTACCTCTTCACGCTTCATGTACTGAACCAATCTTCCTGAAATTTCGCATACACATAGCTGGAAGTACGGAGAAGGACATAGGGTACCTTTCATACCGGGAAAAAGCACTGTTCCCGTGGGAAGGAAATTCACGCGGGCGAAGCCGCGGGCGAAAGCTAGTAGACGATAAACTTACAAAATTGATTTTAGTATGAAAAATATTCGTAGGAATAATTTTCATTCTATATGATGGTATATACTTAGGTTATTTTCATTAGTTATATAAAAGTGGAAGTAAATAGAAGTTAATGTGTCCGCATTTCAACAGGATAGGTACCTTCGGAACCCTACATTGTTCGTGGCCCGACACGCACTTGACAAATTATTTAACGAAAACTTAATTCTGACGTAAACTTAATTCTTAGTATAATTTTAAACCTTAGTGGTTTCGCTATGCTAAGTTATTACCTACTTAATGTTTTATAAGACCTTTTATATGATAATAAATAAAAAAATAAAAAAAAAATAAAAAATTTAAAAACTGTTTTAAATTAATCCTGAGATCGTAATGAACTAGTAGAAATTTTGTTAATTTTTTTTAAAACCGAAGCCTTAAAATCTGTTTTTTATTTATGATTTTGAATTTTCGCGCGGATACGCTAGCCGCCATGCTTTTTGTCACTCGGTTAGTAAACAATACGACTGCGAAAGACCAAGTAATAAGATTCGTGAAAATAATGAGTTATCATTGGTGTCTTGTGCCTGAATGCAAAAATACAAGTGTAAAAACGCCACAAAAATTATGGATTCAAGTGCCAAGTGATGTAAAAATGAGAAATTTAAAGTATTAACCATTGGCAGATTTGTAATTTCTGCTTTCACAAAACCGTCTTCCATAGTGAAATAAAGGCTAGAAATCTACAAACATGTTAATAACTCGTAAATTTATCAAAATAACAGCGCACAACTTATTTTCAGTAGATTGTTTACTATCGGAATGACGTCACGGCGGGATCCAACATGGCGAATGGCGTTTTAGACATTTGAAAAACAGATTAGAAAAGACGATTTTTAAAATGGAATTATAAAATTAAAATTGCAATTTTATGAATAAATATCGACGTTTCTTGTTTACTTTTTTCGAAATCTATTATGACCAAACATTTTTATATTTTTTCTTACATAGTGTAAAATACCCTATTGCAAAGGAAACGTATAAACTCGGATAACAATTAATGAATACCGCCACAATATCATTCAATTCAATCCACCACTTGCTTCCGGTGAAGGAAAACATCGTGAGGAAACCTGCACTCTGGTTGATAATTATCAGCTAGTGTGTGAAATGGAGAAGGCAATGGCAAACCACTCCATTAAGTCGTTGTGTGTGTTTCATTTCATATAATGACCACGACCCTCAGTCATGAGGAAATACTACCTCAGTCATGAGGAACTAAAGAGAGAGAGATCACTTCAATGTCTAGAGTTTGTCTATGTATTATAGAGTTAAAATTATATTCGACAACATGTGAACGAGGATGTAATAAAATATACTTAGATTAATTGCACAGTATTATGAACTATCCACCGATCTTATACGACATAAAATTGCGGTCTTTGTGTGTGTGTGGCAGCCCTAACGACTAAGCTAACCAGCCCACCATTATCGCACATTAAATCGCAGTAAACATGGAGTATATGGCATAGCCCATTGGCTCTCAAAGTTAGCGGAAACAGTGCTCTTTCCCGGGATGAAAGGTACCCTACGTCCTTCTCTGTACTTCTAAGTATATGTATGCGAAATTTCAAGAAGATTGGTTCAGTAGATGAAGGTGAAGAGGTAACAAACAAACAAACTCATTTTCTCATTTATAATTAGTTAAGATTGTCCTGTTTTTTTTAGAAATTGTTAAACCTATTAAAAATGTTAAGCCTAACTGTGGACTAAAACTAAATTCAATTAAATTGAATTCAAGCTGCTGACGGCCAAGAAGATAGCCTAAAAATTTAATAATATCGTCTATCTATTATTAGATGCTACTTGTGACAATGCTTGATGTGCCGTTGGCACTAATATTATACGGCATAGTAACGTGCCCCGCCCCGCACGTTATGTGCCCCACAGCACAACCTGACCCGGGGCTTAACCGGGTCAGTTAACTGGGGCTCCACCGTATCCTGACTATTGGTATAAGTTGGTACAGAGCGACTAGATAGTCACTGAGAATGATAACAGCCTGTGCACTCGGGCAACCGTCCGCACACCGAGACGTATCTGAATATAATGAGTCACAGCTCAATGCGGGTAGCGGGGAACATGATGCTCCGCTGTACGCCACATCTCTCCTTTCTTTTGATGATTTTAATACAGATAAAGGTTTTCAATTATTTTCATTACCACTAGTATGAAATAAATCCAAAGTAACCCATTACATCAAATTTCAAATTATATACCATCGCAATTCTTAAAGCTGCAAACTACCAGCGTTTCGGAACGACCACTGCTGAGAAGAAACGCCGAAAGAAACTCATTACAGTATTGGTCGCTATTATGTCATTCTGACATGACATGATTTCTAATTTTTATTTTGGTATGTTTTTTCTATATTACTATTATATATTATATTACTTTATAATCATGTGCATGTTCAAAAGAACGCGTACAATCTCATAGGAATCATATAAATATCTGCATTAATAAATTTCGATTCTCATCTCGCAAATTGGGATCATTAAAATATTCTGCGCCATTTCCTTTACCGAAAGTCACTTAGTTTCACAGATTTTAATCTCATCATAATCAACATGTCCACTTTCCCAACATCGGCCACTTATCCTTTTTCCTTTTTTTTTTTTAACTTTTCTTTTAATCACACTAAAAATTCATTCCTTCATAGCAACATCATTGTTAGAGGTAGATACTTGCCGAATTTGAAAAATTTTAACAACCACATGTCGGTATATTGCATTTATTTACTTGTATTTTGATCATATTTTTATTATTTTTTAATTGATCAACCCAGTTCAATGTTTTTAGAAATTGTATTTTATAATAATTACTTACTACAGTTGAAAGATGAACAACGACAACTGTTACAGTGTGTCAAAACTTTGAAGAAATGCCAGAAATATTGTTAATTATTTTGGTCATGAAGTAGACACGATACCATTGCTTGGCGTAAATTCTGGATCTAAACTTAGCCGGAACAGTATATAGACCTTCTCTATAAAACACACACAAATAAGGATTTGCTGTTAATAAAGCATGAGTTGCTTATTAGTTAAATCTGTTAAAGCAGCAACTGATTTAAAATCTAAATAACAAGGATAATGTTTTTTTTTTTTTTTTTTTAACTTAATGTTATGTAGGTTCTGATCAAAGGATCAGTATTGCCATTCAACTTGGCAATTCTGCCAGTCTTCTGGGCACCTTACCGCAAGGCAACATCTTGTCAGTTTGGTTGTACCTACTTTAGTTTTATGTTAATGTTTCCAGTCCAGTGTCAATTTCAATTAATACTATATTAAAATAATCATTTTATTAAATTGTATGTAATGTACCTACATTAGTTTAATAAAATACATATTTGTTTATGTATTAGCTTAGGAGTGACTATTCTGTATTTTTAAACTTAATTTGGCAATAAGTTTTTTGTAACCTGTCAGTAGCAGGTTCATAATATATATATTTTTAATTATCTGCATTATACATTTTTCCAATATACATTATATTTAATTACAACCCAACAATATGGATTTGCTAAGACTGGACGTCTCCAATACTTTTATAGCTGCTGGACCACAATCATTTCTTTAACCACCTATGTGGAATAGCTGTTAAATTAATAACAGTCGTTACTTTATCCGTTACAGTCACCCATATACGGAATAGCTGTTAACAGTGGAACTCTTTTGTGTAGGATAGCACACCACTAGACCCAGGCCCATTTAAACAAAACAGTTGACCTGACCGAGAAATTAACCCGGGACCACACAAGGAGGTTGTCGTTATTGTCCTTACACATTGATTACTTATCCACCTTTGTGGATTATTGCTGTTAACAGTCGCTTGTGTGTAGGATGGCACACTACTAGACCCAGGCCGATTTACAAAGATTATTTGACCTGACCGAGAATTTATCCCTGGACCACATACAGAGGTCATCATTGTCCTTACACATATTTTATTTCAAACGAAACACATATTGGTTATTCTCAATTAGATATAAACTTAAATAACTAATTGGAATAACATTTATTCGTAGCACAAAGTGCACATCAATTTTTATTCTTTATTCGTTTTATATTGGGTAGTTTTAGCAATTTAATGCTGACTATGAGCATTTTAACTGCAGATTCCGTGTAATTTAATGCTAGCTTAACAATTCATAATATTTTTATTTGTAGCACAAAGTGCACATCAATATTCATTATTTGTTCGTTTTATTTTGGGTAACTTTAGCAATTTAATGCTGGTTAAACGATCCATAATATCGATTCATCTTAATTCATACTTTGGTTCACAAAGGTAACTTTAGCAATTTAATGATGACTTCAGGCAATAAAATTGCCGAGGTCGAGTTAATGCTGACTTATCAATCCATAATAGGGGACCGGCCAAGGTATGAGAATTGTTAAAAATATGTAATTTTATGATAGAATACATTTAATTAAACACATTTCGCGACTTTTCAGCACGAGTTTATTCTCCAGAGCTAATTTATTAGAGTTCAAACTTTTTGGGAAAGTCCATTTTCTACGCGTGACGTCATATGAATGCACGTTTAGTTAGGGGCGTTTTGGTATCGCCCAAATATCGCTTAAAAATGTGAATTGTTTTTATCTATATCTTGGGAAATACTTTGGTTATTGATGTAATTCTTTTAAGGATGATTCTATTATTGTGAGATGTTTCAAAAGAGCATCAAAAAAAAAAGTTGTCCGGTCCCCTATTATGGACTCATAAACAAAGGTACTAAAATACTGTTGGATATTAAGTAGGAGTATAAAATAGTAAAAATAACATTTAGGTGACACCATGTATTTAGATATTTTAACTGCTTTTCTCTATTTTCAAATAAATATTGTGTTGTCATTACAACTAACTGATTCATTGCTAACTCGTCAATGATCAATGGAAAATAATATCTCCTTA
The DNA here is from genome assembly GCA_018467065.1 of Ephestia elutella. Lineage (NCBI taxonomy): Eukaryota > Metazoa > Arthropoda > Insecta > Lepidoptera > Pyralidae > Ephestia > Ephestia elutella. The sequence continues at coordinate 16,764,403 of CM031566.1, forward strand.
CACATCATTACAATTGGAAATTTTAATAAACTAAACTATGAATAGTTTTTAGAACAGCATTTATGTATGGTATACTTATAGTGCATTAAAGAACAATTAATATACTTTGTTCATGCACGTAAACTTGCTTCTTGGGGTACCATTGTGATTAGTGAAGTAAATTAATGTAAACATATAAAGGCAACCGAGTGTACCTTCGTTAAAGTAGTTATTATAGCATCAATTAATATCAAAATCGTTGGGCATAGCCCAGTTACTGTATTTGTCAGTCATACTTAAATCCTTTGTAATAAACTTAATTTATGTTTTCACCAATAAGTTCAATTAACTCGCTTTCAATGAAATACCATTTTGTTTTACAGGGTAGACTGTAAAATAATAATTGAGTAAAGTAAATAAATGCCTCCATTTTATATTGTAGGTTTCCTGGTGGCTTAAACTTGTACATGTTATCGACATGTCTGTCATATTATGTTGAAATACGCTAAGTATTTACTGCCGTATTTTTTTTTTATCCATTTATTTAGGTACCTATTTTATTTGTTTAACTTGTTTATTTCACATTAAATATACAATACATTTTAGTGTACAATCTACACTTCTTACACTTCCATACCCATAATACAAAATGGAAGTTTTGCATTTTCCTTAAAGATATATTTAGCAAAAAATCTTAATCACTGGATTGATTTCAAAATTTATTCCTGCGTTAGCACCTATATTATTTCTATGTAACATAATTTACCTCTAAATGGCCCCCTTGCAAAGATGGGACGGGCCGCCAGTGTTACATAAACAAGTTTTTGTTTTCTGAATATTGTAATCACAGAGAACAACATCTTAATCGATGCATCTATCAATGTTCCGGTCAACCAGAAGCTGTAACGAACTCCACTGGTTAAAATATCATGTATTTTTAGAACCAGACTAATTATTTAAAACTGTCCTTCAAATTTTTTTTTTTCATTTTGGCGTGTATTTTCTTGCAACTCGGATGGTAGTTTCTTTATGATACTAGTCAACTTTTAACTATTTAGTTAAAATAATTCTTATATTTAGAGACATATCAAGAATATAGTTCCTATAGTTCTTTCTAAAATTTACTTGCACCCTTGTAATTGTTTTAATACCTATTACTATTTATTTTTTATTTTACTCTTAGTTCAAATTTTGTGTTTTTTTTTTTCATCACGATATTAATCAATCATATGTAAAAAGTACACTATCGATTAAATATCCGTTAATTATAATAATCTCTCGGGTTGGGAACCAGGGAAACATGTTTTTTCTAGTTCAGGTACCAGCCGACCACAATCCCTATTCTGGTTGCACTTAGGTACCTTTATTATATAAAATATCGTCACAATGGACAGTTAAGTTAACCTCATATTAAACATAGTTTAGTTTACGTTGTTCAGAAACGCAATTATTATTGTAATATATCAACAGATTGACAAAAGTATCACAGAAATTGGGTATTAGTTATATGACACAAATTGAACTGACTTGATTGTGATGAGAAAATAATTATAATATTCCATTTTTATACCTATTTATTTCACTGTTTTATCTATTTTGATAATACCAAAGGTATAAAAACTTTAGAAAACAAAAATTCGTGTATCTTTCACAGTGACACGACACAAGCTTTAAATTTTTGTTTCTTATGTTAAATCGTTAAATTAAAAGTAGGTAATTGCTATATATACTTCGCTTTAGAAAAATAATCAATTATAAATATTCTGTCTTGTGACATGCCGGTAGTGCCAGTCCAGCCGACCTCATGATTTGTATCACTGTAGTTACGTTTTAAACTGAGGTTTTAACCTAAGAAAACTAAGTATGCATTCATATTACTGGTTTATGTAACATTGTATAATGATAAATTGTAAATATTGTACAGTGAATAAATGAATGAGCAAATATTTCAAATTATGTACAGAAAGTGCATTGTTAACAGAATAATACTCATTGTATTAAGCGAAAAGCTATTCATAAACAGTTAGGTACCGCTCATCACAATCAGAGCCATTAAATGTTACGTGAAATCTGTATTTGTCGTTTATTGTGTAGTACCTACTTATTAACTTTTTCATATATGTATATCATCACGGCCACTATGGCCAAACTATAGATGCAGGAAAATATTGAAATTAATATTTAAATAAAAAGTATTGTTGTTATGTTGGTGCCAAGATCCCTTGAGCCATTCATGGTACCAAAGCCAATAAGGTCATTTTGTACCCTTTTCACTAAATTATTGATTATCGAGATTGCTGATTATTCTTTACGATATATTTTCTTAAGATTCTACCCTCGAATAAGAATCTAACGCGGGCGGAAGCCCAGTGATAGGATTATAAAATTAAATTGAATATTCCACCCACTTTCTTTGTTTTTTTTTTTTTACTAAAGATTAATGTACTCACGTTTATCTCGTCGCCAAATGTGCCGTTGGCACTAATATTATACGGCATAGTAACGTGCCCCGCCCCGCACGTTATGTGCCCCACAGCACAACCTGACCCGGGGCTTAACCGGGTCAGTTAACTGGGGCTCCACCGTATCCTGACTATTGGTATAAGTTGGTACAGAGCGACTAGATAGTCACTGAGAATGATAACAGCCTGTGCACTCGGGCAACCGTCCGCACACCGAGACGTATCTGAATATAATGAGTCACAGCTCAATGCGGGTAGCGGGGAACATGATGCTCCGCTGTACGCCACACTTGAAATATTTAAACTTGCAGCAATGTCTTGTGAATTAACAAAAAATTCTAATAAGCAGGCTTTATTTGCTGATCACCATAAAACTCTTCGCGAAAAGCTATAGGAAACCAAAGATACTGTCAGCTTTAAATCACTAAGAAGGAACAACAACAAGAATACTTTATTCGCACGCAAGAAATTATATTTATAGATACATTAAGTAACTTAAAACTGAAAAAGAAAGGAAGATGTTGCAAAAGGCGGCCTTATCGCTGAAAGCAATTTCTTCCAGGCAACCTCGCAATGATCTGAATTGAGCTGAAAGAAAGATTGGGAACCACTGGATAGTTCTGTAAAAGGTTGCTGCACTAAAAAGGTTCGCTGTAGGTGGGACTGGATTATAACACAATGTATTTAGTGAACTTTGTAATGGTGTAATCATTGCGAATACTTAGATGTTTAGGAGTTATTTATGACTGAAGGAACCCTGAGTAGGTACTAAAGTGCTAAGCAGAGTTCCAAGTAGGTCGTAAAGCGAACTGATATTGCATTTAGAAAATACATAAGTCAAGGCTTTTGTGTTATAAAAAGATTACAGAAACCTCTTCCTCCGAAATATTAATATCAAGTACAGCCAGATAAGTAGTTATTTTGTGGGCAATATTATTCCAAACTGGATTTGAAGTTTTTTTCTAGTAGGTTAGGTATGTGTGAAAAGAGATCCGTCGTGGCTAAAACTTTATCAGCTACATTAACGGTGCTTAATTGAACATAGAGGCGACTTACATGCCAATTCTCTTTCCGCACAGACTTTTCACAATATTTTCACCTATACAAACATTCGATTTCGTCATTAACAAGCTACAAGTTATTATATTGCCAATATGAAGAGTCAATGCTTTCATTGAATCAATCAAATTCACATTAAAATCATTGACCATCTTGACCGTCACAGTCGGGTAAACCATGAGATCATATCCGAATAGGGACGACGAAGGCGGACCTTTTGATAAATCATTAATTATATTCACACCTTTGTCCGCTGCTGGGTATTCGTTTTTTTCTTCTCAACAGCGACAGTTCTCGGAAAGATGGCGGGACGAGACGGAGCAAAAAGTGGAAGCGCGAGCACGGGCCGCGAGGTATCTCCAACGAGAGGTAGAGGTATCGAGGATACAAAAGTAGTACTGCAGCTAATTTAAGACAATTCAGGAAAATATATAAAGGGACAAGCGTTATGTCCACATGGCAAGGCTTATGTGCTCTCTTTAAACGTCGTTGTCATCGATAGTTAAAAGGAAATAGATCAATATTTTGGATTACAGAAGTCAAAAATTTTCAAATGCACATTAACATAATAGTAAAAAAATAGCAGACTATTTTACGATCATGACCCAAGTAATTTGAACGTACAACGATTTTAGAAGTGACTTGTCTGCACCCTTATTATTTTGGGTCTCTGATCGTTGGATGTTTTGAGGTCGATACAAATAGAAACACGCTACCGAAGTAAAGGGACAGGAAAGTGTGGTTTTATAAATTGATCTAAAAATTTTATCTCGAACAGAACAGATGACCATTTTTTAAATCCAAGTCTGTGAGTGATTGGATTAAAAGTTTTAATTCAACCATTCACAGACCTGGATTTTAAATTAAAACCACTTGCAATCTTGAAGACCTGATTCAAAGAACAATTATCTAATCTTAAGGCTTTTATTTAAAATAATCTTATGCATCACCAATAAAGGCTACAATACATAATACTTAATCTTTTAATAACGGCACAAAAACATTTCAAACCGACGTTAAGTCTCATTAATCATTAATTAGAGCTGGCCGGAAGTAAATACGCGATAGCAAATTAATTAATTAATAATTATTTCGAGCACAACCGTCTCATTCTTCCGTTCACGGTGCCAAATGTCAAAGATAATGTTGCCCAAATAAAATTCTGAGTATTTCATAAGCGCGCAAATTAATTCTTAACCTGCGATAACCCTACACGTAGATAGGATTTTAAAGAATTCTAAGACTCCCTTTCTTGACCTTTCAAAGGAAAAATTCTTCGAATGCAGCCACGAAATGGCACTTAATTTAAGTCTTGACAACACAAAACGTACCTAACAATGTCTCACCTCACACACAAGCTTCGCTGGAAATCTTTGGATCTTTACATTTAATAAATTCTCGAATACGTACTATGACAGTCCAAATAGAGAAGAAATATATTAAGATATACCTTTTAAGTCTTCTGGACGTGAACAAAACATTTCCTAATTTTGTACAATAAAGAAATAACTTACGCGTAATGACAACTCCTATGGTGGTCATACCATAAAGCCTTATAAAACTGGTAGAGGAAAAGCAAGGATAATAAAACTAATTAGAAATCCGCAAACCATTTCCGCGAAATTCGTGTGACTGCAAAATGTAAATCATCCAGATCGGTTAGATACGTGATAACAGCAACAGGTTCAACGCACCGACAGCTCGGCCGGAGCAACGGCTGTGTGTCACGCTCCGTCGCCTCCCGGCTTGCTGACCAGCCAGCCCCAGCTGATCTACAAGACCTCTACGTAGTCTAGTTTAAGATTGTAGGCTGTTGACACGTCTTAAAAAGAGATCTAAAGCGTCCTCATACACGCTCGCTTCGAGAATGATGAGCGTGGATCCCTCTTATCATTTTCTGATTTATAATCTGTCAGGATCAAGCACGTGGAGATCCATAGACTCTGGCTATCCTCAAAAAAAATCTTGTCCATAAGGAAGAAACGTCATGGGTGCGCATAACACACATTTTCATTTATTTTATTTATTTATTTCATTTTATACAGCGTGTCATTACTGGCTTAACCTACTCCAACATCGCTAAAAACATAAAGAAAAATTATAAATTTGGTACACATAATGATGCCTTGTCTGTGAATTTCTCCAACGTTTCCATGTTTAAGTTTAGTTCTTTAAAAGATCATATTTGGTATTTTTGAATATCACCAGAAATAACTAAATGTATATTTCCTACGTGATGTAAAAATTGCCTAGATTCGAACTAAAATGATATAAAGTAAAAAACTTTTCAAAGTATACTTTCCAATGGAACCGTTCCAACGACCTCCGGGTCAAAAGGCACGAACCCTGACTGACCACTACTTCGTGAGTAACATAAACGAATACATATCAAGGAAGCGAATGTATATTCAATTAGTCCTTAAATCAAATTATTTTCGCTCTCACATTAATCAAACGCATCATGTTGGATGTAATTAGTTGAATCATAAATCTTGGCTAGGAACCCCGTGTCTAATTCAATCGCGACCGCGTCGTCGTTACTCCGCTGCATATCTGTCATATTTTGTCTCAGTTATCATCATAATTCTAAATATATCAACCGTTACAACACTCCAGTTACTTGAAGTCGTTATGTCTTGGTGTGTAATCGGAGAGTAACACATTGCGGAGTAGGTATATGAATTGAGTAAACATGAAAATGATATAGAACATACGGATTTTCTCTTCTTCTTGCCCTATTTGTGATTGCTGTCTGTGATATGTTTTGCGTGAAGTGGAGGACAACATGACTAATTATTTTGTCATGATAACAATAAAACTGAGAAACATATTGATGATGATATCGGATCGGATTATACATTCTAAAAACGACGGTCAGACAACTTAGTTGTTTCAATAAGTTATGAATGCTTCAATTGCGTTACAAGTGTTTTAATAAAACGGTTATTACTGACATTTAGCAATAGTTGTATTATAGTTATAGTAATTGATATAATTAATGTTGCCCTCAGAAATACTTAACAGCTCTACGTCTTTACGAGATAACTGAAAACAAATAAATCCATCTCACGTACCTTGCCTAACAGTGTCGTGATCTAGAATTTAATTTCTCTACCCCCATTCGTTTTTATTGCTATCCCTTTCTCTATTCGTTTCTCTATTTGCCAAAGCAAGCATTCGTATCCGTCTGACTGCTTTGAAAATTATTAGCCTTCGACAACAAATAGTAACCCTTTTCTTTAAAAATCAAAGAAAAACGTTGATTTGAAGTACTTTTTTTAATATGTGGAATATTACCAGTTACGAAGGACCAAATAAAGTAAAAGAACTGATACATACTAGTTTTAATTCATAACAATAAATAACGAATTGACTTGCCAAAATTCCGAAAGGAGCTTCGGGCAAAATCTAGCTACTTCAAATTAATAACACTCAAAATCACTGGCGTCGTCCAAATTCTGAACATCGATCACGTTGTTGATGATCCAAAAGCGGTCAACGGCCAGACCAGTCTCTATCTCTAATTGCACGGCGCATTATGATTTAATTCACTATACATTCAAGTAATCACTACACACCGTTACTTTTTATAGCATCACACATTATTTTGGTCTGGTTTTCGCTATTATCATAGCTGGAGATTATAGCTTCGTTATTTCAGACGCGTGTGTTATTATGGGAACTGAGAAGCATATAAGGGTATTTATTGTTGAGTACCTAAGTATGTTGTCGACAATATTGTTCGGTATCGTACTCATTCCAGTTTTATACAAGTAGTAATTTCCTTTAGCGGTTCGTAGATACTATAAATGAAAGATTGTGTATGTTACGATTCCTTGATATTTTCTTTTTGTGCTCAGAATAAGTACTTCCCAGAAAAGTCTCCTTTAACAGTACAAACTTCCGTCTTCTATCATTATATAAATTATGCACTTATTCAGTTTGTCCGTTCCTTTCATGTTTTATTGTTATTTTCTGGTTTGCTTTTATGTCGTACTTTTTTGTAGTTTTGTATAACTTGTAAGGATTTAATATCTACCTACACCATGTCTATAGCATTGAACGCATAGAATCATTCGACCTTATAAAATCACAGGTACACCGCAGGTAGTTTGTACAAATCGCATAATAAGAAAAAACCTTTTATTCTCGTCTCCCGGACGACACTATGTCTGGCAGATGCGACAGCCTTTTGTGTAGATGATTCTCCACTCCAAGGTTCCTGGAAACCTTTCGATTCGTTGCACATGTGCAGAGTCTATACCTGCAGACCTGCACGATTGTAAAATGGACGTGGCCGAAGCCTTACAGGTCTGACTTTGTTGTGCGTGGAATGTACTATTATTAACGCAACAAGTGATTTCCTATGCTTTGTTGCTTGGGAATGCGTCTGTTCGCTTTGAAATTTCCAGGTATACCTGAGCGCAGAATTTGTACCTTTAAGTAATTTATTGATAGCCATACCGGCTATCAATAAATTTTATTAGAAATTTAATAGGTTTAGATAAAAACCTGTGCTAAGCGAATTTATGCATTGAATAATAAAATGATTCTACAAGACTCTACGTATTAATTTACGTTTCAATAGTTTTTAGTGGTAAATCAGACGTTCTAGTTAAATGTCAGGTGTGCGGTAACCTTTGGGGTATGAATCAGACGAGTCGTTCCCAGAGGTATAAAATGGAACAGACATAACTTTTTGGATTATTGTCATTTGGTAACTCATTACTGTCAGCCGGTATATAATTTCGTATATACCTGCCATTGTTTTCTCCTGTTTTGCGTTTACAATCTATGTTTATTACTATTCTTGGCACCGAGCTAAAGCTTATTTAGGGTTACTACCAACTTTCAGAATTTCTACAGATTGTGCTTCTCATACTTCCCACACAGTTAAAATTATTTTGAAACTGAAAAGTTGTTAGGTAGTGCAACTACAAACTTAACTTTACCCTAAAACGTACTTAAAATCTTCAGTCCCTATATCCTGACTGACCTCGATACTACATGTATTTTCAAACGTCCTCAGTGTGAATTTTCCTCACTTTGGTCATCACCTAAGCTAGAATTTATCTCAACATGGATGTGGTTTTATAACATTCCAGCAATTTGAATATACAAAGCATGTGAGTTGATCTTCCAATTAGGTGTTTACAAAATTGAAACGTTTTCTATGATTATATTAATACTAATATGCCCAACCCTGGTTTTAGTCATTCGATAGTGAAGTGACATTAACGCGCAAGCAATGACTGTATCGAGCTGGTTTGCAGACGGCGCGACGCTTCAAGACACGACACTGAGTTGGTATGCGGCTATGCAGCGAGCCAATTTTATTTTAAACAGATTAAGGACCTAAATACTAGTAGTAGAGTAGTCGTTTATGTTAAAAAGACTTTAAAAGCCAAAGTAAAGGAAATAAAGCTCTCCCAGGCATCCAGCCTGCAAGTAGATGTCATAAATAGTATTATTGTGTGCATCTATCGCTCACCATCATATTCAAACGCAGACAGTTTTATTGACACATTGAGCATCCAACTAGAAAAAATTAAATCAAACAAAAATATAATTATAGCAGGAGACATAAACATAAACATTCGACCTGATGAAAATGAAACGTCGCAAAAATACAACAACAGAGTAAATTATCTGAACATGTTAGCTCTACAAGGTATACTCCCCGGCCATGCTCTAGCTACAAGAATTAAGAACTGTTTAGATCACTTTATGTTAAAAATAAATCGTAACAGAACATTGGCATCAATAGCTATCATACACTCTACTACCACTGATCACTACACAACACTATTGACATTAACTAAAATGAAATATCATCGTATAGCAGATAAAACTAGGACTCTGATTAACTATGAAACTGCATTACAAAGTTTGCGAGAGAATAACATATCAGAACTACTTTTTTGTGATGACCCAACTTTACTTACTAATTTATTAACAAAAGCTATATCCGAATCAATTATTTCTAATACTACTACTGAAACGATACCCAGAAGCAAGCGTATCATAAAACCTTGGATTACTCAAGGCATATTACGATGTATTAAACACCGCAATAAACTGCAAAGAGACACACGAAAAGACCCAGACAATGATATTCTTAAAATAACATACACAAGATATCGTAACTACTGTAATAATCTCATAAAAAAACTGAAAAGACAGCACGATAGAGACACAATTGCTAAATCTCTTAATAATAATAAACTATTGTGGAAAAATATAAAATCGGTGACGTACACTAGCGATACTAAAAATACCTCTGGTACTGAATTACTTCAAAATAGTACATCCCCAACCAGAAGTGTAAATAACATTAATGAATATTTTGTTAACATAGGTAAAAACTTAGCTGAAGAAATCGAGATGAACACTAATCAAACTGAAACAGAAAATCTTGGCTTACCAAATAAAGCACAATTACACTCTTTTGTTCTATTAGAAACTGATC
>CM031566.1:16774471-16791572 GCA_018467065.1 Ephestia elutella
TATTTAAGTGTTTGATATGAAATTAAGGATAAGGTCGAATTTATTTTCATTATTATTATTGCTTGCTCTTTTAATTGATTGCGCAGTCTTAATTGTGCTAACATATTATTGTAATTGTCAAGTAATGCTCGTTCTCTATGATAATTCATAAACATAGATACATAAATTTGTATTAGTCTTAGAATAGAAAGTAATGTACTACTGATACATGAATAGGTACGATCTATCTGTAATGAATCAACGTTATCATTGTTAATTTTTGTCATTTATAATCATATTTAATTTAATCAACAATCGCAAAGGGACTTGCTCTAGCAGGATGGCCGAGCTGTTAGCGTAATTATTTATTAAAGTATATTATATACATAATATATGTATATAATATGCTTTAATAACTAATACTTACCTGTATCTAAATTTATTTACATATTTATATTTAAATTCGTAAAATAAAGTCTTTAAAATTCAACAACAAACAAACATTCGATCAGTTCACTCAATCATTCACTTCACCCTTTGTGGTTCGAGTATTTGAAACGCATTCGATATTCAACCGTCAGTGCGGACAGACGTTCGATACAAGGTGTAAGTGAAAATCGTGCGATACTGCTGGAGTAATCCCAAGGTCAGTGTTTGTGTTACTTTTATTATGAATATGGCTAATTTTAAAATAATGTAGAAAATATGATAATCTATGTAATCTAATACGCAATCGTTAAATTCCATTATGCCTGGAGATTATATTTTGATAATAAATATTGTAAAATAAACTTAAGTTATTTTATTTATTAATCAAAATCAGTTACGCCAACAATATATTCTATTAAAAGTAGATTCATTGCCATTTATTTGTCATTAAAATCCTTAATGAACAGCAGTTAGCTAAGCTGCTGCATAGAATACTTAAATAGATAGGGCCCTTCCTAGCTCGGAAGTCAAGTCCTCGTAAGAGGGCTGTAAAACTTTATCGTTATTGCATGATAATCGACGACAGAGCTTTTGTTTTACGAGCATATATTAGTGCAGAATGTTATGTTTATTTCATTTTTATAGCTATCATTTTGATTGATCAGATTCATGATTGCCCTTTCTACTATAAATTATGACGGGACTACACATTTCATTCAGACTGTGTGTTACACTATGTCACTATGGTGAAAGGATTGCTTCGTGACCCCATAAAGATGGATCCTGCTATTGCAGACGCCTTGCCATTGTCCTTTCACTGTAAAATTCAGAGGTCTTCATTATTTACTTTTTGAACATCTATAGTTGTCGTATCTTCAATTACTACATTTATCTCAAGTAAACTTTTTCAAAGTTCGTATTGATTTTTCAAACTAGTCATCATCATCACATTTATTCCTTGCTAAACCTTATACATGAATCTCCAGCTGATTTCAGGATAATGCATTATAGAAGACGATGAAATATTCATAGCGCCTATTCAAAATACATAAGCAACACAACAGAGGACCATGCTGTGTGATATGACATGGCACAGTGCAATATATAACTTGGAGTAATTAAAATTTAACTCAAGCTGTGACTGTATTTTACGTGTTCTTAATTAGACCTGTTTAGCACATATTAATGGTCAATTTTGAATAATTATAATTATTTTCGCAATATTTACTATAATCTTAAAAAGACTTCTGCTGGGAAGAATATGCATAAAAATTCAGTTCCTACGTGAGAGGCTTTAATTAGATTCATAGGTATAATATTTTATCGATGGTTAACAAGATACTGTACTTTCTCCACAGCAGATAGCAACAGTACAGGGTATTCTTGACGTGTGACAAGAATTCTTTTTTAAATATGTTTTTTTATAATTTATCATTTAATTGTATTTCTGTCGGTCCAATTAGTCTAACTTCGTCTATCAACAGGAAATTCTCATGTCTCCAACTGTCCTTATATGCATGTTCAATTTCACAAACTGACAGCTATGATTGACATAAGACCTAAAAAAAAAGAGATCTGTGGATTGCGTGAGGGGAGGATATGAAAGCTTTGAAAGTGGATTTATGAAGTTAAAATTAAATCTATCACATTATTATTGACCTCGTTGATCAATAGTTGTGAATGAAGTATCACACGGAGCAGCATCCTTACATGTACAGCGTGTTCTGATTTGTGAACGACCAGCGCGCTGCTTCCATATTTATCTCCAGATATGACGGATGTGAGCTGCGCACGCGACGCTTTCCCTCGTTAAACTAACTACAAGTATAGCAATAAAGTAAAGAATAGCTGTAGTAGTAAAATAGAAAATGCAGATTGGAATTGGGATAGAAATGTTAAAATGGACAACTCTCAAATGCTCACATTATGTTATTCCGACACTGATTGCGACTACAGGTTTAATCGTTTTGCTACCATAGAGCTACTATGGTAGCTACTTCTACTCTTATGACATTAGTTAATCATGTTATAACTAGCTGTCGGATTTAATTCAAGTAAGATAACAGTAATGCCGTGTACGTGAAGTGAAAACTGCATATTGAATACAAAATCAAACAAAATATACCGATTGATTACCTCCATATACGACCGCTGACTTTCAGTTTTCCTAAAACTTCTCATTGAATAATAAATCTCATATTAATCAACATCTAATCTCCATTAAAATTAATTTAAGTAATAACTTTGGCATACTGACGGCCATATATCCGCCTAATTATAAATATCTGTTTGTTGGCCATCAACGGCATCACCCAATACTCGTAGAGTCAACAGCACATGAACCTGCTGATGCGTTGCAATATGGTCGGTATTACCGCGGCATGAACGTCCATGCAGGTTCACTTAGTGTGCAGTCCACTGTACACCGGATACATCCGCGAAATTTATGTGCCGGAAAGAAAGATTTATTAACCGTGTGGTCCGTAGAACTATTCCCGTATGTACTGAGTTTTGCTATACTGAGAATTCCATCAAAGATTTCTATAGAAATATTGAATCATTTAATAATTGCTACATACAGCATAAAGCAAAGCTTTCTGCGATCGCTTCCTAGGCTGTAAGTTTAATCTTTAAAACTACGCAAGTTACGCAACGGATTTTGTTAAGGTTTTCATTTATCACTTGTATAATTTCTTCCGGATGGTTTGGTAGGTACAATACAGTGCGTGGGCGAGGCAAGTCGCCAATTATAAAATAATTCCTAAATTACGTCACGAGGTAGATATATACTGATTTCAGATTTCAATAGTTCCCCCCGGTCGCGAGGTTCAATCGCATCGATACATACAAACTCGACTATTGAAAACTGAATTCCTTCAATTCCTATTGAACTGAACAGATGTTGCATTTGCAACTTTCTTGATGGCTTCTAAATCAATTCAAAGTGACATTCATACTTGTCACAAAATTTATTTATGCCTCGTATTCATTGTTGCGCGTCGAATACTTTTATTTCGTGTACGAATTCGTTTCAGTAGAAGTCCTGCTCCTTTTAGGTTGTCAGGTTGGTTCCAGTGCTGTGTGCTACAGCGTTTATTAATCATTTTTGATTATTCTTTTGTGGTCAAGTGTTTAGTCCTTGGTTAATTTTAGAGCTAATCCATAATCTTGGTGGACAAGTAAGCACACGGCGTTTTGTTGTGGTACTTTTACAAGATACATATATAAATACTCGTAACTAGACGTTTCATCTACATTCGCTTAGTGGTGGGTGATTAAGTCCCCAATCATCTCTCTCTTCCTATTCAAGAGCTATACTCGTCATTACATGAAATTAATTAGGGAATATTTAGTAATATAATTAGTAAGAAGTAACATAAATGCTTTAATCGTGCAAATTGTTAGCGAAACTGAATACGTCACAAGTAATTCGATTGCAGTCATTAGTATTCTGCAGCGATCGTAAACAGATAAGGTCAGCGGCCCTCCCGATCGAGATAAACCAAACGAACTTCGGTACTCTGGCGCCAGGCACCCACTCCGCATTTAAGGGCAATACATTAACATACTCAATAGCAATTATAATTATCAATATTGTTATATCATTGTGGCCTTCGAATCTCAAGACTTCTGGCTATGTCTACCCCATTAGTGATAAAGACGTGATCCTGTATCTGTAAATTGTAAATCATAAGTATTTTTTTTTACTTAATTTCCTCGGTCGGGGCTCGGTGATTCCAAAGAGCGCCAGTCTTCCTTCTGTTTTGCGCGGCGCAGCAACAGTAACTCGCCCCAGCTCATGCATATCAGCCTCTAGCATTTTGTAAACAAGGTAAAAATCTAAGGTCTAACTTACAATTTCCTTTCATTACACTGAGTTCGATCCATTTATCAAATATACATTATCAAAACAAATGCATCTTATAACCTTGACTGCATTAAAAAGCTTGTAGCTTGCACTAAGTAGATACTCTGGTCATATTCAGATTAATCCATATCAGGTGTCCACTTGAGCAAGTTTCTCTATTTTTCAATGTGCGGTCAACTTATTAATTTTCATTGCTAATTTGCCGCTATTAACGAGGCATTGAGGTCCAGGCTAGTTAACATATCGTTGACTGTACAAACTACTGATTCAACTAATTTTTATGTTAAAATTAAGTTTATGGAGTGGCGGCACGGCATTAAATCAATTTGTTTTAATGGCATCATCAATGTTGTCTAATGATTTAGTGCGACCAGGTGAAAGAACTTGTTTAAGAAGTTAACTGATACTGATAGAGATTGCTTTTGCAAGATCCCACCAATGACTGTTGCTATTCAACAATTTACCGAGTATAATACTTGTTTAATCTCGCGCGATCAGACAATTAACAAATGGGCCGAGCAATTAGTCGAAATCAGGACGCGTTGTAAACTATACGTTATTGTTGATTTGTGTTCCCGCTAATCTATGAATATGTTTATCATCCACTTGTAAGGTGATTTTTAAACTACCTAGCTAAGTATGGAGGACTAACCCGAATGTTTTTAAAAAGACAAAAGAGTCTGTTCAATACGAGAGTTTATTCAAGACTGACTTTAAAACTAGAGTTACAAAAATGATCTTAATACTAAGTCTAAGAACTAATTCTTATCTCTACGGTTACACGACGCCGGGCCCAGACATAACATCCAGTCTGCTGAATCAGCGGGGATCACCCACGTTGCCCTGCGTCTCAACACACTGTGATAGAGCTAGGGGTGTCTACTACTGACATAACTCCTCCCCCCATAACTTCAAAATTATCAGAGGGACTATTAATTTGATCGCTCTGATTATTTTGATACAAGCCGTTAAATTTCATACACTCATATGTAATAAAAATGGAAATAGACAGAAATAGGATTACATATAACGCTATAGTCGCGAATCCAATGCTTTTTACACTATTAGCCTTCTCATAACAATTTTTCACTTCACTTTCACTGATTTTCAATAAATTGTTTAAACTCTGGAGATTCGTCAAATCACTAGTATCCAAATTGAGGGGTTCTCGTTGGGGTTGTAGCTCGGTAACGGCAACTTCTGGCAGGTTAATTATCGGTAGTTTTGTAGATTCAACTCTACTTGTGGAAAAATGATGAGATTTCAGTGTGGTTCCATCTATTTCAACATCACAGCGATCATCGAGAATGAGGAGGTAAGTGCCTTTTATATTATTTTTAGTTATCTCGCCGTTGCAGATTTTGGTAAGTATATTTTCAGCTTTACTGTAGAGAATCCATGTCTGTTTCTCTATTGGCTCTATTTTAACATCATTTAATTCCACCGATATGGGATTACAGGAGCTTGTATTCTTGGAAAACGTCATCAGCGCTTGTATACAGGTATCTGCTATGGATAGCCCAAACTTATCTTCATGGCACAGGTAGGTTTCCTCGTGGAGCTCGAAGCATGGCTGGGAGAGCGAGACCATTATGGAACCTTTTACTATGAGGTAAGGATATTTGGGAATTATAATTTTGGTTAGATTAAAGGAATCGGTAATAGGAATAGGAATAACTTTATAGTATATGTATGTGTCATCTTTAATTAAAGGTATGTCTAAAATAAACGTTATTTGATTTCCTTTAGAATAGGCTTTTAACTCTATACATTCCTCAATATTAACTAAATTATCAAAGCTTACTGGGTAAACGAGCTTGTTATATTTTTCTATCTCTAATAATAATTTCATTAATTCATCTGAATTCATAAGGGACTGGTGCAATGTTCTTAACTTACTAAATGTTATGCAGGTTTCGATCTCATTTAAATGACTATACAACAATTGGAAATTGTGTAAAAATAGGTTATATATAATAATAAAATTATGTACTGTAATGTTACCATCTATTGTTCTATTTATAATTTTCCTTATTTCCCACAATTCTTTATCTATTTGAATAAAATTACTATTTGTGGAATTTGTTATTTTTACCAGATTTTTAGACATTTCAGCTACTAGAGTTATTCTATTTGTTAGTGCATCCTGATGTGTTTGTAGGGAACTAATCATCTTTTCGTACCTAATAGCATCGTCATGGTCTAGGTTACCAGTGATAAGCTTTATAATAGAACCGAGAGGATTCAAAATTCCGCGTTTTATTTTAATTGATGGGGCTAGTTGTTGTAATTTATTAACAGTAGAGTTCATAACTAGATGTCGCGTGCTGCGCGAGGTGCAAGCACCTCGCGTGCTGTGCAGGGCAGTTTAAAAAAAGCAGTTCCGATTGCATGAAAAAAAGTTTGGGAAATAATGAAAAAGTCATCTACAAAGAAATGTTGTCGGTTGGGATTAGGTGAAGAGCCGAAAAGCTGCTCTGGCTTTTTCTCTTTTGCTGTTAGAACGCAGCGCCTCGGCCTACGGCCCGCTGGCGCGATCAGCCTTCGGCCTCGCTTGCCCCGGCTGGAGGGCTCGGCCTCCGGCCTCGCCTCGCCTCTCGGAATCATATACGCAGCTCGGCCTGCGGCCTCGCTTGCCGCGGTACCGGCCTTCGGCCTCGGTTCCCCGGCTGGTGACTTGAGGCATGAGTTGTCATCATCACGTCATCCATGAAACACCGGCCTTCGGCCTCGCCCAGTTCTTTTCGCACGAGGACGGAGCTCGGCCTTCGGCCTCGCCTGGACGCAGCTCGGCCTACGGTCTCGGCGCAAGCTTCGGCCTCCGGCCTGCGCGGCTGGGGGAGCCTCGGCCTCGCTCCTGCCCCCCAGCCCTCGATTTAAACGCAGCTCGCCTCCGGCCCCGCTTGCCGCGGCTCGGCCTCGGCCTCGGCTCCCTGGCTGGTGACACGGTTGTAGGCCTTCGGCCTCGCTCCCTGACCCAACCGACGATTTTAAAACACTCTGACAAACTCGCACAAACTTGCACAAATTCGTACAAACTCGCACAAACTCGCACAAACTCGCACAATTCGCACAAACTCGCACAAACTCGCACAACTCGCAACAAACCTCGCACAAACTCGACAAACTCGGATCACAACTGACGGAGTTTCGGCCTTCGGCCTCGCCTAGACGCAGCTCGGCCTGCGGTTCGCGGGGCGCAAGCTTCGGCCTTCGGCCTGCTTGCGCGGCCGGGGAGCTCGGCCTTCGGCCTCGCTCCTGCCCCTGCTCTCGATTTAAAAACGCAGCTCGGCCTTCGGTCTTTCGCTTGCCGCGGACCCCCGGCCTTCGGCCTCGGCTCCCCGGCTGGTGACACGGCAGCTGGCCTTCGGCCTCGCTCCCCCGACCCAACCGACGATTTTAAAACACTTCGACAAACTCGCACAAACTTGCACAAATTCGCACAAACTCGCACAAATTCACAAACTCGCACAAATTCGCACAAACTCGCACAAATTCGCACAAACTCGCACAAACTCGGACAAACTCGGACCGCAACTGGGACTGCCCGACGGCTCGGCCTTCGGCCTCGTTTGACGCAGCTCGGCCTTCGGTTCGCGGGCGCAAGCTCGGGCCTCGGCCTCGCTTGCGCGGCTGGGGAGCCCCGGCCTTCGGCCTCGCTCCTGCCCCCCAGCCCTCGATTTAAACGCAGCTCGGCCTCCGGCCTCGCTTGCCGCGAGCCCCCGCCTTCGGCCTCGGCTCCCCGGCTGGTGACTTGGCTGGCCCATACAAAAATTTTCGAAAAAAAAATTAAAAAAAAAAAAAAACACCTGTCAGTCGGGGTCTTACGGTCACCCCCTACAATATTGTTCATGACGGTGACCTCACGAGTCCGTTTTCCCCCTAAAAATCCCCAGTCAAGTTTGTATGGAAAAAAAAAAGTCAAACCATAAACTAACACCGGCTGTGGTAGTCGCCCAGGGTTCTGCGACATTTGGTCGAGCACCCCCCACCTATCTATATTATAGTTTCCGCGGGCAGTAGTATCCGGTCCGGAACTGCTCCAAGTTCCACTTTCGTATTTTTCTCTCCCCGTGCCTCCTCCCCCTCCACACTTCCCCATCATTACTTTATCCCAGTTCCGACTTCCGTAGAACAAACTAATTATGTCAGTCAGTGAGTGGTATTGTAGCTTTATATAGTATTAACTAGATGTCGTGCCAGGCGAGGTGCAAGCACCTCGCGTGCTGTGCAGGGCAATTATAAAAAAACAGTTCCGATTGCTTGAAAATTTTTAGGGAAATTGGTGAAAAAGTCGGTCTACCAAGAAATGTTGTCAGTTGGGATTAGGTGAAGAGCCGATAGGCTGCTCTGGCTTTTTTGCTCTCTGTTGTTGAAACGCAGCTCGGCCTACGGCTCCTCGCGGCAGCGTACCGGGCTTCGGCCTCGCTTGCCCCGGCTGGAGTACCGCCCGGCCTCGCCTCGCCTTTCGGATTCATATACGCAGCTCGGCCTGCGGTTCGCTTGCCGCGGGAGCCGGCCCTCGGCCTCGGCTCCCCGGCTGGTGACTTGAGGTATGAGTTGTCATCATCACGTCATCCATGAATGGCTCGGCCTTCGGCCTCGCCCAATTCTTTTCGCACGAGACGGAGCTCGGCCTTCGGCCTCGCCTGGACGCAGCTCGGCCTGCGGCCTCGCGGTGCGCAAGCTTCGGCCTCCGGCCTCGCTTGCGCGGCTGGGGAGCTCGGCCTTCGGCCTCGCTCCCGCCCCCCCAGCCCCTCGATTTAAACGCAGCTCGGCCTCCGTCTGCTGGCGGCGCGTACTGGCCTTCGGCCTCGCTTGCCCCGGCTGGAGGAGGCTCGGGCTCCGGCCTCGCCTCGCCTCCTCGGATCATACAGCTCGGCCTGCGGCCTGCTTGCCGCGAGCCTGGCCTCGGCCTCGGCTCCCGGCTGGTGACTTGAGGTATGAGTTGTCGTTATCACGTCATCCATGAAACGGCCTCGGCCTTCGGCCTCGCCCAATTCTTGTCGCACGACGAAGCTCGGCCTTCGGCCTCGCCTGACGCAGCTCGGCCTGCGGTTCGCGCAAGCTTCGGCCTCCGGTCTGCTTGCGGCTGGGGAGTCGGCCTTCGGCCTCGCTCCTCGCTCCCCCCAGCCCTCGATTTAAACGCAGCTCGGCCTCCGGCCTGGCCAGCGAGCCTGGCTCGGCCTCGGCTCCCGAGCAGGACTGGTTGGGAGCTCGGCCTTCGGCCTCGCTCCCCGACCCAACCGGACGACCTTTAACGCAACTCGGGCAACTCGGCCAAACTCGGCCATTTTGTTCCCAGTATTCTCCGGGCAACTCGGCCACTTTGCCCGAGTTGGCCGAGTTAGAGGCTCCTCGGCCTCCGGCCTCGCCTCGCCTCTGAGCTTCATATACGCAGCTCGGCCTTCGGCCTGCTGGCTGCGCTCGGCCTTCGGCCTCGGCCCCTCGGCTGGTTACTGGGGGTTCGGGATGGAGTGAAGAGATCCATAAAGGGATGACAGGTCCGGCCTGCGGCCTCGCCCACCCTGCACGAGACGGAGCTCGGCCTTCGGCCTCGCCTGGACGCAGCTCGGCCTGCGGCCTCGCGGGCGCAAGCTTCGGCCTTCGGTCTGCTTGCGCGGCTGGGGAGCTCGCCTCGGCCTCGCTCTGCCCCCCCAGCCCTCGATTTAAACGCAGCTTCCGGCCTCCGGCTCCGCTTGCTGCGTGAGCCTCGGCCTTCGGCCTCGGCCCCCGGCTGGTGACTCGGCTGGCCCATACAAAACTTTTCGAAAAAAAAAATTAAAAAAAAAAAAAAACACCTGTCAGTCGGGGGTCTTACGGTCACCCCCTACAATATTGTCTATGACGGTGACCCCGTACGAGTCCGTTTTCCCCTAAAAATCCCCTCAGTCAAGTTTGTATGAAAAAAAAAAAGTCAAAAAACCATAAACCAATCGGCTGTGGTCGTCGCCCAGTCCTACAGACATTTGGTCGAGCACCCCCACCTATCTGTTATAGTTTCATGGGCAGTAGGGTACCCGGTCCGGAACTGCTCCAAGTTCCACTTTCGTATTTTTCCCCGTGTTTCTCCTCTTCCCCCTCCACACTTCCCCATCATCACTTTTTTCCAGTTCCGAGTTCCGTAGAACAAACAATTTATGTCAATGAGTGAGTCAGTGGTATTGTAGCTTTATATAGTACTAACTAGATGTCGCGTGCTGCGCGAGGTGCAAGCACCTCGCGTGCTGTGCAGGGCAGTTTAAAAAAAGCAGTTCCGATTGCATGAAAAAAAAAAAAAAAGCTTGGGAAATAATGAAAAAGTCATCTACAAAGAAATGTTGTCGGTTAATAGTGAAGAGCCGAAAGGCTGCTCTGGCTTTTTCTCTTTGCTAAAGAACGCAGCTCGGCCACGGCTCGCCGGCGGCGCGAGCTCGGCCTTCGGCCTCGCTTGCCCCGGTTGAGGAGGGCCTGCCTCCGGCCTCGC
This sequence comes from Ephestia elutella, assembly GCA_018467065.1. Taxonomy (NCBI): domain Eukaryota; kingdom Metazoa; phylum Arthropoda; class Insecta; order Lepidoptera; family Pyralidae; genus Ephestia; species Ephestia elutella. Next base: position 16,785,214 of record CM031566.1, read on the forward strand.
CTTCGCCTCTCGGAATCATATACGGCTCGGCAGGGCTCACAGCCGTGGCAGGCCTCGGCCTTCGGCCTCGCTCCCCGGCTGGTGACTTGAGGTACGAGTTGTCATCATCACGTCATCTATGAACACTCTGCCCCGGCCTCGCCCAGTTCTTTTCGCACGACGGAGCTCGGCCTTCGGCCTCACTTGACGCAGCTCGGCCTACGGCCTCGCGGGCGCAAGCCGCCTCCGGCCTCGCTTTGCGGCTGGGGAGCTCGGCCTCGGCCTCGCTCCTGCCCCCCCAGCCCTCGATTTAAACGCAGCTCGGCCTCCGGTTCGCTTGCCGCGGAGCCTCGGCCTTCGGCCCGGCTCCCCGGCTGGTGACACGGTTGGGGAGCTCGGCCTCGGCCTCGCTCCCCGACCCAACCGACGATTTTAAAACACTCGACAAACTCGCACAAACTTGCACAAATTCGTACAAACTCGCACAAACTCGCACAAACTCGCACACCTCCGCACAAACTCGCACAAACTCGCACACAAATTCGCACAAACTCGCACAAACTCGGACAAACTCGATCACAACTGGGACCGTAATGAGATTTACCGGCCTTCGGCCTCGCCTAGACGCAGCTCGGCCTGCGGTTCGCGGGCGCAAGCTCGGCCTCGGTCTGCTTGCGCGGCTGGGGGAGCTCGGCCTTCGGCCTCGCTCCTGCCCCCCCAGCCCTCGACGAACGCAGCTCGGCTCTTCGCCAATTCGCTTGCTGCGGAGCCTGGCCTTCGGCCTCGGCCTCGGTTGGTGACACCGGTTAGGGCCTTCGGCCTCGCCCTCGACCCAACCGACGATTTTAAAACACTCGGACAACTTCGCACAAACTTGCACAAATTCGCACAAACTGCACAAATTCGCACAAACTCGCATAAATTCGCACAAACTCGCACAAATCTTCGCACAAACTCGCACAAACTCGACAAACTCGGACCGCAACTGGGACCGCCCGACGCAGCCGGCCTTCGCCACGGCCTCGCTCTTGACGCAGCTCGGCCTTCGGCTTCCGGCGCAAGCTGGCCTCGGCCCGCTTGCGCGGCTGGGGTGGAGCCCGCCTTCGGCCTCGCCCCGCCCCCCCAGCCTCGATTCCAACGCAGCTCGGCCTCCGGTTCGCTTGCCGCGCGAGCCCCGGGCTCGGCCCTCGGCTCCCCGGCTGGTGACTTCTGGCCATTCATACAAAAATTTTCGAAAAAAATTAAAAAAAAAAAACACCTGTCAGTCGGGGGTCTTACGGTCACCCCCTACAATATTGTCTATGACGGTGACCCCGTACGAGTCCGTTTTCCCTCAAAAAATCCCAGTCAAGTTTGTATGGAAAAAAAGTCAAAAAAACCATAAACTAACACCGGCTGTGGTAGTCGCCCAGGGTTCTCTACATTTGGTCGAGCACCCCCCACCTATCTATTATTATAGTTTCCGCGGGCAGTAGGGCATCCGGTCCGGAACTGCTCCAAGTTCCACTTTCGTATTTTTCTCGTGCCTCCTCCCCTCCACACTTCCCCATCATTACTTTATCCGACTTTCGACTTCTGTAGAACAAACTAATTATGTCAGTCAGTCAGTGAGTGAGTGGTATTGTGGCTTTATATAGTATTAATATAATCTGTTTGGAGCTTTACATTTGATAATTGAAAGTTTGGGGTTTTCTTAGAAAAGTATTCTTTTACATGCTGATTTAAATTCCTATATCTATTTATATTTAACTCTAATTCATCTTTTATAATACTTAAATTTAAAACCTTAATAATAGTCCACTTATCGTTACTTATTCTAGCTTGACCTTGTTTCACCAGCATTACTCCAGGATTTTTATCGATCTTTTGAAGTTGAAGGCTGTGGATCCTCACGATCAGCGCCGCGAATGCGAGGAGGTACCTGCGAAGGTCGTTTAATGTCCTTAATAGGTACTTTTGCGTCACGATTTTTTATAGTAGCGGGACAAGTATTTCTATTGATTTCACCCGAGACTTGCGCCTTTTGGAAGCGCGGTTTATCCTTACTTCGTCTTGTATTTACGCCTTTTACAAATATAGTATCCCCTTCTTGTATATCAAAAGAGGTTTCTCCTCCACGTTTTTGTATTACCTTTTCTTTACCTTTTATTAATTTATCTGTTAGGTGTTTGTATAGGTATTTTGTACGTTTCATATGGTCTCTTACTAACTGCTGTGTAAATTGTTTGTTAAAGTCTACTTCAAATGTACTATTTGAATCTGTGTGTCCGAAGACAACTTCGAATGGCGTAAGGCCAGTTGCAGAGTGAATGGAATGATTATAAGACATAACTGCGTATGTCATAACATTAGCTGCGTCTGTTATTTTATGTTCGTATTTTGCAATTCGATATATCTCTAAAATAGTCGAATGAAAGCGCTCTATGAGGCCCATAGAATTTGGGTTGTGCGGGGTGCCTATGTGTAGATCTATTTTGTAAAACTGTAGAGTCTCTTTTAATAAATTATTGTTGAACTCCGTACCGGGGTCAGCACTTATTCGGCTAGGTACGCCCTAAAATGAAAAATACTTTATCAGTGCTCGAACAACTTCAGGTGTAGAGCGATTCGATATTTCGAAAGATTGGCCTAACTTACTGAAGGCATCTATGATAGTAAGGAAGTATTTGCCTTCTATCGAGAACACATCTATAAATATTTCGCTGAACGGTTTAGTCTGTGTTTGGGTGAGTTGTAGCTGGGGCTTTAAAGGTTTACGATCGTATTTTTGTGTTTTGCATGTTTCACAGGAATTGATTACTGTGGAAACTGTTAAATCCATATTTGGCCAGTAATAATTACGCTTCAATTTCATTATTGTTTCTCTAATACCGCGGTGGCTCGTTTTACCGCAGTGATATTGAAGTATAACGTCACGCTGTTCATTTTCGTCTTCTATATATATTACTCTTTTATTACATTCATAACATTTTACCGTATCCTTTTTGAATAGTTTAATAACAGCATCAGTGAATTGAGTGCGGTGTCTTTGATCCTCAAAATAAAAGAAATATTTAATTTTAGGTTTTATATATTCAAGGAGAAATTTCTTTACTAAATCCGGGTTATCTACAGGTAAGTGTATTTCAAAAACCTTTTGTTTATCTCGTGATAGATCTTTTACTAATGTTTGGTTTCTGTTCCAGGTAAAGACAAGAATTTGGTTTGGCTTTGTGTCTATGGCTTCGTCTAAAATTGGGATACCGCTGGTATCGATATCTTCAGCAGAGTGAATAGTTTCAGGTAACGAGCATGCAGTGATTGTACTTGACGAGGGTGAACGAGCTGGGTAAGTCATTGGAGCATCTTCAGGTAAGGGAGTACTAGATGTTTCTGAAGCTGAGGTATCCAATACTATCACCGAACTATTGGATCTTTCAGTGTCATCGAGATTAACCTGCATGGAGGAGTTGTCATTTTTATTGGTAAGTACATTTAATTTAATACGTGATAGTGCGTCTGCGTTACTGTTTTGTTTTCCGTTTTTGTATATAATGTCAAAGTCAAATTCTGAAAGTCGTAGTTTCCATCTAGTCAGTTTACTTCCTGGTTCCTTAAGAGAGTTGAGCCAAGCCAACGGACGGTGGTCTGTGTATATTATAAATTTTCGGCCATAAAGATAAGGGCGGAAGTGCTTTACTGCCCATACGATGGCTAGCAGCTCCTTTTCAGTAGTACTGTAGCGTGTTTCCGCGTCGTTTAGGGTACGACTCGCGTATGCAACCGGCTTGTCACTTCCAACGGAACCTTGTGAAAGGACGGCACCTAGAGCGTAATTAGACGCGTCGGTAGTCAGAATGAAAGGCTTGGAAAAGTCGGGAAATTGGAGTATCGGAGCGTTAACAAGTAGCTCTTTACATTGTTGAAAGGCCGTAATGTACTCAGGTGTTATTTCAACTTTATTCCTCTTTTTTAAGCACAATGTCAGGGGTTGTGTAATCTTGGAAAAATCCTTTATAAATTTTCGATAATAGCCAACTAAACCAAGAAAACTTTTAATTTCAGTTGGTGTGCGAGGGAGTGGGAAATCAAGGACTGCTTTAATTTTGTCATCATTTGGTTCTAAACCGTGTTCAGTAATTTTGTGTCCAAGGTAGAGTACTTCCTTACGCAAGAACTCACATTTGTCTAAAGTAACTTTAAAATTCGTCTGTCTAAGTCGGTCAAAGATTTTTCTCAGTTTTTCTATGTGTTCCTGTAGGCTATTCGAGTATATTATTATGTCATCTAGATATACTAGGCAGTGGATCCCTTGCAATCCTCTTAACACGTTGTCCATCGCCCGCTGGAACGTTGCGGGGGCTGTCTTTAGTCCAAACGGTAGGCGTTTAAATTCATAATGTCCAGATGAAGTCGTGAAGGCGGTTTTTGATATATCAGCTTTTTCCAATTCAATTTGGTGGTAGCCACTAGCGAGATCAAGGGTACTAAAGTATGTTGACTTTCCCAATTTGTCAAAAAGGTCGTTTATGTTGGGTAGAGGGTATTTGTCGTCAGTTGTCAGTTCATTTAAACGTCTATAGTCAATTACCATCCTAAATTTCTGTTCTCCTGAGGCATCCATTTTTTTTGGAACAAGATGCACAGGGGCACTCCATGGAGAGAATGATTCTTGTATTACGTCATCCTTTAAAAGTTTTTCAACTTGTTTCTCTATTTCATCATTTTGTGAGGGTGGAAGTCTGTAAGGTCGTATAAAAATCGGGTCTTCGTTTTTAGTCCTTATTTGATGCTTTACCTGGTTACTGAATGAAAGTGGTAATTTGTCGCAGTAAAATATATCTCTATATTCAAAGCACAGTTTTTCTATGGCTTCACGTTCTTCAGTATTTGTGTGATCTAAACGTAACTTTGACAAGTTTTCTTTTAGTAGTTCGTCAATTTCGTAATTATTCAAATGGTCAGTAGTTAAGTTGTTTACGTGTATATTTTCGTTAAGTTTTGTGGTCGTGAGTGGTTCTGTAAATGTCAATATCACACTATTTTGGGAGGCATTTTGGATAACAGTTATAGCAAATGAATCAATGCACCTGACTATAGCAGTAGGCATTCTCACATTATCTCCAAAATCTTTAAATTCAATAATAGCTTCACCGTTAGCGAGGTCAGTCGGCACTTTGACGCGTGTTTCTGTACGGGGTTCTAATGTTACTTCACATGTAGGACTGTATACTATAGGTATTTCGGTATTCTGTGTACGCAGTATTTGATTTTTCATATCAATTGTTGCATTTAATAATTTAAGTAAATCTGAACCAATTAAACCATCGTATCGCCTATCGACATCGTATACATAAAATTTATGCTTACACATGCTTTTAAATGATTTTAACAGGGGTATATAAATTACTTCATTATGTGAGCTACGTGCATGAGTACTAATAACCTCAAATGGTTCGTTATATTTATATGCCTGAAAATATCTATCAGCTATAGCGGGACTAATGAAACTTCTTGTGCTTCCGGTGTCTAGCATGAAATTAGCATCAATTTCGGGTATATAAATGTGCGGTAGTCTATTTATACTATCGCAATTTAAATTAATCATTTCGGGTGGTTGCTCGTCGAGGCTAGTACAGAAAAATTTGCGGTCTCTTCCTGAACTTCCGATTCATATTGCGCGCATTCGGGATTATCAATATAAAAATTATAATTTTCGGTCTGTCTGTTTTCGTCAGTATAGTAATTATCATAATTAGGCTGGTAATCTTGGTTTTCATTATCACCACACGAGTAAAATAAGTCATTACTCTCGGTATCGGGTACGTGTGTAATCATGTTTTGTTTCACAGGGCGGCTAGTACGCATAGAAACGTCATTATCATAGGAATTAGATGGATTCTGTTGCATTTGGTTTTGAGGTGGTATACCGAACTTAAATTGCTGATTGGGTGTATTAAAGTTTGGTCGGAATTGTGTATTATTAAATTGGGGTCTAAAGCTTTGTTGGTTAGGTATGCCAAACTTAAAACCTTGTTGGTTCGGAACGCCAAATTTAAAATTTTGCTGATGAGGAATACCGAACTTAAAGTTACCTTGCGGCTGTGGAAGATTAGGTCTGAAATATCCCTGATTTGGTATACCGAATTTGAATCCATTAGGACCGGGTTTAATATTATTTTGTAACTGATATGGATTATTTGGTTTATAATTTTGATTTGCCTGAGGGGCAAAATTGTTCGAAAAATTAGGTTTAAATCCAAATGGAAGTCCCTTAGGTGTGTCACTATTATTTCCAAAATTTGACGAAAAAGAATGTTGAGTAGGCTTTAGGTTATGTCTATTTTTATTTTTTGAATTGTACTGGTATTGGAAATTAACCTCTTCCATGACCACGCTAA